>JBBMOL010000211.1:380895-980895 GCA_037954665.1 Laguncularia racemosa
ATCATCGACATACTCTACTGATGTCATAGAATCATGATCCAACTCATCATCCGTTTCGATCTTACCATTGTCCTGCATCACCATAATCTTTTTTTTTAGACATTGACTTGTTATATAACCCCTACCTTGGCATTTAAAACATTTAATATCATGATTTTGAGTATTGGAAGAATCAAATTTACTGTAATTTCCTTAGCTAGCTACCATTTGTTTTTATTCAAACTTGGAATTAGCATTGGAAGGCTTCTCTTTCCTCTCCCATGGATTCGTCTTCTAAGTAGAGGAACTTAAACCATGTCTTAACCAGTTAATGCTATTGCCCTTTCTCTTGAGTTAGTTCTTAATCTTGAATGCCATGTGCTATATCCCCAACTCTACATAGTGTCGTAACTCTACCACACTTTGAATTTCCCAATTTAAACCAACCAAAAAATTTTCCATTTAGCCTCCCGATCCTCCTCAATATTCATTTTAATCATTGCAACCTCCATCTCCTTATAGTACTCCTCTACACTCCAATGTTCTTGTATAAGATTTTGCAATTTGTTGTACAACTCTTGATAGTAATATGTTGGAACAAACTGCTTCCTCATCACCCTCTTCATCTTTTCCTAGGTTGCTATTGGTGGTTCCCTATTCCTTCTCCTATTCATCACTAGTTGGTCCCACCATACTATAGCATTATCCAAAAACTCTATGGTAGCAAGCTTCACTTGCTTAAGCTTAAAGTAACTATGACAATAAAAAACTGACCCTACCTTTTTCTCCCACTCAAGGTATGCTTTGGAGTCATTCCTTCCTTGGAAGGATGGAATCTTAATCTTTATATTACCCAAGTTATTATCTTCCTAATTCCTAATTTCTTTAAATCTACCTCCTAATGCTCTCAAATGAATCCTGATCAAACTTATCCTTAAGTCCAGCCCCTTCCAATTCCTCTTCTTCTAACTACACTTCCCTCCTTGGAAACCTTTCTTACCTACATCCTAAAGGAATGTTTCGTAAATGCTCTAAAATGTGTTTTATCTTCTCTTGGAATTGTTCCAATTTGTCTCTAAATATTTTCTTCATCTTGCTAGTTAAAGCCTCCATAATAAGCTTCGTATCAATTCCTCCTATCACACTTTTAAATGTGCTTTTGTTTGACATCTTACTACAAACAATGCTAGAAGAGATAACAATAATAAAGAAAACCTCACAAATCACTCCCTCACATGTTTTCACTCAAAGGATGATTCACTTAAACCACTCTTGTGTTTTGCACACAATAATTATTTGTTTCTAACTTATCTTAATTCCTCTTTTGATTCTTTTGGAACTAACCAAACAAATCAAATTCTTCCATAACAATTCAAATAAATTGTGAATTGCAACTTCAATTACATATGATAATAATAATCAGGGCCTTTTTTTTTAACCAAACCTCAGGTTGAATCTATGAATTTCACCAATAGATAACCTTTGTAAGGTCTACGATTTTCTTTTTTCTTTTTTCTCAATCAAACCCTAACTCACGAATTTCACAAGAACAATAATGAAAAATATAAATTTGTACACAAAAATAAGCTGATATGATGCCAACCTTTGGCTTTGATACCAAACTGATATGAACTATGCCAACCTATGATGAAACACAATACCTAATCTAGAATTTGATCCCAGTTCATTCAAGAACGTGTAGAAACCGTGACCTATTGCTTAGCGAAGCAAGAACCTTGGTATAAACGACGTCACCACAATCAGGGATGGAAATCTGATTAATAAATCTAGACGAATGCTATGAAATAACCGATAAGTTCAAAGATTGTTCTTTCAAGAATCAAAGAGAAATTCACTCTTGATTAATTGATGTCAATAATGCTTGTTTGTAATAATGAGTTCCAAAAAAAAAGAAAAAAAGAAAATTCGAAACCCTAATTTTAGGATCAACATAGCCTTCCGCATAGGCATGTAAAAGCTCATGTACATTTCTATTTGATTTTTGCTTATGAAACCCCTTAACACACCCACAAACATGGGCATGCTAATCAACATGCTCCTAGACACGGGCATATTGTCCTCCATGCATTTTCCTTGCTTCGTTCCTTTTCGTCCTTGTACGATGTTTCCATCTTAGGTTGTTCTAAAGTCTTTGCCCCACATTAGCCTTGATTCACATCCATATTAACTTTGATGATGTGGATTATATTTGGTTCATCTTTGGTAGGTTACATGTAGACCTCCTCTTCATGTATATCTTAGATTAAGACATTAAGTGCATCTTTAAATCTTTTAGCTTAAGTCCGTATCATCGATCCATGTGACTTTTCAAGTGCATCTACACTCCCTGTTCTATCCACACCTTCATCCTAATACCTCCTTGTAAATTGTTTTCTTATATCCTTTAATAATTATTCACACTATCTATATATTCTCCATCATTTACATTATTCAAATTATCTCTAACATTCTCCATTCTTACCTCTTGTAATGCTCTCCTTTCTCTTAACCTCCTATGATAAGTTTTATCAATTTGTAGATCCAATTGCTTTATGATATCTCTTGCAAGTTTCTTATGTATACACTTCCTTCAATCTTAAATCCACCCCTTCTAGATCTAACTAAACCTCTAAACTATAACCTATAACAAGCTCAAAAGTATATTAGCATAATCCTAGTGCAACATAGTGTTGGCTAGGGATAATCCAACTCACTTATCATAAGTTACAAACACAAACAACTAATTACTATTACAAACAAAAATAAAAGCTTAGTCTCCTAGTCTTCAACTAACCAAATATTAGCTAGAAATTCCTTTCTTCCTCGGCAATGGCTGAAAACTAACATATGCTAGTACTACTTATAAAATTTAATTAAAATTTACTTTCTAAAAACTTTTAAAAAGCATAGCATACTTAAATAACCAGTGTGCTAAGATGTATGAAGTAATAAAATTGGTAAGTACTCACCAAGTTAATCTCTCAAGGAAGAAAGGGGTCAACTAAATACTAGGTTTGGGATTACAATTTAATATAAGCAATTTGAATATAGGGAAAATAAAAAATACTACAAGTAACATAATTAAGCTAGAAATGTAAGATACTAAAGTATGAAAGGGTAGATTTGGGAAGACTTATCATCTAGAATTGTTAGCAAATTGTGTTGGATCAAGTATTGGATATGGTGTTCAACTAGGTTTTATTGGAATTCACTTAAACTCATCTCTTTGGTTAAGTAGATGAAATTCACTATATAGTGAAAACATCCAATTATGGCATGCTTTCCTATATGATTAGTTAAATATTTGATCATTTCCACTAACCAAATACCCTAGTTACAAATACTGACTAATTGCTTAGTCAACCTCATAATCCATATTTGCAACTACATTAAGTGAATGAATTCAAGTGATTTCGATAAAACCTGTTGGTTGCACAATTTCATCAAAATCACCCTAGTTGCATTTAATAGAGTTCAAATCCTTAGCCGAGCATTTGAAGTCTCTTAAGTATATTAAACCCAATGGTCATGCAATTTAACACACATTCAAGAGCAACTACACTAAAATCCTAATTCAATACACAATACCCCATACTCAATCTACACTTCTCAAGCTAACAATCCCATCAAAACACCACAAATCCACAAAAAAAAAAAGTTTAGTTACTCATGGAATCAACAAAAATTAAAAAAGAAAAAAGAAAAGAAAGAAAAAATGAATAGATAAAAGACATTATAGTAAACATTATATATGTTTAGAGCTAAGTTTGTTGAGAATACAATTAAAACCTAACTACAAATAGAAGAAATCCTTGCTCCAAAGCGTAGAAATGTGTCCCCAAAGAATAAAATTACATAAAATAGCTAAAACTTACTAAATATAGCCTAAACCATTATAAAACCCTAACAAAATATGGAGAGAATGAGAGAAAACGAAAATAAGATGTGGCTTTTTCTATAATTTTGTGTCTATAGCTTTTTATATCTATATCACATTGGCCAGACAATATATTAATGTACTAACCGGCTGGCGGACATGTGTTGTCCATTAGCTCATTAGGTTTAGAGAGGCTAACGCTTAAGGGGGTGGTCGCAAAATGACTTCTCAACAATGGCTTTGATGGTTAGTTACCATCATGGCACTATCTCTAATCCCTAAGAATAGTGATTGCACAACTCCAATTTGGTGCTATCAACTAGATAGTAGGAAGAATATCGATCATATGTGATAGTGCTTAATTATAATTATTTTAATAAGTGATTTAGATAATGTTCCTATGAATTTAATGGGTGTTTTGACTGATTTGGTGCTTATTTTGAGTTATATTTTGACTTTTAAGGGTTAAAGAGCTCATTTGAAGAAAAAGAAATGAATTTAGACAAGTTTCAAGTGATTTGGAGCTAAAATGAAGAAGATATGAAGCTTAGATGAAGAACACATTCAAAATCTTTAGCTATGTTTCTCAACCATGAGTATAAGTGACGGAAGAGTGTGATTAATGGAGAGCAACCATATGCCTACTCTTAAACATGCAATGTTTGTTAAAGTTTTGAGTTTCAAAGACAAAGAAGTCTATGGTTGGAAAAATAGTTGTGTTCATGGCCATGATTTTGACTTACTCTTGCAAATTTTATACTACTATTTAAGGATTTAAAGATCAAAAGTAAGGGACTTTTGGCATTCATTGAAGAGTGGTCTAAGGTTTTGAAAAGTAACAATGCCAAGAGTTAAGAGTGCAAGATCTAAGAGACTGAAAAGGGGTTTTTTACATAAATTACACCTTTTTGTTTATTTTGGGAACATTATGATTAATTGGATTGGGTGTTTAGACATTAATAAGCCTACAATAACTATGTAATCAAATTCCTATTTCTTTGTTCAATTCTACAATTCTCAATTCATTGTGATCCAATTATATGTATTTTTTTTCTATAATTTAATATTCTAGATTTTTAATTTATATTATTTAATTTCATGCATAGAGATTGAGAGACCTTGTATATGAATAAATCTACATAATTGCAAGGAGTTGCATATAATCCTAAAGATAGGTCAACATAAATCCTCTAGATTAGGGTAAAACTTAATAGTAGAATTCATTGAACAATAATATGACTCGAGGGGTTTTAATAAGGAAGAGATTTTGATTAATCAACTAAGAGTTAGGAATTAATAATCTCAAGAGAGATATTAGTTCAATTCAGGAATTCTCAATCCAATGAATTGTAACAAAACTGATAGATTACATAAATATCCTAAGGAAATCAATGTGCATGGTTGATGGGAATCAAACCTCTTAACCTAGCATTATGAAGCCTTCTTGAATAAATGGAACCAAGACATTCACATAATGTCTTTATTTATTTTATATAATTGTTTTTGCATTTTTATCAAGCACATTTGTAGGTATTATAGGATGGTGAACAAACACACTAATGCTTGATGTGTGAGCTACTCTTGGACCTATAGAAAGCAAAGGGAAACTAGCCATACATAAGAGGACCGGTTTTAAACATCATTTTGTCTTGTTGATTTTTCCTTATTTAGAATAGGTACAAATACTTGTAAATAAGGGGTTTTTGGATAGATTTTTTCATATTGAATTTTACATACTTTGCCATGAGGGGTGCTCTCCATTTCATGCCTAAACTCTTATCAATTTCTGCATTAGGGATTGTGGCAAGTTAGCTTGGGATTATTGTGTGTAATATCAATAATTTTCAAGTCAATTTCTAATTACTACTAGCATATAACATCTGGTAAGTGATTGGATCATCATTTCTCTTCCATTTTCATGTAATTTAGGGTTACATTTGCAAGTTAGGGTTTACACAATTGATTAGAATTGGTTACATTGTTTGTTCCATATTTATTTTAAATTACAATTGCCTTTGTTGCACATCATAATTTGGTAGCAGAGCTAAATTTTGAGAAAGGAATTTGTGATTTACAATTTTGGGATTTAGGGTTCTTGTTGTTCCATTTCACAATTGATGTTGTTTAAAGTGGCATTGAAGGTCTTGTGTTGAATTATACTGTATTCCAATTGTCATTGTGGTTGAATTCGAAGGAGGGATTGATTTAAGGTTCCTTGTCATGGATGAATTTGAGGAATCATTGTAATAGATTCCATTAGAGTGTAATTGTGATGATTATGCCATGTTATCCTTGCTTGTTGCGGAATTAGAAGTGTGGAATTCGGATTTGCCATTTTCTTTATCCATCTTGCCATGAGATCATAGCTTAGAAGAATAGGGAAGTCATTTCAATTGATTCCATAATTGCCTTATATAGTAATTGTGCATTAATTTCCATTGAATGCACTTTAACTGGAGCTTGAAATTATTTTGTGCCATGATTGTGGAAGTGTGCCGTGAGGTGTGTTAAGTCTTGGTGGAGTGTGTATTGTGTCCTAAAGTGTGTTGAGCTTTGAAGGTGTTTGTGGTACTATAAGTGTGTTTATACTTGAACTATGGAGGTGTTGGTGTAAGGTTGTGTGTATACCGTGTGTGTATATGTTTGAATCATGGAGGTGTTGGTGTAAAGTTGTGTAGTACTGTGAGAGTGTGTGTGTTAAACCATGGCTGTTGTTATTTCCGTGAAGGTGTGTTGTGTTGTTGTTTTGTGAGTATCGTGGAATGTGTTATTGTTGCCGTGAAGGTGTGTTGTGTTGTTGTGTGTATTGAACTGTAAAGTGTGTTGTTGATTGGAAGGAGTGCTTGTGAGTATAAAAAAAAAAAATTATCAAGGAGTAATTCAAAAACCATGTCAAACAATAGTGTGAATGGTGGAATTGGAAATGAGTCCAATAGCCAGGTTGGAGGAGGTCAAGGTCGTCGTGTTGTAGGTTGAAGAACACTGGAGGAACAATTTCAGGATCTCACCACTATTATTGCTACATTAGCAACATAGTTAGATTAAATGACATTGCCACAACCACTAGTGGCAAACCCACAAGCACCCCTACCTCGCGTAGCCTATCAGAATGCACGTAGGGAAGGAGCTGTTGGAGGAAATAGGGGTAAGAGGATAGAAGAAGATCATCATGCTTTTAGGGAGGAAAAGGAATGATAATTTTGAGAATGAGCCTTACTCAAACCATGAGTTCAAGCTACCTCGGGGCTTGGAATATGTAAAGTTGTAAATGCCTTCATTTACTAGAAGGGGTTTTATAGAAGATTATTTGGATTGGGAGGATAAAGTAGAGGGCCTATTTGAGTGTTATGAGATTAATTATCACACTCGGGTTCGTCTTGCAGTTGTAGAGTTTACAAGCTATGTTGCCTTATAGTGGAAGAATCTTGTAGCTAGTAGACAAAGAAATGGTGAGGCTAAGATGCATACTTGGTAGGAAATGAAACAGGTTATGAGGAGGAGGTTTATACCAGAGCACTATAGACAAGAGTTGTTCATGCATCCCTAGACATTGAGGTAAGGAGGTAAAACTGTTGACGAATATGTACAGGAGTTTGAGACATTGATGATCAAATGTGGGTCAGTCTAACCACCTAAATAGACCTTAGCACGATTTGAATCAGGGTTAAAGTATATCAATCAAGAATGTTTGGAAGCTTAGAAACATACACGGCCGGATACACGGTCAGAAGGCACGACCGTGTATTGTGTCAGATAGCTCCCAAAAACATACACGGCGGAATACACGGTCAGAAGGCATGACCGTGTATTGTGTCAGGTAGCTCCCAGAAACATACACGGTCAGATACACGGACAGAAGGCACGGCCGTGTATTGTGTCAGGTAGCTACCAAAAACATACACGGCCTGATACATGGCTAGAAGGCACAGCCGTGAATAATATTGTGATATTTGTTTCGTGATTTATTTTGTAAATATGGCATGTATATTTTGTATTTTATATTTTGGTAGAGGAAGATTTGTTTTCCTAGTTTGTAAGATATAGTTTCTTGGAAAAGATATTCTCTTAATGTATATATATACTTGAACATGAATTATGAAAAGGCATTCAGCCAAAGTTTCTCAAAAGTTGTTATGGTATCAGAGCCACACAACTGAGTATTGTGTTGAAATCATAGTTTTTCCTTTATTCTTGGAATTGCTGGTTTGTTCTTGGTTTTCTTTGGCTTTAGGTTGATTAATTCCAATCAACAATTTCCTTGATAATCAAGTTGTGAGTGACAATTCTATTTAGAATGTCTTCTAAGAAAACACATGAAATCTTAGCTATTAGATTTACGGGAAAGAATTATGCAGCATGGGAATTTCAGTTCAAGATGTTTTTGAAAGGGAAGGAGCTTTGGGGTGATATTGATGGGTCTTCTCCAGCTCCTACAGAGTTAAAAGATCATGGTCAATGGGAGGCAAAGGATGCCCAGATTGTTTCTTGGATTTTGGGATCTATTGAGGTTCATATGGTGAACAATTTACGATCCTTTGGCACAGCAAAAGAAATATGGGAATACCTGAAGCGCGTCTACAATCAAGATAATACTGCAAGATGTTTTCAATTGGAACTTGATATAAGTAATTATAGTCAAGGTAATCTCTCAATTGAACAATATTATTCTGGCTTTCTTAATTTATGGAGCGAA
Organism: Laguncularia racemosa; assembly: GCA_037954665.1. Taxonomy (NCBI): domain Eukaryota; kingdom Viridiplantae; phylum Streptophyta; class Magnoliopsida; order Myrtales; family Combretaceae; genus Laguncularia; species Laguncularia racemosa. The sequence continues at coordinate 389,445 of JBBMOL010000211.1, forward strand.
TATTTTGGTATTATCTATGCTAAGGTGTCAAAGGAGAATTTGGCTAGTCTTCAGGCTGTTCATGAAGTGAGTCGTCGTGATCAGTTTTTGATGAAGCTCAGACCTAAATTTGAAACCGCTTAGGCTGGGTTGCTGAATAGAGATCCAGTTCCTTGTTTGGATGTATGTTTTGGTGAGTTACTGCGCGAGGAAAAAAAATTGGCGACACAAGCCGCTATTGGTGCAACTGGTGGATCATCTGGAATAGTTAATGTTGCATATGCTGCTCAGACCCGAGGGAAGGGAACAATGCAGTGTTACAGCTGTAAAGAATTTGGTCATATTGCTCGTCATTGTAGCAACAAGTTTTGTAATTATTGCAAGCAAAAAAGGACATATTATTAAAGAGTGTCCTACAAGGCCTCAAAACAGAAGGCCACAAGCTTTTCATGTTGTGGTATCCGACTCTGGAAATCTTGGTTCGACATCTACAATCGCTGGCAATAATCAATCTGTTCTCACACCAGATATGGTCCAACAGATGATTCTCTCTACCTTCTCTGCTCTTGGTCTTCAAAGGAAATGTAAGACTACTAATTTCGTTCCTTGGTTTGTTGATTCTGGCGCCACAAATCATATGACTAGCACATCTGAGTTATTGCATAATCAACATCCATATACTGGTAATCAACACATTCAGGTTGCTGATGGAAATAATATTCCAATTACAACAGTTGGTGATATTAGCTCCTCCTTTCGACATGTCTTGGTTTCTCCTAAATTATCTACTAACTTACTTTCTGTTGGGCAAATGGTGGATAATAACTATGATGTCCACTTTTTTCGTGATGGTTGTACTGTGCAGGACCAGGTGTCGGGGAAGGTGATAGCGAAGGGGCCTAAAGTGGGCAGGTTATTTCCATTACAATTTACCATTCCTCGGACTTTGTCATTAGCTTCTTCAGTTGTTGAAAATAAGGCTGGCATTTGGCATAGATGCTTAAGTCATCCAAATAATGTTGTTTTGAATCATTTATTGCAAAGTGGTGTTCTTGGTTCCATAAATAAGAGTTTATTAGTTGATTGTTCTCCTTGTAAACTAGGTAAAAGGAAGACATTGCCTTTTCCTGTTTTGGGTAGTCGTGCCAATAAATGTTTTAACATTATTCATAGTAATGTTTAGGGAATTGCACCGATTATTTCACATGATCAGTATAAATATTTTGTGACATTTATTGACGATTACAGTCGATTCACATGGATTTATTTTTTGCATTCCAAAGCAGACGTGTTTACTATGTTTCAAACCTTTGTGACATATAATGAAACTCAGTTTTCCACTTGTATTAAAATCTTACGGTCTGATAATGGTGGTGAATATATTTCTCATGAGTTTCAAGCATTTCTTCATAACAAGGGTATTGTTTCACAATGCTCATGTCCTTATACACCTCAGCAGAATGGAGTTGCCGAGCGAAAAAATCGACATTTGTTAGATGTAGTGCACAAATTGTTGTTAGAATCTTTTGTTCCAACTAAGTTTTGGACTAAAGTTTTATCTACTGTAGTTTATCTGATTAATTGCTTACCATCTCAACAATTGAAGTTTGATTCTCCCTATCAACGAGTGTTTGGTAAACATCCTAATTATCATATGCTACATACTTTCGGATGTGTTTGTTTCGTTCATTTACCTACCCATGAACGTCATAAGTTGTCAGCCCAATCTGTTCGATGTGCCTTTATGGGTTACAGTCCTAATCATAAAGGTTTTGTGTGTTATGATTCGATTAATAATCGATGGCATATCTCTCAGGATGTGATTTTCTTTGAACATGAATACTATTTTCAGCAACATCTTTTGACATCTGATACTGTTGTACTTCCTCACTTTGATGACTCTTCTTTTGAGAAATGGTTTAAGCCTAGACTTGTCCTTTCCGACCTTGCTCCTGAAAATGCTTCAATGATTCTTCGACGATCAACTCGGCACACTCGTCCTCTAGATAGATATGGCTATTCTACAATTGTAACTAATACTACAATTCCTACCTCTTATTCTCAGGCTGCTAAACATACTTGCTGGATAAAAGCCATGCAAGAGGAACTTCAAGCACTTTAAGACAATCACACTTGGGATATTGTTTCATGTCTTACTGGTGTTAAACCCATTGGTTGTAAATGGGTTTATTCTCTTAAGATTCGATCTAATGGTTCCCTTGACAGATATAAGGCAAGGTTGGTAGCTCTTGGCAATCGACAGGAATATGGAATTGATTATGAAGAGACCTTTACACCTGTGGCTAAGATGACAATTGTCCGGTTTGTTCTATCTATTGCTGCATCTAAAGGATAGTTCTTACGACAGATGGGTGTTAAGAATGCATTTTTGCATGGGGACCTCAAGGAAGATATCTCTATGACTCCTCCTCCAGGATTGTTTTCCACACCCTCACATGATGTTTGTAAGCTCAAACGGTCTCTATACAGTTTAAAACAGGCTCCACGGGCCTTGTTTGAGAAGTTTCGTAATACTCTTCTTAGCTTCTCTTTTATTTAAAGTTAGTATGATTCTTCATTATTCCTTTGCAAGACTGACAAGGGAATTGTTTTGTTGTTAATCTATGTTGATGATATTGTCATCACAGGATCTGATACTCAATTGATGTCTCAATTACATGAGCGCCTTCAAGGTTCTTTTCATATGAAGGATTTGAGATCGTTAACTTATTTTTTAGGTCTTGAGATTCACTCTTCTTCTGCTTGTATTTTTCTTCATCGACATAAATATACTAAGGAACTTATTGCTTTAGCTGGTCTCCAAGAGGGACATTCTATTGATATGCCTTTGGAAGTGAATGTTAAATATCAACGAAATGATGGTGACTTTCTATCTGATCCATCTCTATATCGACAACTTATTGGAAGTCTCAATTATCTGACTATTACAAGTCCTGATATTTCATTTGTTGTACAACAAGTTAGTCAATTTATGCAGGCACCTACACATCTTCATTTAGCAGCAGTTCGTCGTATTGTTAGGTATTTAAAAGGGACTTCTCATCGTGGTTTATTCTTTTCTACGGAGTCTCCTATTCACTTAACCACCTATAGTGATGCTGATTAGGCTAGTTGTTCTGATACACGTCGATCTATTACTGGTTAGTGTATGTTTCTTGGTAACTCTTTAATTTCTTGGAAGAGTAAGAAACAAGATCGTGTGTCTAAGTCTTCTACTGAGTCCGAATATCGTGCTATGTCATTTGCTTGCTCTAAGATCATTTGGCTTCGAGGTTTGTTGGCTGAGGTTGGTTTTCCTCAACTTAGGTCTACCTCTCTTTATGTCAATAATACTAGTGCTGTACAGATTACTGCTAATCCTGTCTTTCATGAGCGTATAAAACATATTGAAGTGGACTGTCATTCTATTTGAGAAGCTTATGATAATGGGGTTATTTCTCTTCCTCATATCTCTTCTAATCATCAAACGGCTAATATATTTACTAAGGCTCTTTCTTGGCAGCGTCATCAGTTTCTTGTTAGCAAATTGATGCTTCTTGATTAGTCAGCATCAATTTGTGGGGGGATATCAATCAGGAATGTCTGGAATCACAGAAACATATACGGCCGGATACACGGTCAGAAGGCACGGTCGTGTATTGTGTCAGATAGCTCCCAGAAATATACACGGCCGGATACACGGTCAGAAGGCACAACCGTGTTTTGTGTCAGGTAGCTCCCAGAAACATACATAGTCGGATACATAGACAGAAGGCACGACTGTGTATTGTGTTAGGTAGCTACCAGAAACATACACGGCTAAAAGGCACGACTGTGAATAATATTGAGATATTTGTTTCGTGATTTATTTTGTAAATATGGCATGTATATTTTGTATTTTATATTTTGGTAGAGGAAGATTTGTTTTCCTAGTTTGTAAGATATAGTTGCTTGGAAAAGATATTCTCTTAATGTATATATATACTTGAACATGAATTATGAAAAGGCATTCAGCCAAAGTTTCTCAAAAGTTGTTAAAGTATGAAATTGCATGTATTGTGGAGCTCTAGAGGTATCATACCCTTAATGAGGCCATCCGGCTAGCTTTGAAAGTGAAGAGACAAAGGCGATCCAACCCATCTAGAGCAGCGAACAACAGGTATGGAACTTCTATAAAACCTCATGGGTCAGATAGTTAGCAGATTAAACAAAAGGGGATAGGGGAATTGATAAGACTGTGGACACAAATACAACTATTACTAATAGGGAGAGGGAAATTTCTAGAAAGGGAAAAGAGGTTGTTAGGACTGATATCTGACAAACAGTGCCAAACAGTGCTAAGGTCAACAAGTGGAAGGATGCGACAAATTAAATGCTTCAAATGTATGGGTTTTAGACACATGGTTGCTAAGTGTCCTAACAAAAGGGTGTTGACTACTATGGAGGTAGAAAATACGGAGGGAAAGGAAGAGATACTTGAGCCTAATGATTTGTCAATAGTGATACAAGAGTATTATGATGATCCTAATGCTGAAGCACGTGAAGATAAAGGAAATGATAAATATCTATCTATTAATGTATTGTGTAGGGTAATGACTGTATCTCCAGATGTTGGGAACGTATAGAGGGAAAACCTATTCCATACACTTTGTCGAGTTTAAGGTAATTTGTGTACTCTTTTTATTGATGGTGGTAGTTGTACAAATGTAATAGCTGCTGCAATTGTAAATAGATTGCAACTAGTTACTAGTCCACATCCTCATCCCTATAAATTACATTAGTTGAGTGTACAAGATAGTCTATATGTCACACAGAGGGTTAAGGTTCCAATTAGCATAGGGGAAAAATGCCATGATGAAATTGTTTGTGATGTTCTTCCTATGTGAACATTTCATCTATTACTAGGTAGACCTTGGTTATTTGATAGGAAAGTGTTGTGTGATGGGTTTTGAAACACCTATGTGTTTCATAAGGATGGTGAATGGATTCTCTTGACTCCTATGTCACCAACTAAGGTATATAAGTTCCAAGAACATATCAACAAAACTATTGAGCAATCAAGACTTCTGGGCAACAAGCATATGCAAACTATGGTTTTCAGTCCAGGAAAAGACCCATTAGATTTGAGGGCAAATCTTCTACAGGCTCGAGGAGATGATGGGAATCAAACCTCTTGACCTAGCATTGAGAAGCCTTCTTAAACAAATGGAACTCGGACATTCACATAATGTCTTTATTTATTTTATATAATTATTTTTGCATTTTTATCAGGTACATTTGTAGGTATTATAGGATGACAAACAAACACACTAATGCTTGATGTGTGAGCTATTCTTGGACCTAGAAAAAGAAAAGGGAAACAAGCCATACATTGCTTTACAATTCATCTGAAGAACCGGTTGGCAATTGCTCTAAGAGGACTGGTTTTAAGCATCATTTTGTCTTGTTGATTTTTCCTTATTTAGAATAGGTATAAATACTTATAAATGAGGGGTTTTTTGATAGACTTTTTCAAATTGAATTTCACATACTTTGCCATGAGGAGTACTCTCCATTTCACGGCTAAACTCTTATCAATTTCTACATTAGGGATTGTGGCAAGTTAGTTTGGGATTATTGTGTGTAATATCAATAATTTTCAAGTTATTTTCTAATTACTACTAGTGTGTAACATCTGGTAAGTGATTGGATCATCATTTCTCTTCCATTTTCATGCAATTTAAGGTTACATTTGCAAGTTAGGTTTTACACAATTGATTAGAATTGGTTACATTATTTGTTCTATCCTTGTTTTAAATTGCAATTGCCTTTGGAGCACATTAATGGTGGTTTCACATTCTTATGTATTTTAATTACTGTTAATTGTTAGTTTAATTAGTTTAACTTGGTTTTAAATTTAGGGTTTAGTTTATTAGGTTTCTTTTCTTTTTTTTTTAAGTTTATGAATCTTAGTTGGTAAGTAAGATAATAAAGAGTAGGGGAAGTACTAATAGTTAATTAGTTGCTATGGGTTCAACTTGGTCTCACTAGTAATATATTACATACATGACCTAATGCACTTGCTAGCATAAAATACAATTCTATTTTAATGTAGTAAGCTTATGCGTATCAAGTTTTTGGTACCATTGCTGGCAACTGTAATATTAGGAAAACCATTTTTTTTTTATTAATCTAAACATTATTTTCTCTTTGTTTATTCATGTCCTTTCTAATTATTCAATTTGTTTCTAACTGCAAGTTTTGCTTCAATACATGCCTAAGGGATGACAAAGGACCAATTGAAGACTCGAAGTGTTGGCCAAAGAATTTAAAGATGAACAATTAGTAGTCATAACAAATCAAGAGGGTAAATAAGAGCCTAGATCTATGTCTAACTATTCTCGACCTATACTAGTTAGAACCAATTCTAACCTTTTTAGGCTAATTGTGTAGACAATAATTTTGAGATTAAGTTGAACTTCATCTAAATGCTACAACGGTTTGTGCAGTTTAATAGGTTTCCAAATGAGGATCTAAATGTTTACATTACTATCTTCTTAGAACTATGTAATACATTTAAGATTAATAGAGCAAGTGACAATGCCATTTAACTCAAATCATTCCCTTTCCCCCTTAGGATTAGGGCTAAGTAGTGATTGAACTCTCTCCCCAAAGGTTCAATCACATCTTAGAGTGATATAGCTAGGAATTTCTTAGACAAGTACTTTCCCCTTTCAAAGATTGTAAGGTTTTGCAATGATATATCTACTTACATTTAGATGGAGTTTGAGATGTTGTATAACACATGGGAGCAATTCAAGGATTTCTTGAGAAGATGCTCACATCATAGACTCTCACTCTGGTTCCAAATTCAAACATTTTACAGTGGTCTCAACATAGCCATTAAGCAGATGATAGATGTAGCAATAGGAGGTCCATTAAACACCAAGACACCTAAGCAAGCCCAAAAACTAATTGAGGAAATGTTAATGAATGTTTATTAAAGGAATTTAAGAAAGTCGAGGTTGGAAAGGGCAATAAGGGTTTATGATGTGGTTGTGGTCACAACGTTAGCTACTAAGGTTGGGGCTCTAAGTATGAAAATTGATAGGTTGGTTGTTTTGCAACAAGTTCAAGTCATGACCAGTGAAATTCATGGAGGTCAACATTTAAGCCAAGATTGTCAAAATTAAGGGAATGGTTGAACTTATTGAACTTTTGGACTTCAACAGCAACACCCTTAGACCCTAGTACAACCCTTACAGAAACATGTGTAACCTTAGGCGGAGAAATAACCCAATTTCTTTTGGGGTAATCAAAACTAGCAACAAAAAAATCTACCCCCATTAAGGTTGTATCAACCTCAATTTCAACAAGAATAGAAGCTAGGTTTGGAAGAATTACTAACACAATTTATCAATACTTTTGAAGCTCATTTCTAAGCTAACGAGATAATGCTGAGGAATAAAGAGGCTTTTAGCCACAATTTAGAGAGTCAGATTCATTAGATAGTGAGGTTGGTGTTAGAAAGACCACAAGGTACCCTACCAGATAATATTAAACTGAACCCTAGGGAGCATGTTAAAGTGGCATCTCTAGGGAATTTTAAAGATTGTTAAGGACAAACGCAGTACAATGAGTTAAAGATGTTAAATAAGTGCTTCTTAGGAAGCAACCCAAGCTTAATTTATTACATATTTTTTATTTTCTTATTTAAGTAGCTTTAGTTTCTTTTCAATTTCACATGCATTCATATGATTACTAAGTAGTTTAGCTTTAATTTTGACAAAGAATGGAATGATTTTACTCTATATTTGTTTTTAGGTTTTAAGCATGCATGACAGGGATCAATATACAAAAATTTAGCAAAGTGCATGAAGAACAGAGAGGCAACAAGCGTGAACACAACCGTTGATGATAGCTGAGCTAGGAAATGGATAGTAGATCCTCTTAAGATTCCAATCGGGCCTATGACCCGACTTCAAGCTAAACGACTTAAGGATACACTTAACATGTTAATCAAAGAAGTTCAGGATGAGGAGCAATACTTACATCAAATAAAGAATGAACCAAGAATAATCCATGTCATTAAAGTCTAAGATGCTCCGGAACAAAGACAACTTGAAGATGCTTGAGGAAACTTGAAAGCCGTTGGCCTTTGGGAGGTGAAAGCTGCTGGCATAGGAAGGAAAGTCGCCTACCTAAGTGGCTGGTGTTAAAGAGAAGAAAGGTCGGCTTGACACAATTTAAAGCCGTTGGCTTTAGTGCCGACTTAGGAGAAAGAAATGTTAGTTGGCTTTAGACTATTTTAGGTTGCCAGCTTTATTTGTTTTCCTTAGTTGCATTAGGGTTTTATTATGTCGTTTTATTGTTATTTTATGAGACTATAAATAGTCACCAAGGGCACATTGTAAGGATCTTTTGCAAATTTGAAAACAAAACTCTCCCTTTAGTTCTTGAAAGAACTCTGAACTTATCGATTATCCCATAGTGTTCATCCTTTACTTATCAATCGGATCTCCATCATGATTGTAGCATTTCCATTCATACCTAAGTTCTTGCTTCATTATAAGCAATGAGTTGCAATTTCCCTCCATTCTTGATCGATTATAGGTTATTAGATATAATTCAGGATTTCAGGTTTCGGCATAGGTTGATAGAGTTCACAGCAATTTTGGTATCAAAGTAACCAAGTTGGTTAGAAATTGCCTATCTTTGAATCAAATTCATGTTTTTATAGATCTAGGGTTTGAATTTTAAAAAAAAAAAAAGAAAGAGAAAATTTCGAATCTTTGTGTATCTATTGATCTTGTTAGATTCGTTATTGCAATTACTATCTGCATTCATTGATCAATATATTAGAAGTTCTTAGTGAATTGTTTTTTGTTGAAGATTCGAAAATTATCTTTGCATTTGTTAAAATTGCCTCCAAAACTATAGTGACTTGTCGATTATTGATTCCCCCAACAAGGATTTTGTTTGAACCAGCGGGAAAACTTTGATTTGTTGGTTAGCTCTAAAAGAACTGAAAGAGAAATTGTGAGTGGTAAATGGCAAGAGTGGTAAGATCCTTAGAGTGTGTAAAAGCCAATTCAATATTGTGAGCCATAAAATACAAGTGATTTAAGTGATTCATTTATTGAGTAGAAACACGCGAGGGAGTGATTTATTGAGGACTTTTCTTTTCTATTCCCATCTTTCTTTTTTTATTGTAGAAATATGTTTAATAGAAATTCTCCTAATAGTGTGAATGGGGGGGTTAACATGAAATTGATTGTGGAAACTCTAACTGCTGAGATGAGGAGAATGTTTAGAACAAAGATGAATAAATTTCATAAGCAAAAGGAACAAAATTTTGAGTAGTCTCGGATTGCTTCTACTGGGCATAAGAGGGATAAAATGCCGAAAAGGGTGGTGTGCATGGAGAAAGATGAATGGGATAGGGAGGGATCTGAAGCTAATTCTGATCAAGATTCATTTTTAGGTTATAGGAAGAATGCAGGGAGAAGTAGAGGAGCTAGGAATGAGGGAGATAGCAACCTAGGGAACATAAAGATGAAAATCCCTTCCTTCCAAGGGAATAATGATCCTGACGTATTTCTTAAGTGAGAGGAAAAGGTAGAGCTGGTTTTTTACTATCATAACTACTCTGAAGTTAAGAAGGTGAAATTGGCTACCATAGAATTTTCTAACTATGTTATAGTTTGGTAGGACCAATTGTTATCGAGTAGGTAGAGGAATAGAGGGCTACCAATAAAGACATGGGAAGAGACGAAGAGGGTGATGAGGAAGCGATTTATTCCCACTTATAACTATAGGGATTTGTACAATAAGTTGCAAAATCTTAGGCAATGGAATAAGAGTGGAGAAATATTATAAGGAGATGGAGGTTACAATGATTAGAGAAAATGTTGAGGAGGATCAAGAAGCTATTATAGTTAAGTTTTTGGCGGGCTTAAATCAAGATATACAGAATGTGGTGGAGCTGCAACATTATATAAGTTTGATGATATAGTTCACATGGCGAAAAAGGTGGAGAAGCAACTCAAGTGGAAAGATAATTGATGTGCCTAAAAAAGGGATTCAAGCACATACAAAAGAAGGGATGAAATGGCTATGAAGAGCCATGCCACAAGAAGGGAAATACCCTCAAAATTCCTCAAGAATTCCGAAATTGTGATGAACAACAATATATGATATAATGATTGCTAGAATTGAAAATGAAATGGGAATCCAATTCAATTCAAAAGTGATTCCAAATTCCGAAATTAGTACCCTAATTTCATAAGAACAAAAGTACATAAAAATAACTAAATCCTCACCAGATATGACTCACTAGTTTGGAATTAGGATCAACTTGTAATTTGTTGATATAACACACAACAAATCCAAGCCTACTCGCCACAATTTCACTAAGGAAATTGATAAGAGCAATTGCTTGAAAGAGGCACTCTCTCTCACGGCAAAAGGGGTGTTTTTTCTCAAATGTTCAAAAAAGCTCCCTAAAAAACCTAATTTGCAAGTATTTATACTTGCACCCTTTAGGGTTAAAATGACAAGAAAATCACAACTATGCCACTATAAGGTGGCCGGTCCTAAAGGCAAAATTACAACCAAATAAAATGTCCCATAAAGCTTACAAAATAAATGGTCTAAACATAAATTACAAGTAAAGAAAATAATCTTCGGCAGGCTAGCTTCATGATGGAATCCGTCGGTTCAACTCATCACCGGTTCAGGTCGGTCCATCGATAACCCACAAGCTGAGTCTTAGTGAGTTTATCCATCGCCTTGTGAAACAAAATAAGCATACCTGTTGGAATATACAATTCATGAATAAGATAAAAGAGGTTAGATAATAATTTATTCTGAGGTTGATCTGCTCGAAATGGGCCCTCATCGCCAAGATTCGAAATCCATCAATTTTTGTCCTAATGATAGGTCTTGTCGGATTTTGATTCCCATCATCTCCTTGGACCTCAAAAAGATTTGACCTCAAATCTTGCAGTTCAAATGCAGCAGAGACTCTGTTTCCCAAAAGTAATCCATCTGAAGGAGTATCTCTACAGAATCCCAATATCTGAAATATTATAGTAGATGATTGTTTTCTTTCCTCCATCTCTAGGATGTATCTCTCCTGTAAAAAAAACAAGGACTCATTATCGACTGATGTTTCCTCTATCTCAACACTTTCCAACGAGTTTGTTTCCTCTGACTCATCCATGTTATGCTGATCCCTAGAGTCTTCTAACAATTGGTCCAACTGATCATTATCTTCAGAAACCTCTGAAGGTTGGCACAGTGGTGTTTGACATCTTTCATCTGTGGAACCCTTATCTTCAAGTGAAGGCATTTGTAGCTCTACACACTCTGAGCCTCTAGGTGGTCTAAATTCCATTTCTGGGAATGGTTTAAGTCTAAAATTACCAACTCTATCTTCTCTAAGAGCATGATAATCTCCCTTTGCTCTAGGTGGCTCCTGAAGGTGTACCACTGGTGGTGGTGGCAATGTCATCCTATCAATCCTTGTTGCTAATGTAGTAACAAGTTTTCTAAGGTCCCGAAGTTGTTCATCTAAGGTCCTCCCACCTGCAACATTAGAACCCTAACCTCCACCAATTCGACTATATGCTACATCACTCATTCCTCCATTCACACTATTAATAGACATTTTTGTGGATGCAATCTATTTGATGTACCAATGTAATGTCTAGTAATTGTAGCACACTTAATTCACAAAACAAATTCACGCCAAAACCAACTCACTCCGCCACTTGCACACTACACACACAACACACTAAATTCACGCAACAATAATATGTTGCAACCCTTCACTTCCACGGTAGTAACAAACAAAAACTAACTAAGATGCTCCTTTAAATGGCAACAACAACAAGAAACGGCAACAACAACTAAACACTCCCACTTCCACCGTAATTACACACATACACGGCAACACATTCAAATTTGACACTCCTTAATGCACCTTTGCCACAAATGGTAAGAATCAATTTCAAATTCAAATGAAATATAATCAATACCACGCTTTAACTACTTGAAGTAAATGGATGTGATTCAATTAAAATTATTTCCTCTTCTTCCACGCAAATTCAAATCTGGAAATTATACACTTTCACTTCTAATTTGCACAACACAACACCATATACTCCCCTACACACTCACGGTGCACTATATCCACTTCAACACAATTTTCCAACCGAAATTAACACAACAAAGGCAGCAAATTAAATTTGAAATCAAACCACTTCACTAATTGCAATTCCTCCACATTTGGTAAGATGCAAATTTTCAAATTCAAACAAGCACAATTAACTCCTTCACTCTTAATGCTTGTTTTGAAATCAAATAACTTCCTTTCTTACACACTAATCAAATCTGGAAATTGCACATATCCTTCCACAATTCTGAATTCCACAATGCAATACAAACACTCTTAACTTCCTACACAATTCCGAATTCAACAATGCAAAACAAATACAATTCTCTTCCTACACAATTGCACTTCCTAACTTGCACTAACTTTCCTCCTCCTTCACGGTGAAGTCAAGAACAAAAGTTACAACAAAATGTCCACTTCTACAACAACAAGTTTCAACTTCCCAAGTAAGATACTCACACCAATTAGTACCAATACAAACAATTCAATTAATCCTCAATTTCAACAAGGATCAATCACGTAAACATCAAGGTAACAACAACAAAAAAATACATTCACTTGATCCGAATTTCCACTCCCTTGCAATTCGGTTCACAAAGGTAATACCAAAAACTTTCAATTCCCAAAACTTCAATCAACAAAACCCTTCTCATATACCTTCAATTAACTTACTGCAAGATGGAAACAAAGGACAATCCTAATTGCAACAATTCCTCCTCTTAACCATAAGCAACTCACGGCAATAGGAAGATAATAATATAAGGATCAAAAATCTCAAATTCAACAATCCCTCCTCTTAACCTTAAGCTCTGATACCAAATTATGATGTGCCTAAAAAAGGGATTCAAGCACATACAAAAGAAGGGATGAAATGGCTATGAAGAGCCACGCCACAAGAAGGGAAATACCCTCAAAATTCCTCAAGAATTCCGAAATTGTGATGAACAACAATATATGATATAATGATTGCTAGAATTGAAAATGAAATGGGAATCCAATTCAATTCAAAAGTGATTCCAAATTCCGAAATTAGTAACCTAATTTCATAAGAACAAAAGTACATAAAAATAACTAAATCCTCACCAGATATGACTCACTAGTTTGGAATTAGGATCAACTTGTAATTTGTTGATATAACACACAACAAATCCAAGCCTACTCGCCACAATTTCACTAAGGAAATTGATAAGAGCAATTGCTTGAAGAGGCACTCTCTCTCACGGCAAAAGGGGTGTTTTTTCTCAAATGTTCAAAAAAGCTCCCTAAAAAACCTAATTTGCAAGTATTTATACTTCCACCCTTTAAGGTTAAAATGACAAGAAAATCACAACTATGCCACTATAAGGTGGCCGGTCCTAAAGGCAAAATTACAACCAAATAAAATGTCCCATAAATCTTACAAAATAAATGGTTCAAACATAAATTACAAGTAAAGAAAATAATCTTCGGCAGGCTAGCTTCATGATGGAATCCGTCGGTTCAACTCATCACCGGTTCAGGTCGGTCCATCGATAACCCACAAGCTGAGTCTTAGTGAGTTTATCCATCGCCTTGTGAAACCAAATGAGCATACCTGTTGGAATATACAATTCATGAATAAGATAAAAGAGGTTAGATAATAATTTATTCCGAGGTTGATCTGCTCGAAATGGGCCCTCATCGCCAAGATTCGAAATCCATCAATTTTTGTCCTAATGATAGGTCTTGTCGGATTTTGATTCCCATCAATAATAGTTCCACACATGAAACATCGAGTTCCTCCAATTAGAGAACTAATACATGGAAGAAGGAGGAGAAGCAGTCCCACTCTAAACCAATGCTAGAACAAAAATCAAAATTGGCTTCTCATGGGAATAAAGGTAAACCTAATTCTTTTTCTAATACAAATCATGATATTAAGTGTTTTAAATGTGCAATGGGAAAACATATTTCATACTAGGTGCCATGTGAAGGACAAGGTATGTTATGTAATTATTGATGGTAGGACTTGTACAAATGTTGCTAACATGACCATGGTGGAGAAATTGGGGCTCCCCACAAGTAAGCATCATCGCCCTTATAAATTGCAATGGTTGAATGATAGTGGTGAAGTGAGAGCGACAAAACAGGTGTTGGTTTCTTTTAACATTGGAAAGTATGGAGATGAAGTTCTTTTTGATGTAGTTCTAATGCAAGCTGCACACTTGTTATTAGGTAAGCCTTGGCAATTTGCTCTTGGGCTTCCTGCACCTCAGTTGGTGGCATAGGACTTAAAACAATCTGTTTACCGTCCTTCTGAAACATATAGATGTTTCTATAGCCATCATGCAACACCCTCCTATCAGATAACCAAGGTCTACCTAGTAATATATGTGATGTGCACATAGGGAGAACATCACAATCAATTACATCCTGATACCTTTTCCTAATGTTGATTGGAACCTTAACCTTCTAAGTGACATGCAAACTATCCCGCTCACTTAACCAATGTAGTTCATAGGGCCTAAGATGAGGTGTAGTGACTAGTTGCAATTTATTCACTAATGCAGCAGCTATCACATTAGTGGAACTACCACCATCAATAAGAAGGGTACAAAGATTACCTTGGACCCTATAGGGAATATGGAATATGGAATAGGTTTTCCCTCTGCACGTCTTCAATATCCAGAGATGTAATCATTACCCTGCGCAGTACATTAATAGCTAGATATTGATCATTACCCTTATCCTCGTATACCTCAGCATCTAGATCCTCATAGTATTCCTTTAGCACTACTGATAAATCTATACGTTCAAGTACATCTTCCTTGTCACCCTCATTTCCCACCTCTATAGCAATCATTACCCTTTTGTTAGGGCACTAAGTAACCATGTGTCCAAAACCCATGCATTTAAAGTGTTGGGTTTGACAAATCTTTCCACCTAATGACCTCGGTACTATTTTTCATATATTAGTCCTAGCAACCACTTTGCCTTTTCCAAAACTATCCCTCTCTTTATTAGTAATAGTTACATTTGATTCCACAACCCTATCAATTTCCCCTCTCTAACCTACCAATTATTTGATCTATATAAATGAGTATTGGATCCATACATATTACTCGATGCTCTATATGGATTGGAGTGCCTCTACCTCTCAATTTTTAAAGCCAACTGGATGGCCTCATCAAGAGTGTCATACCTCTACAGCTTGACAATACATGATATCTCATATTTCAACGTAGACACAAATCGCACCATGGTTTGATCAGGAGGTTTAACTATTCCACATTGGATTCTCAATGTCTAAAACTCCTAAACATACTCAATGACTGTTTTGCACCCCTGTCTCAATGTCTAGAGATCCTTGAATAACTCTTGCCTGTAGTCTTCTAGTATAAACCTCTTCCTCGGCACCCTTTTCATTTCCTGCCAAGTATAAATCTCGTTATCACCATCTTTCCTCCCGTTACCCATAAGGTTCCTCCACCATAAGGCAACATAACCTATAATTCAACTACTACTAGTCGAACTCTTGTATGATCATTTATCTCATAGCACTCAAAGAGTCCTTCTACCTTATCTTCCCAATCAAGGTACTCCTTTGTAGGTCCCTTTCTAACAAATGAAGGCATCTGCAATTTTACATACTATAGACCCCTAAGCGATCTAAACTCATGATTAGGATAAAGTTCATCCCCAAAATTGTCATCCCTCTCCTCTCTGTAAACTTAATATTGTCTTCCAACTTGTCTACCCTTGTTTCCTCCTACTGCTTCTTCTTTACCTACAGCATTAAGGGTTACCCTAGGTGGGGTTGCCTATGGATTTGCCACTAGCTATAGGGGTAAGGTCATCTAATCAACCCATGTTGCTAGATTAACAACAATGGTAGTTAAGTCCTACAACTGCTCTTTTACTATTCTTCTTCCACCTACAGCACGACGACCCTATACTTCTCCTCTAACTTAGCTGTTGGCCTCATTCCTGAATTCCCCATTAACACTGTCATTCGAAATCTTCACTAACTTGCAGTCTCAACACTAGAATTCCAAATCACAATTACACACTACACAAACCCCAATCGGCATAATTCCCAATTATAACCTTCATTCAATCCTCAACTCAAATCCAACATAACGACAATTAACCAAGGTACACAAACAACAACAACAACAACAATAACCAACCCTGATTAACTATTAATCAATTCAATAATGAAATTTATAACCCACGATAACAGAATTGTATAACCACAACAATAACAACGAAGAACCCTAATTCTTCAATTTACATGAATTCCATAAATAACTTAAATCGAATTGCACAACAACAACACAATCCAATTTGCTAGTCCACGTACAATCTTAATTCAATAACAACTTAACCAAAACACAATTCCACAATATCAAAACCCTAATCTCTCAAAGGAATTCTAATGGACACAATTCCTTAATCTGAATCTGAGCTCTAATTGATTTCATTCTAATGTGCCTAAAAACTATGATCGGATTAATTGATTCTAGTTCCAAGACAATAATCGATAGTAATCGGTTCAAATACTCAAATAATGAACAATAAAGAACAATAAAAACCTAAACCCTTATCGGATATGACGCACCAGCAAGAGAGTAGTCCTAGTATGGATTTGTTGATATGATGCACAACAATTCGATACCGTAACTTACCACAATCCCATAGATTGATAAGAGTAAAAATGAATATCAAACTTCAAAAGTGTTTTCCTCAAAAGGTCAAAAGTCCCAAAGTTCTTACAAAGCAACCAATATATTGCAAATGGAAAAACAATTATGAATCCTCACATAAGCTACCGACTTTGGAAGTAAAGGCCGTCAACTTTACATTATAAGCTACTAGCCTAGATGATTGACTTAACTTCCAAAGCCATTGGCTTTAGCATTCTAAGCCATTGGCCTTGAAAATTTACGTTGCCAACCTTAAGATGTTGGCCTTTATAGCCGACCTATCTCCATGTCGCCGGTCTTGAATAGCGGTTTAGGATGAAAGCCACTGGCCTTTATGGCTAGCCTAAGGGTGTCCACCCCCGGTTCTTGCGCTTTGATTCCCACATTGAGCAGCTCTATAAGAACCATGATTTGATTCCCATTACATTCTCTCTCTATCTATGTTAAGGAGGTTTAGGTAGCCTTTTATTATCAAAAGCATCACCTCCAGCTCCTGAGGTTAACCTTGGTCTCGAGATTTTCCTAGATATTCTATTAAATACATTAAAGCTTTGAGGAAAGATATAAGGATATATACATTTCCTTAGAGTATGGGATACCTAAATATATCATTTTAAATATTATTGAAGGGGGTTCACTAATCAGTAATATCGGTCCCATTTTCTAACCACTCTTAATATATATCTTCATCTTAGAGATCCATTATCCAATTCATTCAAAGGTCATGACTTGCTTTCTATTCTTTTAAACTTATACTATTGATCCTCACTTATTTCTAAAGGTCATCAAGCTTAGGTAGTTTATAAATTCATCAACCTAAACTCTGCAGATCACAAACCTACATTCTTTTAATCAAAACCAAAGCTTCTAAGGATCATCAACCTATGCTCTAATACCACCTAAGCTGTAACATCTAAAAACCCGGGTACGCTACGGCCTACCACGTCTCTGCATTTCTTGAAGACACACAAAAGCTCAATCACTACTATTCTTCAAATACTCTTATTCATGTACTCTTGATGATAGTCATAAATCACCTACTGCATAACAGAGATTAATAAAATTTTCCATCCTCAATGATAAGTTATCGACATTCTTCTCAAATCAAATAACGGAAGTGATTAACATTCACTTACAATAGAAATTTCCAAAATGACTGAATAAAATTTAACATGTCTTTCCTTAATCTATCGACTAGTCACCGTAATAGACATATTCTACATTCTCTTCATTGTTCTAATCTTGAGTTGTTTTCCCTAAGTTTTCAACATATCCATAATTTCTCCTATAGTATCTGCAACTAAAAAAAAAAAATTTCTCATGAAGGGTGAGCTAACATCCAATACAGTGCATACCTACAAATACATATGCATGCCATGCTAGAAACAATAACACATGTAAGAATGCATCAAAGTATTCATTCACAATTTTTATGTCTTTCATAATCTTTAGCCAATACATAATTACAACATAAACATCCTCACATATAACATTCCTAAACATCCTTTCACAATCCATCACAAGCAATATATACATATATATATATGTGACAAAGGTAATCCTCTTTGTCCATGAGTCTCTTACCATACATAATAATAATATATATATGACAGTGGATACTCCCTACTGTCTATGAGTCTTTACACATCCACCTTCCACAACCATACATAATAATAATTATAATATATATATATAATGTGACAGTGGGTACTCCCTATTACCCATGAGTCCATATACTACAACCTTGTACAATACAAGTTACAACATTTCACATCACAACATTTCACGATACAACCTTCCACATAAGACCTAGATCATTTCGGTATACGACTTCACTAGGGACAATGTCACATATCGATCATCAAGGTGCCACTCAAGAACACCGACCCACACTCAGTTTCATAGACCCAACAATTTATAATCACATGCACATTCAATCCCGTTTATTTGCAATATCATTAAAGCTACATGCAAAATCTAATTTATCAAGCATAAGTAACAAACATAGTATACACGAACCTACCTTGTAATACTTGGTTTATCTTATACCTTTCCAACTTCACAATTCTTCCAAACCTATACATGATTCAAATTATTTACTTTTAGAATTGTATTCCTATAAATATCAAAAGGGGACTAGTCACATTTCAACTCAACATGGTCATGTTAGGAGCCGTGTAGTTGAGTGCAGGGTAGTACACAATCTTGCCAAAAGGTCATATATAATTTTTATTTTTTTTTACATGGTCATATTAAGAGGTCATGTTGTTTTTTATTTTATTTTATTTTATTTTTCTTTTCTAATATGGTCTCAACATGGTCATTTACCTCTCTCTACTCACTATGACATTTTTTTTTCAACATGATCATGTTGAGAGGTCATGTATCTCTCCGTTCACTATTCATCAACATGACCTCAACATGGTCGTGTTGAATTTTTTTTTTTCTAATATGATCTCAACACTGTCGTGTTAAGAGGCCATATATCTCTCTATTCACCTTTCATTTTCAATACAATCTCCAACACAATCATGTTGGGAAGCCGTGTATCTTTCGGTTCACTTTGAGTTTTCAGCATAACTCTAACACAATTGTATTGGGAGGCCATGTATCTCACTGTACACCTTGTAAATCGATTCCTTAACTTGATTTCTATTCAATTTAACCTAATTGACCCATCTAACATAAAATTTATAATGTAATATGCTAACAAATATACTTACTTAACCCGAATTGTCATCGTGATGAGTAAATCGCTTGTTTCGTCCCGGTGTATCACAGATTGATCTAGATCTATAAACTTCAATACGTCAATTCTCTACACTACCATACACATACGTAAATCATGATTCATAATCATTGATTTATGTACTTACCTTAATCCAATAAGCTAGTGATGGAAAAAGGGTCATCTCCTTCTCTATAGATTCACACAAGAAGGCTTTAGGGTTCTATGAGTGGCAAAGAAAGGAAAAAGTGTTAACCGTAAGTAAAAGAAGCTTATATACCTAGGTCATGAAATGACCATCTTATCCCCAATCATAATTCTTATTTCCTGTATTATCCTTAGCAGATTTCTTTTTATAAATTATTAATTATACATACATAAATAAAAAATGTTACTGGAGTATTTACAATAATGTTTGGCTCAACTAGCTTCCAAGCCTAATTAAACTCAAGTTGAACTTTAAAATTAATCGAGTTTTGAGTCAAGTTTAAATACTAGTATTATTTTTGTTTGAAAAAAAAAATTATGTATAAACTAAACTTAAATAAGCTTAATTGAGTTGAGTTTAAGCCCAATAAGTATCACTTCAAGTTAAACTCGAGTTTAAAATTACAAGTTTAATCGAGCTTAAGTTTTGAAATTCTGAGTCAAGCTCAAACTTAATACTATATCATTTTGACTTGACTCATTTACCATCTTAGATGCAATGCAAATATAAAATTTCCTCTATTTTTAGCTACAATATGAAACACAGCTTAAATGTAAGGTACATGCAGCAATAATGTTGATGGCCTATAGTAAACATAGCCTCTGGCCAAAAGAAAAATAGCTATAGCTTATTATTTCTTGTAACTTGTTAAGGCCATAAGATGAACCACCCGTCACTTCTTTCACACACTCACATGTGTGAGACCAATTGATGTAGAATTTACCAAACATGTTACTTAACTTAAACAATTGTCGTTTATAAGCTAAGATTAGGGATCTTCACGATTTGGTTCGGTTTACTATAGGAATTGAACTAAATCAAACTATATTTGAAATGGTTTGATTTAAACCCTTAATGAACTAAATTACTTTTAACTATTCATGGTTTTGAATCCGAATTGCTTAAAATGTGATTCATTTTTGTTCGATTTGATTTGAACTACTTTTAAAAATACTTTATTTTAATTAATAATACTAATAGTCAATGAAGTTTCTAGCCAAATATTGATTTTTAAATTGAGGAATATTATACAAGAATATAAGTGAAATAATATTATTTTACTTTGACATTACATTTTAGGTAATAGTGAAAGCATACTAATCTACTTAAGAGATTACGATGAAGGTAAGAAAAAGAATTAACAGTAGAGATTGAGAGTGAAATGAAAGTTAACAAAAAGGAATAATAAATAGAAGTTGACAAAATGTTAATGAGATTTAAAACTAAAAAATATCACATAATTTTTATTCTTTAATAAGAAATGATTCATTTTGGGTTCAAATAGTTCAATTTGGTTTAACCCCTCTAATCAAACCACAAACTATTTAGACCATTTTTAAACTGAATTATGAACTAAACCGAAATAAAAAAAAAAAAAAAAACTGTATTTTGCAATTCAGTTTGGTTCATACTTGGTTTCATGAATAGCCTAACTGAGATTCACATTTTCTCTTGCCTTTCCCCTTGTCTTCTTTAACCCACTTACAAAACCCTAACATTGGCTCCCCATTATAGATCGGGATGACTCAAATGGGTTATATGTACATAGTTTAGTAAAAAACAAAAAATTGAAAATGCATACATGAAATACAAAATAGCAAAATACTACTTACTAAATATATGTAAACATAAAAAACTTTAAATTCTAAAAATTAAATAATTCTTTTTACTTTTTTTACTTGCGTTATTTTTAATTTACTAGTGTGAAATAAAACTGTAATGAAATAGCAATTCCTCTTGTGTTATTTTATTTTATAATTAGAATTCCTTATCTTTTTCACATACTATCCTTGTTAAAACTTTTTGCAAACCAAGTAAAAGAATAACTATTCTATAATAATAAAGGCTGGATGACAATTATATTTCAGTGAATGAAACATAATGTTCATGAATTTGTTTAAGTGTATTTCTTATTTGCACTAGATTGATGTACGTTTGATCAAGCTTTATTTATTTAAATATATGATTAGTTGAATTCAATATTTTATATACATATAACTAAAATATAAATGTTATTTATGAAATTGAATGACCCTAGTTTGACACGATCCAACTTTCGTTCACCTTTCAACCTTTGACCTCTAGTCTTACCCGAGTTGAAGCTTGGTATAGATCTAATTATGTTGGAAAAACTCATAACAAAAGATATGAGCGTTGCAACAAAACCCATAAAAAATCAAAAAGAAAAAAAGAAAAAGGGAAAATACCTTAGTAAAAGATCAAATCTAATTTAAAATCCTTCATCAAATTAATCTTAAAGTGTGGTTCTCTCTAGAATTTGCACCCCACTCATCACTCCACTATTAGGTATCTTCATTCTTGATTCTTCTTGATACCAAATTCAAAATTAAGAATCTATTTTTTGGGATTTCTTAGGGATATGGAGAGGTACTTATACTTTTTGACAAAAGTCAAATTTTAAGTTGTAATTGGTTAAAAGTAATTAACGTAAAACCCATAAAAATATAAAAAAATGGTAAAAAAAACTCTTTTTAAAGACTTAGAAATAATAAAGAAAAATTCTAGTATTAAAGCAATACATTAAGAACCATGTAGAGGTCCTTAAGATTAGAGATGACCTTACAATCACTAAAACATGCCACTCAAGAATATCAAACAACCAAGGGTGTTTAACATAATTAATAGCTACTAAGTATTGTGTGCATATTAAAATGCTTTTGTATAAGGGTTTTAGACAATAATTACTTAAGTATATGATATAGCCTTTTATGTGTTTGTCAGTAGTTTGAGTTGAACTTTTTTCTTGTTCTATGTTCATTTTCGGAAAAAAAAAATTCATTGATTGATATATGCTATGTGTTATGTACACATAATATAAATTCCAATAAAATTTTAAAATACATGATAATTAAATAGATATTTTCCTAAACAATTACAAATCCTATTTTCCATGATTTATATATATTAAAATCTTATTAATATTTATACATCATGTGTACATAACACGTAATGTATATTAACTATTGAGTCTTATTTCTCATGTTTTTAAGTGGATTGCATCAACTACTACATGCATTAATAGAGTTTTTTAACATAGGAAAAACTTCCATTTCTAATAGTATATTATGTAAGATATGTTTCCTATGCTTTATATATAAATGGAAACAGTGAGTTTTTTTTTTTTCATCTTTTTTGTTTTTGTTTGTAACCTGAAAGCCCTTTCAAATTAGATGTTTTATTTATTGTAAAATTTACTATTATGAAAGTGACTGGAGATAAAAACTTATAGGATTTTAGGATGAATTTTAAAAGTCTTACAATCTATTCAGGTGAATTCGGATTTTACAAAATCGGCTCATACCCGATCTTATAGCATCTCTAATGCTAAGTAGTAGTTTGAGACTATCATAAAGTCTCTTTTACAATTGTCTAATATGCATTAATGTCTAAGAGTTAGGAATTTCGATTAGAACATATGTAGTTTCTAGGATGCTCCATTATTGTGGGCTTCGACATGTATCTTATTTAAAAAAAAAAAAAATCCTTGAATGTAATCATTTTTGTTTTCTTCAAATTCACAAGGGGAGTGGTGACAAGAGAGAGGCTTGTCCACTGCAGTTGACACCCTCAGTCGCTTCAATCCCATGTAAACGCTAACAGCGTCCTCTACCATCACTACACCTTGGCATC
Organism: Laguncularia racemosa; assembly: GCA_037954665.1. Classification (NCBI taxonomy): domain Eukaryota; kingdom Viridiplantae; phylum Streptophyta; class Magnoliopsida; order Myrtales; family Combretaceae; genus Laguncularia; species Laguncularia racemosa. The sequence goes on from JBBMOL010000211.1 coordinate 412,832, forward strand.
TTCGCTTTCCATGCATGGACCCAAATAGGACGTGATTCACGAGAGTAGACTCTAGTCTTGATCGTCTGAAAAAAGAGTCTAGGTCATTTACAACTCTGCCCTTATCCTTTTTATTCATTTTGTTCTTTTTTTTTTTAACCACAAGACGATTGAAAAGTCTAGGATTACAAGCGCTAGTTTTAACATTAAAGTAATTGATGTTTTGATCTTTATTAATATTCTAAATTATGACGGTCTAGCTTTAACATCTTAATTTTAAAGATAATAATACACACTAATACTTGTAGAAATATATAGTTGAGATAGTATGGATTGATTACTAGTTAAATTGTGCAAAACCAACCAATCATACGCTAGGAAAGTGGAGGATTTTGAAATTCCATGCACACAAGTTCGGTTGGATTCTCTCTTTTTAAATTAATGAGTAAAATCACAAATATTTTGACTAATTTTATAAACTAAAGTTGATTTATAAATGAAATTAGGAACATTTATTGATTTTATGAAATACAAAGGGATTTTATGAGTATTTAGTTGGGTAAAATTGTTTAAATGTTTGTAACAAATTCAATACTATGAACATATGTGAGAAGTCACTTTGCTTAAGTGCATTTACAAACTTAAGTGAAATTATGAACTTTGAATGGACATTAGAGAAGAATTAAAATAAAGTAAAATTACATATTACACGATCTTTTGCTAGCATATGTTAAGATTTTATGGAAAATTAAAAAAAAATTACTTTGACATTTTACAAGCATTAGAGTGAAATTAAAATAAAATTAGTTAAATTAAGTATAAGAGTTGTTCTAGTACACATTGAGATTTTAAAGAAAAAACATGTGCTTAGGTGAATTTATAAACTTGAGAAAAATTATGAATTTCTATGTGAAATTACAAATTATAAGCAGTTTTGAGAACATTGAGTTTAGTTATGAATGTAGGTGAAGCTATAAATTATTAAGTTCCTTTATGGATTGTATAAGATTTTACAAACTTTTGAACATAGTTACAATTACAAGAGAAGAAATGAAAGTTGAAGGCAGTTTATGAACTAATGGGAAATTATAAAATTTAAAGAAAGTGTATAGAAAATTAAACATAAATTTTTTTACTAGATTTTATGAATATTTAACTAATTTTATGAATGTTAAAGACAATTTATGAACGTCAAAAAACTCTTCTACAAACAAAACAACATCTTTATGTTTTACTTTGTGCAATTATGAACTTAAAGATATCTCATGAAACTATGAAAAATTACTAGTTTTAAAAGATGTTGCAATTAGTGAGAGTCCTCACTTTATATTTTTATTATATTTTTGGAAATTTTAATAAATAATTGAATTTTATAGATCATGTAGTAAAGTTAATATTTCTACAGTAAAACTATTAATTCTTAGAAAATTCAAAAGATGGGGTGGTGGGGAGAGATAGAAGCAAAAAATGTGAAAAAAAAAACCTTTTATTTTTTTTAATTTTCTACATTTTTTCTTTAATTTTCTGCACAATTTAATTTTTTTGTTAGTGATTAATTAAAAAATAAATAAAAACATGAAGTTTCCTAGCGACATGCGCTCTATGGAAAGAGAATAGCAGCTTGAGCCACACATTTTCAATAGCAACTATAATTACTCGGAAGGTAAATAGTTTAAAGTAGTAAGGGCAGGATAGTAATTTTACAACCTAAATATATAAGTAAATCTAACTTAGGGTTAATACCTTTTTGCCTCACCTGCACACTTCATAAAACCCTAGACATACTCTACAAAAACCGAAGAAAGAAAAGGATAAGTACGTGCTATGATTCACCAATTTGTTTGAAGTGAGTACATCGATAAATAACAATTGATCAGTAATTGCATGTACATCGTAAATCAAGAATTAACGTGTTAAGGTTGTTAACAGATCAAAGTAAATCCATGATACACAAGAGACGAAACAAGTGATTCAATCACCACGATAACGATTTGGGTTAAGTGTACCTACTAGTATATTACATTGTAAATTTCATATTAAATAGATCAATTAAGTTAAATTTATTAGAAATTAGATTAGGAGATCAATTTATGAATTGTACAATAAGATATACGATCACTCAGTATGACTATCTTATGAGCACAAGGTTATCAAAATCACGATTTTATGTAAAATTGCTAAGGGGTCCGTAGAAGTGGAACGTAGAAACTTAAGTTTTTACAACTTTTATAAAATAACTTTTAAATATTAAAAATTTACTTAAAATAGTCATTAAAAAATATAATGGATAATAGAAATTAAAAAATTTAGCATATATTTTGGTCATAAATCACAATAAAAACCATAATATAGATAATCAAGCATAAGTTACATAATATAGATAATCAACCATAAAAATAATCAACCACAAGTCCAATAAAAGTTATGAATTTATAAATCATATTACAAAACAAGAACTAAAATAAATCATTACAATTTCTACCATCTCTCTCAACCATATCACCATCGTCATTTGCATCTTCATCATCTTCTTCTTCATCAATGTCAACATCATCATGAGGTACACTGCTACCAATGATTTCCATATCCTCTAATTCCAAATCTTTTGAAGTTCCCATTTGCATTTCAACTTCAACATTATCAATATCATGAATGTCCAAATCATTTAGGATTAGGGACTTACTTCCATGACTCTCCAAATTGATATAAGCACCAATTTCCTCCTCCTCCGCATCATCTTTCTCTTCATCCCTTGCACTTGGAATATTTGCAACACACCCTCATTCTCATTTGATGAGTCAAACACATTTTCTTCTTCAACTATCCATTCATCATCAAATGAGAGATCTTCAACAGTGAAGCAAAGTGTCAGCAATGCATCTTTCTTTCATATTTCTTAATTTCAAGTTATGCATTACAAAGACTAAATCATTCATCTTTTGTTGATGCAGCCTATTCCTCTTTTTGGTATGGACCTAAAAATGAAATAGGTTATACATAACTTTATAAGATTCATAATCTTAATAAGTAATAATATATAAAATTGAATAAAAGAACTATTTGTATCATACCATTTAAAATGCACTCAATTTCCGCTCACAACCTGAAGAACTACAAGTCAAACTTCAAACACAAATAGCAAATTTTTGTAGTTCTAGGCATTCATCTCCATATGAATCCCACCATTTAGCTAGAGCTTTTTTGTTCCTTACTAAACCAAATAGTCCATTAGCATCATTAAATCTTTCAAGTTGTGTATCAATCTTACACCTTTCTATTGGATTAGAAACCATATGATCTATGCAACCATATAATCCAATCTTAACATCGGTATCAACTTTAAAATCATGACTATAATGATAATGGGATTCAAATAATAAGTTGTAGCATATAATGGTCTATGAAGTTAAAGCTCCCATCTCTTGTCAATAATCTTGAAGATAGGTTCATAACTACATTAAATAAATATGATTTCAATTTACAAATGAAACTTTACAATTAACACTAAAGAAAAAATATATATATATAGCTAATAAGTTGCGATATTACCTTTTCTTCACATTGCTTGAAATTTGCTTTAATTTTCTCCTTGGCACAATCCATTTATGGATAAATGAAACCCATAGCTAGTTATTCATAGAATCCACTAATTTAAGCACTTTAATCAAGGGAAATGCAGCTTTAAGGCAAACAATAACATTATTCCAAAACCTACTATCCAAAACCACCTATTGAATCTGCTTTCCATCACTTGTGGTCGAATACTTACATGATTTCCAATGACTGGAAGTGAACATCATCATCAATGCACTTTTCAACTCACTAAGGCAACCTAATGTTAAATACGAAGTGGCAATTGTCCATTGATGTATCTTCAAATTCTTCTCAAAGTCTTCCAAGATCAAATCAATGCAATTTGTAGCACAAGGTGTCCAATATAAGCATTTTCTCTTCTCCATCAATTTTTCTCCTACTGCTTTATAATTTGCAGCATTATCTGTGATAACTTGTATAACATTTTCCTCTCTAACCTTCTCTACAATATCATCTAACATTGCAAAAACTTTATCGGTTGTCTTGGATACATTAGAAGCATCTATAGATGACAAGAAGACTATTCCTTTAGGGCTATTAACCAAAAAATTACATATGGAATGCCTCTTTCTATCAATCCATGCATCAGACATAATGGAGTAACCTATTTTTTTTTTCCATTCAGCTTTGTAGTTGTCAAGTAATTCCATTATTCAAGCTACTTCTTTCTTCAAACAAGTTACCCTTAGATCATGATAAGGAGGTTTAAGCCCACAACCATATCCACCAAACACTTGAAGCATCTTGATAAACTCTGGATTTTTGACACAGTTAAAGGGAATTGCATTAGTATAGAAAAAACGAGTAATTTGTTGGCTACATTCTTCTCTCAAATCTTTCTTCATGAATTGGTTAATTGTACCTTGGTTTACCCGTGTTCCGCTTTAACCATTTTTTTTTGTTTCAAAAAGAAGTCCATGCAATTCCTTTCTTTTTTCTTTATCGATGTTTGCTCCACCTCATCATCAGAATCTTCAATGCCATGAATTTTCTTTCTTTTCATTTCTGATATTTTTGCCACTTTTAGCAACATTGTTAACATTTCATTTTTCACATCATCCGAGACACTAGTACATGGCTCTCCATCTTTACATATACACCCCAAGTGATTCTTGAATCTGTAAACGCCTCCACTAATAACTTTGTTACAATACTTACATTTGACCTTTTTCCCATTGTTGTCTACATCAATTCCATGCTCCCAACCTACATCAAATCTACTTCCAAGTGAATTCTTCCTTTTAGAGCTCTCTCTAGACGATTTAGAAGATGACATTATAACTTAATCAATACTTAAAATCTTGTAAAAAAATAAAAATAAGGAGTAAAGAGAGTTATGGTAGAAAGTAGAAACAAGAAAGTACTATTACATATTTACATGTAACAAGTAAATAGCTCATGCTCATGTAACAAGTAATTACTAATTAGAACTAGAAGAGATAGCAAGAAAAATAACTATAAAGATTCTCTTTAAATCATGATCAAGAAGTATAAAAAGAAAGGAAAACAAAACATAAGGGGTAACAAGCTTTACATTCCATAACTTTTGGTGCCCTTTCCTCTTATCATGATTCTAAAACAATTGAGTTAATTTTAAACTCCAGCTACTCAACCATAAACCATGTTGTTAGGCTTGTTTAGTTTCATAAGTTCATGAGGACAATCAACAAAAGTAAGAGAAGGGACCATCAACAATCAACGTTCAACAGCAACATATGTTACAATTTTAGATGTTTAATAGCAACATCAACAATCAACATTACACACTCTTAAATTCCTGGTAAGGGGGACTTAGTTTCATCGAGTTGTAAGTTTACCACGATACATCAATTTTTTCTGCAACACTCAGCTGGTGATGATATCGCAGGGGAAGCTCTTTGGCTTAAAGCTGAGCATGGCTAATAAAGCATGATGCCTACCTGCCGTGCTAGTTAGGATCTTGATGTTTATAGTTTACTTTTTATCATCTTATTAATAGGATCTAGGGTAGATAGGGATATCTTAATTATCTTTTCCATGGGACATGCATTTTATTCTACTGGGATTTTATTATTGCCTTTTGATTTTATAGGTAATGATTTTCCATGATGTAGAGACCCGAAAGCATAAGGGTTATGTTTTCATTGAGTACATGCACACTCGTGATATGAAAGGTTTGTTAATTTGGCAAGTTCATGTTTTAACTCGGTCACCAGGTACATGCTTATATGAGCTTTTTGCTTATGCTGTCCAGCTGCTTATAAACAAGTTGATGGAAGAAAGGTTCTTGTGGATGTAGAAAGGGGTAGGATTGTTCCAAATTGGCACCCACGTAGACTTGGTGATGGACTAGGAACCACATGAATTGGGGGTGAAGATATTAGTCAGAGGCATTCCAGAAGGTAAGTAGATAAATATGGGCTTATTGAAAACGGTTCTACTACAAAAAGTTGTTTACCATTGCATGTTGGTTCTGAGTAATAACATATTTGTACTCTTAATTATAGGTCTAAGCTTCTAACCTAATTCTTGGAAGGTTGAGTATATTTTTGTTCTAAAGCTTAATCATAACTCTTCATATGCGCATAAAGCATAAGCATAAGCATAATCACACTAAAATTATGGAGTCTATAATTTCTTTGGGTTCTATTTCAATCAATACAAAAACACATACTACATACATGATACACTATAGTAGAAGTATTGCTGGTCATACCTAACAAAGCCCATGTCTATTAAGAAGGATCATTGGCTCATTGCAAAAAAGGATCATTAGCTCCCTATTTTGATTAATAGACAAACGCAACAAGAAGGATTGCTGGCTCTTTGCAAGAAAGATCGCTGGCTCACTGTTTTGATCAATAAACAAAAGTAACAAGAAGGAGAAGGATCACCGGTTCACTACTCATCTTCGCCAATGGCTTACTCAATACTCTATCAACTATTAAGAACAAACAACTACAACTAAAGAAAGATCATCTTTGTCTGTGGCTTGCGTCTCTCTCTCTCCTATTGTTGTGAGCTCATCAGTAGTTAGTCATCACTGCACTGCCACTCTTGTCTCGCCTCTCTTGTCTCCTCGTTTGTTTTGAGTTTTGACTTTTATTGAATGTACAGCAAGAAGGACCATAAACTAGAAGATTTTTCTAGAGCGGCTGAGTTGGGCTAGGCCTTTTATTAATTGGGTAGCTAATTTCAACCTATTGGACACTTAGACTTGGACCGAAATGCTAAAAATTACTCAGTTGTGCAATATATTGTGGAATCGGTGGAAACAGTCAAAGGTGCAATTTAGACAATTTTACTATTCAAAATCGTGATTCTATTACAATTTTAATTCTCACCAATTTTGTATGCAAGTTAACTAGAAATATGTTCCTAAACTCGTAAAATCTTATAATCGTACGAGTTAACCCATGAATTTGACAACGTATGGGCATGTTGAATTTAAAGAGTGAACAAAGAAATACATGGCCTCTCAACATAGCCATGTTGAAACTATGTTAATGAATAGTGAACAAAGAGATACATAACCTCTCAACATGACCATGTTGAGACCCTATTGAAAAAAAAAAAAAAACCCGAATAGAGAGATACATGACCATGTTGAAACTATGTTAATGAATAGTAGACAAAGAGATATATGACCTCTCAACATGACCATGTTGGGACCCTATTGAAAAACAAAATGAACAAAGAGATACATGACCATGTTGAAACTATGTTAATGAACCAAAGTGGATAGAGAGATACATGACCTCTCAACATAACCATGTTGAGACCTTGTTTAAAAAAAAAATAAAAAAGAAGAGAGAAATGTACATGGCCTTTAGCATGGTCGTGCTTACCTACACAACCTCCAACATGACCGTACTAAGTTGAAACATATTTCCTTTTGATATTTATTGGAATACAATTCTAAAAGCATATAACTTGAATCATGTATAGGTTTGGGAGACTTGTAATGTTAGAAAAGCATATGACAAACCAAGTTTTTTCAAAGTCAGGTACATGTATACCATGTTTGTTGCTTATGCTTGATAAATTAGATTTTTGCATGTGGATTTAATAATATTGTAAATTGACCTGATTGAGTGTGTATGTGATTGTGAATTATTGGATCCAAGAAATCAAGTATGAGTCAGTGTTCTTAAAATGCCACCCTGATGATCGGTATGTGACATTGTCTCTAGTGGAGTCACGTACCAAAATGATTAGGGTCGTATGTGGAAGGTTGTGATGTGGAATGTTGTGACATGAAAGGTTGTGATGTATAATGTAGAAGGTTGATGTGTGAGGACTTATGGACTCATAAACAGTGAGGAGTACCTGCTATCTTATATATATATTATTATTATGTATGGTAATAAACTCATGGATAAAGAGGATTACCTTTGTCATATATATATATATATATGTATGTATATTTTGCTTGTGGATAGATTATGAAAGGATCTTTGTGAGTGTTATGTGTGAAGATGTTTATGACATGATTGTGTATCAACTAAAGATTGTGAAAGATAAATAAAATTATGTATAAATATTATGTTTCATCTTGCATGTGTTATTGCTTCTGGCATAGCATGCATGTATGTACGTAGGTATGCACTGTACTGGGCATTAGCTCACCCCTCATAGATTTTTTTTTTTTTTTTGTTATAGATGTTATGGGAGAGATTGTAAAGTATGATGAAACCCTAGTAGAAACAAATCAAGATATGGAGGAGAACGTGGAGTATGTGTATTATGACGAGTAGGATCCCAATGAGGAGAAAGGAGAATGTGGAATAATTTGTAATTGTGATTTAGATTATCATGTTATTTAAATTCTTGAAGACTTCCTCTATATTTAATTTGAGGAAATTGAATAGGAATTATGTTTGGGAGGATATGCATTTCTTTCAAAAATTGTGGTATTGTTAGAATTTATAAATGCTTTCACTATAACAATTTAAGAGATTTATTTATTATATTAAATAATTAAAAGATAATGTTTGGAAATTGTAACAATTAAGCCTTTGCGTGTCTTCTAGTATTGAGGACACATGGTAGGCCATAATATACTCGGGTTTTGGGGCATTAAAACTTAGGTGGTATTAGAGCATAAGTTGATGATCCCTAGGAGCTTAGGTTTGATCAAAAGAATGTAGGTTTGTGATATTCAGAGCTTAGGTTGATGAATTTATAAACTACCTAGGCTTGATGATTTTTAGAATTTAAGTGAAGATCAATAGTATAAGTTCAAACAATAGAAAGTAAGTCTTGATCTTTGGGTGAATTGGGTATTCGATTTGTAGGATGAAGATATATTGAGAGTGGTTAGAATATGGGACTGATATTACTGATTTGTGAACCCCTTCAATAATATTTAAAATGGCATGTTTAGATATCCTATCTTCTTATGTCTTTGCTCAGAGCTTTAATGTGTTTAATGGAATATTTAGGAGAATCTTGAGACTAGGGTTAACCTTAGAAGCTAAAGGTGATGCTTTTGATAATAGGAGGCTACCTAAACCTCCTCAACATAGACAAGAAGGGAAGGAAATCAATGTTACACAGATGCTAAAGGTCATTAATACTCTAACAAGAATGGTAGCACAACAGCAATAACACATACAAGAGATGCAAGTGTTGGGTATGAGACAGGCACAAATGATGGGGGAAATTAAAGAAAAAGAGAAGCTAGTTGAGGAAGTGGGTCTAGACCATTTTTGTTAGAATGGTCAAAGAGTTCAGACTTAAGGTAAATGATCCACTAGATGTTAAGCAATAGGTTGATGAGTTGGAAAAGATGTTGAGACACTAGGAATTCCTAATGATAAAAAGGTAAAATATGTTGTTTATTTGTTGAGAGGCTTGGCTTTTGAAGGGTAATCAAGTGTTTCTAAACTTAAACCAGGAGTAATCACAGGGGAAAAGTTCAAGGAACTGTTATATGAGCAATATTATCCATGCAACATAAGGAGAACAATTTAGTTTTGAATTGAAAGCATATAGGCTAACAAGATTGCCAACATATGAACTGTGGGGTAAAAGTATGATAGCTTCCATAGCAGTTGAGGTTGAAGATGTGATGAAAATTAATAGATTGAGGGTAGTGAAGGAGTTTATTGGTGTATTTCTAGATAATCTGCAAAGTTTACCTCCAATAAGGGAGATTAGTTTAGTATAGATATAGTGTTTGGTACAACTCTCACATCCAAAGCACCATACCATATGATACCTACAGAATTGAAGGAATTGAAAGACTAGTATAAGAGTTGTTAGACAAGAAATTCATCAAACCAAGTGTTTTACCTTAAGGTGCACTTATGCCATTTGTAAAGAAGAAAGACAATAGCATGTGGTTATGTATAGACTATCGAGAGTTGAATAGGATTACGATTAAAAATAAATACCCTCTCCCGAGGATTGATGACTTGTTTGATTAGTTACAAGGAGCTTAAGTCTTCTCAAAAATAGACTTCAGATCCAGGTACCCTTAATCGAGGATCAAGGAGGAGGACATCCAGAATACCACGTTCAGAAACTAGATACAAGCATTATGAGTTCCAAGTAATTCCTTTTAGACTCACAAATGCACCAGTAGCTTTCATGGACTTAATAAACTAGATATTCAAGGAATACTTAGACAAGTTTATCATCATGTTTATATATGACATTTTAATATACTCTAGAAACGACGAAGATCATGAACAACACTTAAGGATAGTATTGAGCAGATTGCAAGCAGAAAAGTTGTATTCCAAGTTTAAAAAGTGTGAGTTTTAGCTGAAGCAAGTTACCTTCTTAGGACATATGATTAGTAAGGATGGATTATCTATAGATCCTGAGAAAATAAGAGCTATAAATGAATGGCCTAAGCGAAAGACCTTAATAGAAATTAGAAGCTTCTTAGGGTTAAAAGGATACTAGAGAAGATTTGTGGAAGGATTCTCCAAACTAGCAACCTCTTTGACCAAGCTGACTTAGAAAGGAGTATAGTTTATATGGGATGACTAATGTGAATTAAGCTTTATGACATTGAAGGAGAGATTGACTTCTACACTGGTACTTGCACTACTAATCAATGGTGAAGAATTTGTAGTATATAGTGATGCCTCTATTCAAAGGCTCGGATGTGTGTTGATGCAAAATGATAGGCTAAGTGCATACACACATCTAAGCAATTGCAGCCTTATGAGAAAAATTACCCTGACACATGATCTAGAATTAGCAATTGTGGTATTTGCACTCAATTTATGGAGACATTACTTGTATAGGGAGATGTATAAATATTCATAGATCACAAAAGCCTCAAGTACTTATTTAACCAAAAGAGCTAAATATGAGGCAAATGAGCTAGCTAGAACTGATAAAGGACTATGACCTAGACATCTAATACCATCATAGAAAAATTAACATCATTGTTGAGGCACTCAATAGAAAGAAGCATGATAAATTTAACAACTTTGATCACAACTTAGAAAAAGATATTAGAAGATATGCAAAAATTACATATGGAGATTGTGACTCATGAAATTAGAGCTAGACTCGCTAGCCTACAAATACAACTAGTTTTAATCGACAAAACAAAGGCTACACAAGCTAAAGATAAGGGAATACAAGAAATAAAGAAAAGAATGGAAGAGGGAAGAGCTATAGAATGTAATGAAGATGTAGAGTGGGCGTTAAGTTATGGTCATAGGTTATGTGTGTTGAGTGTAGATGAATTGAGTAAAGACATATTAAAAGAGGCACACTATTCTAGGTACTTTATTCACCCTGGAAGTATCAAGATATATAAAGATCTGAAGAACCATTATTGTTGAAGGAATATGAAGAGAGAAGTGGCTAATTATGTATCTAAGTGTCTAACTTACCAACAGATCAAGATAGAACATCGGAGACCTATTAGCATGTTATAGTCATTACCTATGCCAGAGTGGAAATGGGAACATGTTACCATGGATTTTGTCACTACTACTACCCAGATCTTTGACAAAGTCAGACACCGTATGGGTGATTGTAGACTAACTTACAAAATTGGCTCACTTTATACCAATAGGTACTAGGTACAAACTTGAGAAACTGTCACAAATCTATATAAAAAAAATGTAAAGTTATATAGGGTACCAGTCTCCATATTGTCAAATAAAGATATGAGATTTATGGGAAGTTTTGGAATGGTTTGCACAGAGCTTTAGGGATAAAGCTACAAACAAATGGTCAATCAAAGCGAACAATTCAAATATTGGAGGAAATATTAAAGGCATGTGCATTAGACCTTGGTAGAGATTGGGATGAACATTGGCTTTAGTGGAGTTCACTTATAATAATAGTTATCAAGCTACCATCCAAATGGCCCTATATGAAGCGTTGTATGAAAGAAAGTGTTGGTCGCCTTTGCATTAGGATGAGGTGGGTGAAAAACAAATATTGGAACTTCATCTAGTATACGATGTAGTGATGTGCTTAAGATTCCAAATCACAAGCACACAATACAAATGACTAATCAACTAATCAATTAGAATTCAAAATTGGTGTAAATTCAAGGATGAACAATCTCAAATGGCATGAACCAAACTAGAAGTATTACAAGGGAATTCCAATACCAATCAATTACAAAGGAACCATGCAATTCTAATCTATACAATTGGCTTGTAATCCTAGCAATACATGAACCTTAATTTGGTGTGAAAAGAACACATAAAAAGATCAACCAATTATCATTAGATATTACACACTAGTAATAATATGATGCAACTTAGAAAATCTTGATATAACTCACAAGAATTCTAAGCTAAACTCATCACAATTTCCAAAGAAATTGATAAGAGTAGATGCTAGCAAGAGGGTGACTCTTACGACAAAGTGTTTGTATTTTCTCCAATTATCAAAAGCTCATTAAAAACCCTAGTTAGCAAGTATTTATACTTGCTCCTATTAGTGTGAAACAAACCAAAAAATTACAAAGTTGCCACTAGGTGGCCGGTTCCAAAAGTCAAAATTACAAGTACAAAAATCAAAATGGATGGTTCTCCTAAGCAACTATTACATATACAAATAGTCTTTAAATGGCCGGTTCTTCTTTTCAATTGACACTTTGTTGGATTGGTTCTTCTTTGGGTTTATGTAGGTCCATGAATAACCCACAAGCTAAGCTTTAACGAGTTTATCCATTGCCCTATAAAAATCAAAAAGTATACATGCTGGAATGCACAACAAATAAGTAATAGAATAGAAGTTAGTATGCAAATATTTTTAAGGTCAGGTTATTTAAAGAGGACCTTCATCACCAAATTTTGTATCCCTTTAGTTCTGGCCTTAGTGATAGGTCCTGTAGGATTTTGATTCCAATCATCTCCTCGGGCTTCAGGAAGATTTGTCCTCAAATCTGATAGGTCAAATGTAGTAGTGACTTTGTATTCCCCTAGTAAGTTATCTATAAAAATATCACTATAGTCTCCTAGTACCTGAGATACCATAAGAGGTAATTGCTCTCACCCCTTCATCTCTAGGATATATCTCATCTGCAATACATATAATGGTCTAGCATCCACTATGACCTGCCTTAACTCAAACTACCCACAAATATTATCTCCCCCTTCCCTATTTCACTCATATGTCTTTGAACCTCTTGGCCCTTTGTTGGTTTACTCATATGCCCCTGAACCTTTTGGACCTTTGATAGTTGACACATCTACATCTGAATTGCTTGGTCCTCTGAAGGTTAACTCATCTGACTATGAACTTCAGGAGCCTTTGATGGCTGACTTATATGTCTTTACGCCTCTTGGACCTCTGATGGTGACATAGGGTTCAATATTATACGTTTACCCTCTTTCTAGAATACATATGTATTTTAAAGCTATCATGTAAGACCCTCCCGTCATACAACTAAGGTCTGCCAAGTAATATATGGGATGCACACATAGGAAGAATATCACATTCAATTTCTTCATAATATTTATCCCCTATACTGAAAGGTACCCTAGCTCTCTTGGTCACATAGAAACTCCCTTGCTCACTTAGCCAATGTAATTTGTAAGGTTTTGAATGCGAGGTAGTTACAAGTTTCAATTTCGATACTAATATGGCAACCACAACATTAGTACAACTACCACCATCAATAATAATGACACACAAGTTACCTTGTACCCTACAAGAAGTGTGAAATAAGTTTTCTCTTTGCTCATCACCAATAGTTGTAAAAGAAGTCAAGGTTTGGCACAGTACATTAGTAGACAAATACAAATCACTTGACATTGTTGCTTACTAACTTCAACAAGCCAACAACACACTCCACTACTCACACACTTACACACCACGTTACAATCAACACACCTCAACCTTACACTACACCTACACTTACATGCAATACATACAAAGGCACTTCCACAGAACAACAACAACTAATGCAACAGACACCTTAAATGGCTTCACACACATACTCCACAATCACGCTACACACACTTCCACCCCTACGGTTCAATTTACTTTACACCACAACACATACACTTCTGATCAACAACAACACCCTCTACACTACGGTACACATACACTTGCTATATTTCAACACACAACCAAAGGCAACAAACACCTTCACAACAACACTACTCTAATGCCACACAACAACCACTACAAAAGAAAAACACAAAAACTCCACTTAACTTCACTCACACTTTTATACTTCAATTAAAGCAACAACAAGTGGAAGTATTATTAAACACTCTTCCAAATAGTAGGTTAATGAATTCAACTAAGCAAGTGTTCAAGCATCAATACATAATAACTCCCACACTTTAATGCTTGCTTTTTGAAATTCAAATTTTAACCACTATAATTCCCCTTTCTAATTTATGGAACATACACACCTCTACTTCCATGTGCAGCACCTTCTTCACAAATCAAACTCACAAGAAGTTACGACACCCTTTCACAACACATTCACACCGCCACACACATACACCTCAATTACGATGCAACTGCCTTCAAAGCACGACACCACTTCATGTACAGCACCCTTCAACTCAACATGCACACAACACAACACGTTGCAACTCCCTTCAAACCACAACACCACTTCACGTGCAGCACCCTTCACCACTACACACACACACACACACAACACTTCACGGCAACAAATTCAAAATACCACTCTTAATGCAACCTTTCCACAAATGGTAAGAAGCAAATTCAAATTCAAATAATCATTCAATCAACTATTACACAATAACTTCTTCAACTTAATAAATGTGTTTGAATTTCAAATAACTACCTAAATCTCCCACGCAATGCAAATATGAAAATTTGAAAATGTCAACCTCAATTTCCAAAATCACTAACAAATAATTCACTCTTCTTTGTCTCAATTTCCACTTCTCTAAAATAATCATAACGGAACACTCCTCTATCCTCATGGAAAGTTTAAGAAAAAACAAATGCTACCACAAGTACTCCACGTCCACTTCAATCAATAACAATTAGAATGCAACAAAATCCACAATCACTACTACAAATCACTTTAACAATTTTGGATCAAGAAATCAACTTTAAGAACCCTAATTGTCAAATGAAGCTCATGCAATTCCCTTTTCTCAAATCCTATGCTCTGATACCAAAACATGATGTGCTTAAGATTCCCAACCACAAGCACATAATACAATTAACTAATCAACTAATCAATTGGAATTCAAAATTGGCATGAATTCAAAGATGAAAAATCTTAAATGGCATGAACCAAACTAGAAATATTACGAGGGAATTCCAATACTAATCAATTACAAAGGAACCATGCAATTCCAATCTCTACAATTGGCTTGTAATCTTAGCAATACATGAACCCTAATTTGGCATGAAAAGAACACATGAAAAGATCAACCAATTATCACTAGATATTACACACTAGCAATAATAGGATGCAACTTAAAAAACCTTGATATAACTCACAAGAATTCCAAGCCAAACTCGCCACAATTTCCAAAGAAATTGCTAAGAGTAGATGCTAGCAAAAGGGTGACTCTCATGGAAAAGTGTTTGTATTTTCTCCAATTATCAAAAGCTCTCTAAAAACCCTAGTTAGCAAGTATTTATACTTGCTCCTATTAGGGTAAAACAAACCAAAAAATTACAAAGTTGCCACTAGGTGGTTGGTTCCAAAAGTTAAAAGTACAAGTACAAAAATCAAAATGGCTAATTCTCATAAGCAACTATTACACATACAAATGGTCTTCAAGTGGCCAATTCTTATTTCAATTGAGCACTTTGTTGGACTAGTTCTTCTTTAGGTTTATATAGGTCCATAAATAACCCACAAGCTGAGCTTTAGCGAGTTTATCTATCACCCTATAAAAACCGACAAGTATACCTGCTGGAATGCACAACAAATAAGAAATAGAATAGAAGTTAGTATATAAATATTTTTAGGGTTGGGTTATTCAAAGAGGACCTTCATTACCAAATTTTGTATCCATTTAGGCTCTTGCCCTAATGATAGGTCCTGTAGGATTTTGATTCTTATCATGTAGTAAACAAAGTAAAGTTGATCAGGTAAAGAATGTAGTCAGCCCAAAGCCACCAAAAGTCATATGCAAATAAGAGGAGATGCTAATTGGAGTTTCAAGTGGGAGATCATGTGTTGTTGAAGATTTCACCTACAAAGGGAGTGATAAAGTTTGGATTAAAAGGGAAATTAAATCCTTGATTTGTAGGACCCTTTGCAATTCTCGAGAAGATTGGACCAGTGACATACAAGCGATTCAAGCATCTCAACAAAGATTTAGGTCAAGTAAGTGTACCTACTAGTGTATTACATTGTAAATTTCATATTAGATAGATCAATTAGGTTAAACTTATTAGAAATCAGATTAAGGGATCGACTTACAAAGTGTACAGTAAGATGCACAGTCACTCAACATGACCATGTTAAAGGCATGTTGAATTTAAAGAGTGAGTAGAGAGATATACGGCATCTTAACATGACCATGTTGAAATTGTGTTAATGAACAATGGATAGAGAGATGCATGACCTATCAACATGACTATGTTGAAACTGTGTTAATGAGCAGTGGACAAAGTGACACATGATCTCTTAACATGACCATGTTGAGACCTTATTGAAGAAAAAAGAAAAGAAAATGAACAGAGAGATACATGATCTCACAAATGACTATGTTGAAACCTTATCAATGAACCAAAGTGGATAGAGAGATATATGACCTCTCAACATGACCATGTTAAGACCTTGTTAAAAAAAAAAAAGAAAAAGAAAAATAAGAGAGAATTGTACATCATAACCTTTGGCATGGTCATGTACTACCTTGTGTTTACTTACACGGCTTCCAATATGACAGTGTTGAGTTGAAATGCGTCTATTTCTTTTTTTATATTTATAGGAATACAATTTTAAAAGCATATAACTTGGATCATGTATAGGTTTGGAAGACTTATGAAGTTAGAAAAGTATATGACAAACCAAGTTTTTGCAAAGTCAAGTATGTGTATACCATGTTTGTTACTTGTGCTTAATAAATTAGAGTTTTTCGTATGAATTTAATAATATTGTAAATGAATCTAATTAAGTGTACATGTGATTGTGAGTTGCTAGGTCCAAGAAATTAAGTGTGGGTCAGTGTTCTTAGGGTGTTACCTCGATGATCGGTATATGATGTTGTCCTTAGTGCAATCATGTACCAAAATGATCTTGGTCATATGTGGAAGGTTATGATGTAGAATGTTGTGATGTAGAATATTGTGATGTATAATGTGAAAGGTTAATATGTGAGGTCTCATGGACTCATGGACAATAGAGAGTACCTACTCTCATATATATATATATATATTATTATTATGTATAGTAATAGACTCATGGACAAAGAGACCTGTCATATATATATATATTGTGTGTGTGTGTGTGTGTGTGTTGTGTGTGTGTGTGTGTATTGCTTGTGGATGGATTGTGAAAGGATCTTTGTGAATCTTATGTGTAAAGATGTCTATGATGTGATTGTGTATTGGTTAAAGGTTGTGAAAGATAAATAAAATTATATATAAATATTATATTGCATCTTGCATGTGTTATTACTTCTAGCATGGCATGTGTGTGTGTGTGTAGGTATGTACTGTACTAGGCATTAGGTTACCCCTTATGGAATATTTTTTTAGTTACAAATGCTACAAGAGAGATTGTAGGGTATGATGAAACCCTAATGGAAACGAATCAAGATATAAAGGAGAATGTAGAGTACATGTATTATGACGAGTAGGACCTCGATGAGGAGAAAGGAGAATGTGGAATAATTTGTAATTGTGATTTAGATTATCATGTTATTTAAATTATTGAAGGTTTTCGCTGTATTTAAATTGAGAAAATTGAATAGGAATTATGTTTAGGAGGATATACATTTTTTTTCAAAAATTGTGGTATTGTTGGAGTTTGTGAATGCTTCTACTGTAATAATTTAAAAGATTTATTTATTATATTGAATAATTAAAAGATAATGTTTGGATAATTGTAATACTTGAGCCTTGCGTGTCTTCTAGTACTAAGGACACATGGTAGGCCATAGTGTACCCAAGTTTCGGGGTGTCACAGCAACATTATCTCCTCAAGCTTCAGAATAAATCATATCTATCGAACCCTTCATAGCTACACTCTACTTTGGTTCAATAACAAAGCATAACATAAGCATGCCTAAAAGAAATTTATTATTAGATATCTTGGTTTGCTCCTCTTGTGTTTCTCAATGAAAGATGTAGGATCTGCATCTCCTAGGTTGTCGAAGCCCAACTGTAGTGATCAATGAGGAAATATAATGATTCCCTTTTCATTCAAAATGGATATATCTGACTGTTTCTTGGATGAGTGGTACGAGATAGTATAACGCCCTAAATCCTGACTGTTTCTTGGATGAGTGGTACGAGATAGTATAACGCCCTAAATCCTGAGTACACTATGGCCTGCCACATGTCCACAGTACTAGAAGACACACAAAAGCTCAATTGCTACAATCCTCCAAACATTATCTTTCAATTATTCAAGATAATAAATAAATCTCTTAAATTACTACAATGGAAGCATTCATAAACTCCAACAATACCACAATTTTTTAATGAAATGTATATCCTCCCAAGCATAATTCCTATTCAATTTCCTCAATTTAAATATAGCAGAAGCCTTCAACAATTTAAATAACATGATAATCTAAATCACAATTACAAATTATTCCATATTCTTCTTTCTCCTCTTTAGAATCCTACTCGTTATAATACACGTACTCCACATTCTCCTCTGTATCCTGATTTGTTTCTACTAGAGTTTCCTTATACCCTACAATCTCTCATATAATATATGCAACTAAAAAAAAATTCTCATGAGAGGTAAGTTAATACCCAATACAATACATACCTACACACACACACATACACATGCTATACTAGAAGCAATAACACATGCAAAATGCATCATAATATTTATACCCAATTTTATTTATCTTTCACAATCTTTAACCGACACATAATTACATCATAAATATCTACACACATCACATTCATAAACATTCTTTTCCAATCCATCCACAAGCAATATATACGTACATTATATATATATATAACAAAGGTATTCCTTTTTATCCATGAGTCTATTATCATACATAATAATAATATATATATATGACAGTGGATACTCCACATTATCCATGAGTCAATGAGTCCTTACACTTTAACCTATATACATAATAATATATATATGATAGTGGGTACTCCCCATTATCCATAAGTGCATGAGTCCTTACACATCAACCTTCCATAACCATATATAATAATAATATATATATGACAGTAGGTACTCCACACTGTCCATGAGTCTATACACATCAACCTTTCACATTACACATCACAACCTTCCATATAAGACCGAATCATCTTGGTACATGATTCCATTAGGGACAACGTCACATACCGATCATCAAGGCATTACCCCAAGCACACTAACCCACACTTGGTTTCTTGGACTTAGCAATTCACAATCACATGCACACTTAATCAGGTTCATTTACAATATTATTAAACCCACACACCAAAATCTAATTTATCAAGCATAAGAAACAAATATGGTATACATGTACCTGACATTGCAAAACTTCATTTATCGCATATTTTTCTGGCTTTACAAGTCTCCCAAACCTATACATGATTCAAATTATTTTCTTTTAAAATTGTATTCTTATAAATATCAAAAAGAAAATAGACATATTTCAACTCAACATGGTCATGTTGGAAGTCATGTAATTGAATACGAGGTAGTACATAACCATGCCAAAGGCCATATACATTTCTCTCTCTCTCTCTCTTTTCAACACGGTCTTAACATGGCCATGTTGAGAGATCATGTATCTCTCTGTTCAATGTTCATCAACATAGTCTCAACATGGTCATGTTGAGAAGTCATGTATATCATCATGTGTCTCTCTGTCCACTATTCATTAATGCAATCTCGACATGGTCATGTTAAGAAGTCATATATCTCTTTGTTCATTATTCATCAACACAATCTCAACATGGTCATGTTGAGAAGTCTTGTATCTCTCTCTATTTACTATTTATCAACACGATCTCAACATGGTCACGTTGAGAAGTCATGTATTTTATTATTCTTTTTTTTAACATAATCACAATACGGTCGTGTTGAGAGACCGTATATCTCTCTATTCACTTTAGGTCTTTAACACAGTTCCAACATAGTCATGTTGAGAGGACGTGTATCTCTTGGTCCATTCTTTAAATTCAATATGCCCATAACACGGTCATGTTGAGAGACCATATATCTTACTGTACACTTCATAAATTGACCCCTCAACCCAATTTCTAACCAATTTAACTTAATTGATTTATCTAACATAGATTTATAGTGTAATACATTAGTAGATATACTTACTTGCGCCGAATAGTGATCAATATGCTTGAAGTGCTTGCTTCAACCCTTGTGTAGCACGGATTAATCTTAACCTGTAAATGATCTTAATTCATTACTCCCTAAATTAACATATACATACGTAAAGCACGATCCATAATCGTTGATCTATATACTTACCTTAATCCGATAAGCTAGTGGTGGAAAAAGGGGACGTCTCCCTCTCTATGGATTCACATAAGAAAGTTCTAGGGTTCTATAAGATGCAAAGAGAGAAAAAGGTCAATAGGGTTTTTAACGACCTATTTATAGTCGTTATCCGAATTACCAAATTGCTCATAAACCTTTTAGATACAATATTAATTTTAATTGCATTATTATTATTATTATTATTATTATTATTTATAGATAGAATGCCAAAACGAAACCGTCACTTTCCTGTGGAAGCTCAACTTGAAGGTGCTTAATATTTCGCTCTCTGCATACTCATCGTCTACTTATTATGCTGGCGGTTTTAGTGTCAACTTTCCGACGATATATTCCAATAACACCACTTGCTCTACTAAAGTGAATAGTCCACCTCCGAGTCTAAAAGGGAGCCCATTCGGATTTTCATCCGGTTACACTCTCTTCACCGTAGTTGGCTGCGATGTTAATGCTATGTTGAAAATTGGTGACAATTCTTACGTGGGTTGCAAGCTCGAAAATTGTAGCGGAGACCAAATCAGTAGATGCCGAATCACGCTCCCCTCCGATATACAGACGGCCAATGTGGTGGAGTTCATCAAATCCAAGGACGCAACTGGTATAAATGACCAGTAGTGCAACTATGCTTTACTTGCTAATGATTCGTGGTTGCGGCCCTCTTTTACAGATCTGGATTCGCTGAAAATGGAAGGGTATGCCCCGGTTGTACTGTCATGGGGAATCTCAAACGAGACTGATCTTGTGAAAGAGTGGCTGGATGGGAGTAGAATGTTAAGTTGCGAAACAAACAAATCTTAAGTTGCAAAAATCGATGGTATACGAGAAAGATGATCACTGATGATGATTGCAATTTGGCCCTCACAACAATTACCATGTACGAATACAAACTTATAAACTTTTACACTGTTTTCAATAGATAAAAGTGGGTGGAAGTTTTTATGATTGGTAAATTAAAAAAGAAACCGGTGATGAAGGATACGTTGAGATGAAACTCATCATTTTTATCCTTTTATTACTTAATTTACAATAATTTAAAAATCATGGTTAAGGTTATTTGAATCTTTCAACTATATTATTATACATCATTATAATATCACCTTCTCCCATATAATCTTAACTATTGATTATATGTATCAATATCAAAAAAAGTATATTGATGGAATGGGAAAATATAAATGGAAAAATCCAAATCCAAATAAGATTCTTTCCACTTTAAACATAATTTTATTTCTCTCTTGAATTGGAAAGAAACTTTTGGAATGAGTGGAAAATATTGTAAATTTATCAAATCACCCATATAAAAATTATATAAAAATGGCATAGAAAATTAATGAATACTTTAGGATGAAAATTATATTTTTCTCTTATTTTTCTTTTTGCAGTATCAATTAAACATGAAAAGGGAAAATAATCCAAGCAAGAAATGAAATCACATGCTTTTTCAGTGATTGAAGCTATTTTGAGGAAAACTTGCAAGCAGTTTTCGTCGCTTGTTTGTCCAGCTAATAGCTCTCTTCGTTTTCCCACTAGAAAAAAATCGGTGTGATTGATTATCACTATGTTATTTTTGACAAGACAGTCACACCATGATGATATCTTTCTCTCTCTCTCTCTCTACCTCTCTTTTCAACTAAAAAATATCTTGTGATTGGAAGCAAGACTAATTCCATATATCCACTTTTTAATCTGGACATCAATTAATGCGAAGATCAAACCAATCGTTGTCCAAGTAGGTGTGTAAATAGGCCGGGGGGATACGACTGTGTGGATCCAAACAGAACCCTAAAGCTCGTCATGATAGGTATGTGATTTCTTTCGCACAATTCAAATACAGCATCGATCAATAAAACTGGGGAAAAAAAGGGGAAAAAAAAAAAGTGATAGGCTCCAATTCTTCATACCCTTAATTTCTCCTTTTTCTCGAGTCTTAAGTTTCTTTTCCATTTCAGTTTTCAATTTTCAATTTATCTTTAAAAGGTTGGTTGTATGGTTAGCAATGCCATCTTAGTGACCATAAACTCCTTTTTTTGTAACAGAGAAGAGCTCTGTCCAACTTTAAGTTTGATCTAATTTCACTTTCATTTGTATCATATTAAATAAAAAGAAGAAACATATGTGTCCAAAACCAATAGGGTAAACATAAAATTTTATTGTTATATAATCTTATAAATAAATTACAAAAAAGCAACATACCCAAACTTCTTGTAGCTGAGTTTAAAAACATTAGCTTCGAATAAACAAACCCTGATTTTTTAATTGAATTAGCTATAATTATATACCATACAAATAAGCTTAACGTACGTAATGCAGTCTTCAATTTAGACCTTGTGAATGAAGGATATTAAGGAATGATGTTAATATAGCATGAATGGTTAAGGGAATTTTTTATGTATTGGTTTATTTCACATGTAAAGTTATCTAACTAGAAAAGGTGCTATATTAGGTTAGTACGTGTTTCTTTTTCTTATTGAAGCTAGCGCAATGCAACTTAGACCAATATCAATAATGGCTACTATTATGGAGTAACATTTTCCAAAATATAGGACATCGAATGCATGTTCTAATAAAATTACTCTTGAGTAATTAATTATATCCTCCAAATATTCAAATTTGCAACATATTTAAGCAAATCCTAGCGAATTCAAGATTAAAGAACTTTATAGCTTCACTTTTGCTCTTTTAGTGAATGTAGGTTCTTTGATTGTTGAATGAATTACAAATACACAGGAAAACTATTAGTTAAGATATGTATGAACCTCTTGAACCTTCAAAGTGTATTTGAACCTCCCTATAACTTTTGAGAGTATAGGCACACCTTCCAATCATTGCTAAAGGTCATATTATATATATATATATATATGGTATTTTTAATTATGATTTTAGGTTTTAGTAAAGATATGTATATATTCTCAAAAATTATAAAGCTATGAAGTCATGTATTAAAAGTATGAAGGGAGTGGATATTGCTTTAATGGGGATTACAAAAGAATGGAGTAAAACTCTCATTTTTGCTTTTGCTAGGATACCCTTCAACTAGCTATTTCAGCTTATGAGAAATTACAAAGTATTGAAGGGCTCCTCGACAAAATGGAAGTTTTGTAACAAATAGTAATTTAAGAAATTTTGAGTAAGCTGAGAATTTTACTGAAATTATGAAGTTTATATTGTTTTATGAAATTATAGGTAGAATTAGAATTAAATAAGGGAAATTATAAATTTTAAGCTCATTTATGAGACACACTATGATTTTATCATTGGAGAGGTTAATTGTACAAAGTTTTGTGAAATTTAAGAAATTTGGAAAAATTACGAAATTTTAAGTAATAGTACTAATTATAAATAAAGCTATGAAATTATGTAAAGTTACGAATTAATGATAATTTACAAGATATAGTTATGCTATGAACTTTTATGATAGATTACGAAATCTATGTGAATTTACGAATCTCTATGACAAGTTATAAAGCTTTTTGAGGAATTACAAAATTTATTACAATTTACGAAAATACTTGTCTTTATGAATATTTGAGTTTAGTCATGAAACATAAGAGAAATTACAAAAGTTTGAATCATTTTTCAAAATAATTGGAAGTTATGAACACTCAAAAGTTTAGTTAAAGCACCTGTGTTTTCAATTATGTTCATAGCAATATATATAACGAAAAATATACTCCCCATGGTTTTAAGGATACACTCTTCTCCCATCCATACCTTCAAGGCATCAATTATGTTCATAATATAATTTATGAGTTATGAATTGTGGATTCTCACATGTTTTAATTATCTTTTCTTTGTTTTTCTTTGATCTTAGTTCAATCCCTTAATCCTTAACCTCTTCCATGTTGGATCAGACTCCTAAGTTGATTTTGACAATGTTGGATTTAACATAAGCTACAAATATATAAGATCAATTACATACATTTAAGGTAGGTTATGAATTTTTAAGAGGATTTTATGTTCCAAAGCATGTTTACAAAAAGTATGCGCAAGTACAAACTCTTGAGTACAACTACAAGCTTAAAAAGCAACTTACAAGAATATGTAAAATTACAACCTTCATGAATGGGTATAATTGTTGATAGTAGTTACAATTATTTTTTCTTTTCTAGGTATTGGCTGTATATAGGAGTGCTTCTCTTAGTTCTTCTAGGATGGCGACTATATCAAATTGTTAAGAAGAAGAGAAAGAAGCTTAAAGAAAAGCATTTTAAGATAAATGGAGGACTCCTATTGCAGCAACAACTATTATCACTGAAGGGAATCTTAAAAGGTAAAGTATTTGTTCAAAAGGAGTTAGAAAAAGCTACGGAAAATTTTAGTGAAAGCAGAATTCTAGGAAAAGGGGGCTAAGGAACAGTCTACAAGGGAATGTTAACAAATGGAAGAATAGTGGTAGTAAAGAAAGCTTTGGTCATAGATGAGGAGAACATTGAGCAATTCATTAATGAAGTTATGGTTCTATCCCAAATCAACCATAGAAATCTCATAAAACTATTAGGATGTTGTTTGGAAAAAAATTTCCTCTACTTGTCTATAAATTCATACCAAATGGAAATTTGAATGAATTCCTTCACGACTTGAACAATGAGTACCTAGTCTCATGGGAAGTACATTTACAACTTGCAACAGAAATTATTGGATCACTTTTCTATTTGCACTCAGTATCATCGATGCCTATATCAAGAGACATTAAGTCCACCAACGTACTCTTGGATGAGCATGATTGAGCAAAGATAGCAAATTTTGGCACATCACATTCAATGTCTCTTAATCAAACTCATTTGACCACACTAGTACAAGGAACCATTGGATACCTTAATCTAGAGTACTTCCAAACATACCAATTTATAGACAAGAGTGATGTATATAGTTTTGGACCGGTACTGTTGAGCTTCTAATAGGACAAAAGCCTATTTCTACATTAAGGATGGAGGTAGGTAGAAAATTAGCTTAATACTTTGTTTTTTCAATGAAAAATTGCCATGTATTTGATATCTTGGATCCTCAAGTTTTAAATAAAGTCACAAAGAAAAAAATTCTTGTTGTTGCTGACCTTGTAAGAAGATGTTACTGCATTGAATGGAAAAGACCGACCAACCATGAAGGAAGTGACTACAGAATTGGAGGGGATCAAATTTTATATTATGAATCTGTATTTTTATTCTATTATGAAATTATTTAATATTTTAATGTCTACTTTCATTTACCTTTTGTAATTATTCAAAGCCGGATTTTCTTTTTTATGAATGTGTCATTTATATTATTCTAGGTTTGTTCTTGTGCATTATATGAAGTGTCAAAATTTCTCTAAAAATTTAAGGGATCTTTCAACAAATTCGATTCAATTTGAATGCCACGATGCTGCATTTATAGAATAATTATGTTATTGCCCCTAAATTTCGTGCAATGGTGATATTTAGTATTTTTATATTGGGTCCTGATCATAATTGAGATATCAATCTCGACCTGTGTCAGCAACCTTCCTTAGCTCTCTAATGTCTATACAAAAAAGAGTTAGAAAAAGAATACCATAGATCATCTGTTTATGTCATTAAAGTAGTATAAGGAAGCAAACTTCCAGTGGCAAGTCGTTGAAGTGGTGCTTGGTGATTAATTAATTGATGGCAAACTTCCATTACGATCAAGCGAGTAACAGATGACAGATTCATTGAAATAATCGAGATGAAGACACAAGAGCCAAGGAATAGGAGGGATCTAGGAATCAAGCGTTTGAAAATTTCAGTAATAACCACCTGAGAAAATGGCATGAGATTTGAGACTAATTAGTTGGCTTTGTGAGTCGTGAGTGTGGCAGACTAATGGCAATAGTGATCAGACTGAACCGTGGCATGAACCCTAGTACCAAATTTAATTAGTATATTTTATAGATTTGGAACGAGGATGACGTTGACATTTATGTAAAGGTCGAGGATCTATAGCTATACAATACTGAGGGGAAGGTGCAAATGAATTAATTCGACATAATAGCATTTTTTAATGAAATAAAAACCGCTTGGTAGGACTAAAAATTGAAAAAAAATCCTAAGAAAATGTATTTAAACAAGAAGAACAAGGATAAAGAGATCGCATCAAAATAAAACGTCAAATTTGGCATCGTATTTGATTTTGTAATTATCCTTTCAATGGATAATATTGTAACAAGAATATTATTGTTATTGAATGGGTACATTATGTTGAAACCTGTTTAACTTTTCAAATTATGTAACTCATCCGTGGAGTTTTGAATTTATAAGATATATGTACTAGAAAAGTCTGTACTTTTCATTTTTGGTGGCTTATTGTTAAAATTTTTTAATTTTTTTTTAGAAATTTAGTATATGTACTTTTAATTGGTTGTAATTTAATGCCCCTATTAGGGAGATGACTGTCACATTTGTTTTTTGTTTAATATTTTAGTGGTTGTATTTTAGTTTTGGTTGCATTTTTGCTCCAATATTTGTAATAATATAATAATAATAATAATAATAATAATGTCTGATTTTTCTCAATTATTAAATATCTTAAATTTAAAAAAAATTATTTTTATTTAAATAATTTTAACCGTATTTAACTTTCACATATAATATTTGATTTGAACAAATTTTGATGTTATAGGAAAACTCATAACACGTTTTTTTTATTTTATTTTATTAAAATAGTCATGATTTCAAATTGGGTATTATTCTGGATTGGACAAATAATACAATTTCACGTAGTATAATATTTTGTTACGTCTCTCATAGCATTTTCTTGTTTTCCAAATTTTGTAATTCCATAATTTGTAAACCAAACATTATTTAAAGTACACATATTAGGCCATCCATGTATTAATTATAGCAATTGAAGGCCACGCAAAATGATTAAAAAAAAAAAAAGGACGATGGGAATGGAATTTAAAAGGAAGGTAGTGAATCGTACCGGAGAAAATCAAGGACAAATAATTGGACGAACCAAGAACAGAACAGGAGAGCCGCCAGGAAAAGAAACTCAGGGAAAAAAATACGTAAATAATTACTTATTCATCCTTATTAATTTATTATAATATATGTGGATGTTTGGATTATTCTTGTTATAAATTTTAAGAAATAATTATATGTGTAGACCCAAGTATATAATTATGAAATGTTTTATTGAACTAGACGAGAATTTAGGTACTGTATTTCTAATTCTCTATAGCGATGATAGTTCATTATGTAATCTACTTAAATAAAATGCATCAAGTTATAAAAACTAAGTGGATTTTTAAATTAGTTTTAAGATCTTAAAATGTTTAATTATATTTTGAAAACATTTAACAGTTTAATTGATTTCGAAAAACATTTTGAAAGTTCATTAAGTTTAGAAAATACAGTAGAAGCACGAGATAGACATTTAAGTCCTAGGGCCTAAACGGCCTACAAAATATAGATATAGGATAAACAGGTCATAGAGTCACAAGCAACTCTTATAATAAGTCTAATACATTATTGAAATATAATCATCCAAGTCAGCATAAGAAAAAAAGTCAATAGTAATCCTCATAATCTAGTACCTCGTACTCATCCTTAGAGTCCAAAACTAACAAATCATAAAGTGGATCCATCAAATAGTCATCATTGAAAAACGAAAAGTGAACCAAAAGACCTAGTACATAATAAATGCAAATACACACACAGATATCAAACTGGCATACGTTCTAATGCAACAAATAATTATATAGTTTATTTTATCTTATTTAAAGTAAACAATTAGTATGGAAATATTCATAACTCTAAACAATATGACGAGAGACTCAGGGTCCGATTCCATCACAGTGGCAATCAAGTGTTGATGAGGAGCAACTGGTCTCCACATCACATATGTTGAAGTCAACATGATCATGATCATGTATAGTGACTTAGAAAGGTTGAAGGTTTCTATGTTAAAGTCTAACTTTTCCATTTGAGTAGGTTGAACCAATTTTATGCATTAAAAGAGAACCTTTCGCATTCACAATCAATTAAACTATTGTTTTTGTATTTTTTGAATTAAATGTATGTAGAAGGATATGAATGACTTCTTGATAGATATTACGCACCAATAAAAATTGTACTATACTCACCTTAATCGATATTATGCATGAATAAGGTAAAGTGGTTTGTTCGCCAAAATCCAAATATATTGAATTGATAAGAACGGAATTAAGAGAAGACTCAATGAAAACTAGCATTCAATTGAGATCAAAACCATAATTAGGATTTTTGTAGAGTATTTATACCTTAACTAAACAATGGCAAACTTGTAATTATAAAAGAAAATAAAATAAAACACAAATTAACATAAAATAGACTTGATTGGAGACACATAAATTAAGGTACATAGCCATCTATCCTCCCCTTATACCTTACTATGAGTAAAACAACTTGTCGAGCAAGTACACAATCAAAGATTAATGTACACAACCATGTAGTTTAGCCATGTGCCTTCTTGTTCCTACACCAATTTTTCCAATTCCTCTCTGTAAGATACACGGTCAAGATACATGCTCATGTATATAGGCATGTATCTTATTGATACTTAAATTCCACTCCTTCTTAAGTCTTAACTTGCTCTACCTCTTCATTCACCACTTAGCCAATTAAAATCAACCCAATGTGATCATCAAAAGTTCTATAATGAACTTCAAATCCTCCAACAAGCATCTATTCATCATCTTTCAACTCTCCATCAATGACCCTCTACACTAATTTTCGTAAACCTCTAATTCTAGACCTTATGATTGGACCTACTAATCCTTGATTCCCATCACCTAAGTTTATTATATTGTTTAAGTACATCTATGGGTGTTGTTAAGGTTCAATTAAGATATTTAGGTCCTTAAAGAAATAAAGGCCTAACTATGTTTGGAATTAGGCCTACTCACCCTAAATAATTTGATTAACCCTATATTCAAAGTGATTTATCTCATTAGGACTTAATCAATTTAACTTGCCCATTTAGGTCTATTATTCTATGATTTAGGTGTCTAAGCCTATTTAAATCAATTTAAGTCCAATTATATTATTTAAGCCCAATCATTACTTTTATATTTATTTTAAGTGCAATTAGATTATTTTAATTTATTATGTAATATCATAATTTATTTAGGCCCATTATGTCTACTTAGTTCTATTTATTATATCTTAGGCCCAATTTGTTTCTTATGCCTAATTTAACTTCAACTTAAGTCTTTAGTTGATTTCAGGTCTTATTAGGTATAAGGCCCATTTAAGTTATCTTTGACTTATTAATGTTTATTTCAAGTGTGGGCTCTACAAATGAAATGGGCCCAAATTTTATTTAGGTTTTTTGGCCCATTAGTTTTGTTTAGGTTCATTTAAACCCAATTAAGATTCACTCACTAAACTAATTTTTAATTTGGTTAATTAAGCTATTTAAAACCAATTACTTTAATTATATATAACAATATGAAGCAACCATGAGGAAGAGTATAGGGTTGGCCCACAAGCCTATATGTATGGGCTTGTTTGGGCTTGGGGCGATCTTAACCCAAACTATTTTTATCACATTCCTTATTTAAATTCGCCATTTTAGAGGCCTATAATCTAAAAGGGTCATAATTTATTCATTTTAAATCAAAATTAAGAGAAACCAATGTCATTATATTCTTGATCACTTTCTCTACTTATCTTATCAATAAATACTTCATTTTATTCATTTTAGTCCCCTCAAATTTCTAAAATAGTCTAAGTTATGAATTTCTACTTTAAAGGCTTACATCTTACTTAATTTAAGTCTAAATTAATCTAAACCAAAGCTTACTTGTTTCTACCCACTTCTAATTTCTATGACATCACTTAAACTTAAGGTTTAAGCCTCTAACAAGTCTAAAACAGCCCAAAATAAACCAAAAACATCCAGCATTCAACATTCCATTCAAAATTAGCTCAATTCAACTACAATTTGATTTTTAAGTTTTGTTTTGCATGCAAACAATTTCCATTCACCAATCAAACATGCCATTACTCAAATTAACTCAAACCAAACATAATAAATAAAAAATTTCACATTTAAACATGATAGCACAATAAGTGTTGGTGATTACAAATCAATATCATTTACTCTAATTTTTCATTTTAAATCCCCCCATAATTTTACTAACCTCATACAAACTTTAAATTATCATGCAACATCAAATTTAACTAAAATTCCTACTTTCAAGATACTTGAAATATGCTGAAAATTTTAGATTATAACCTTAATTATCTTTTCTACAAATCAATCCATCATTCTTCCATTTCTACTTTAATCCTTAACTTACTAAACTTGATCTAAGCGTCAAGTTATCAATCAAACTTCAAGGTATGTCAAAATTTATTAATTAAACATGCTGGTGTTTCATACACCATATCAACTATTTGCGCATATTAAACAAGCTAAGATATTAATTAAACAGAGCAATGAATATATCTGTCAATGACGTCGATGAAACAAATCTGATATGTGCACTATCCATTTCAACAAATCAATTATTGATTTCAATCACAAAGAGACCCTTCAAAAATAAACATTCTAAATACTCACACCAAACATATCATGGCATTGTAACAGGGGAGGAAGAGCTAAGGTTTCTGGAAGGGAACAGTTCGAGAGAGGATAAGGAGAAAGAGGAGTTAGGTTTTCTGAAGGGGGAAGGTTCGCGAGAGAGAGAGAAGAGACTAAACTGATCTGATTGGACAGAGGAAGTAGCGTGTGGCAGGAGTGAGACAGGAAGGCAGAGTGTACTGACTTAGGGAATATGTGTGTGTGTGGAGAGGCGTAACAGCTATGGTGAAGACGCGATAACTAGTGGGCTATGGGTTTGGTTAGTGAGTGGGCTATGGATTGGGCCAGCCGATGTTGTAGTAAGGATACGGGCTGAAGAAACGGCTGAGAACATGGGCTGGGTAATTCCTGTGAATTATACTAAGCCCACCACCAAATTATTCCACCTCTGTAACCTGCACATGGTTTGTTAGCAATTTGTAACCAACTATATAATGTAAGAGAAACAGATGAAAGAGTAATTAAAAAAATTATCAAATTTCATGAGTTAATTGCAGTGTCATTTTGTATTCGAATTGATATTGCCATCTCTGTTACAATTGGTATTAGAGCTTGTGTTGCGCCATGGAGACTCGAGAATCCAAGAAGCTGGATGATGCGGTGCGTAATGTGGTGAAGGAGCACACCGAGGAAGCTCTAAAACCCATTCACGATACCCTTAAAAGAATGTAGGAGCTAATGGACCAGCAGATTCTAACCATCACTGGCTTGAAGACAAACAAATCTGATCAGCTGGATGCAATTAGCTCCACGGCAAAGGATCCCGGTAAGTTGCCTGAGTCTGAGGATAGATTTGGACTAGCACTAGCACGGCCAGTAACCGTAGAAACCCACCTGCAAACAAGAGCACCTAGGGTGGATTTTCCTGTTTTTGACAGTAACAATATAAAAGATTGGTTATACAAGGCTCAACAGTACTTCGAAATTGATTCTACCCCTGAAGACTGGAAGCTTAGAGTAGCTGCTATGTATTTAGAAGGAAAGGCGTTAAAGTGGTATCACTCCTACATTCAGACCTTAGAGAGTCTTCACACTATTACTTGGAGTGAGTTAGTTAAGGTACTGCAAGCAAGGTTTGGAAAAAAGGCGTATGAAGATCCAATGGCAGAACTTAAGGAATTACACCAAGTAGGAACCTTGCAAGACTATTTAGAAGAATTTGAGCATCTAGTAACTCAGGTCAAGCTTCCAGAAGTCTACTTGATAAGTTGTTTTCTAAGTGGACTCCATCCTACCATCCAATACCCTATACGCATGTTCAATCCCCAAACTCTGCAAGAAACCTACTCCCTGGCCAAATTACAAGAAGCAAGCCTTCTCTCCACCAGTCAATACCTAAAAACTCCTCGTTTAAATACAGCACCCAACCAACCCACATCTTACACACCATTTCCACCCTACCGGACCCTAACTTACCCTAGAACCTTACCCAGCACTACTTCCCATCATAAGAACCCCCAAACACCAAGTAACACCCCAAAACCACCAAACCCTACTCATCTACAAAACCGACTCACTAGAAGACTTACCCTTAAAGAACTAGAAGAAAAGAGAAGGAAAAAGCAATGCTTTTGGTGTGATGAACCTTTTAGGCCAGGCCATAGATGCAAGAAAAGGTTGAATGTGTTACTAGTGGAAGCGGAGGAAAGCAAGGAAGACACTGGGGAGGAAGACATTCCTCCGGAGGATGTGGAAGTTGATTTTGCTAAGCTCACACTCAATGTTTTGAATCAGGATCACGAGCATCACTTAAGCAGCATGAAAGTGAGTGGATATTTCAAGAAGATGAAGTTGAATATATTAATTGATACTGGCATCTCACTAAACTTCATTGACGAGCGACTAGCTAAGGGTCTTGGATGTTCCTTAACTGGTACACCCACTCTTAATGTAACATTAGCTGATGGCACAGGCTTACATAGTACTAGTAAGGTTTCTAGGTTCACTTGGGAAATGCAGGGACAAGGGTTTACAGCTGAGGTATACTTATTAACCTTATCTGGCTATGATATGATATTAGGTGTACCATGGTTGAGGTCTTTGGGTACCATCCTTTGGAATTTCCAACACTTGACCATGAACTTTAAGTGGAATGGGCGTGAATGTGAGTTGGTTGCAAATAAGGAGAGGCTTAGGGCTATGAAGGCAGGGGAGTTGTCCAAACTAATTAAAGAAAATGGAGCACGACATCTCCAATGTTGGATAGTCCACGCTCTGAATAAAGAGGATGGGAGTAGGGCACAACAGAAGCTGCCACCAGAGCTGTTAGATTTATTAGAAGAGTTCCATGACCTTTTTGAAGAACCACATGAGTTGCCACCGCATAGGGAATTTGACCATAAAATTCCTTTACAGGAAGATTCCCGAGTGGTCAACATTAGACCTTATAGACACTCTTCCATGCAGAAGACTGTTCTAGAGGATATGGTGAAGGAAATGCTCTTAAGCGGAATAATTAGATACAGCCACAGCCTTTTTTCTTCGCTAGTTGTCTTGGTAAAGAAGAAGGACAATACTTGGCGAATGTGTGTGGATTATCGTGAGTTGAACAAGCAGACTGTTAAAGATAGGTTTCCCATTCCTATCATAGAAGATTTATTCGATGAGTTAAGTGGAGCAGCTTACTTTAGTAAGCTGGATTTGAGATCCGGGTATCATCAAATCCGGATGCATCCTGGAGATGTATACAAGACCGCTTTTAAGACACACGAGGGGCATTATGAATTTTTGGTTATGCCTTTTGGCTTGACCAACGCCCCATCCACGTTTCAAGGGCTCATGAATCAGGTTTTCAAGGTTTATCTAAGGAAATTTGTCCTAGTGTTTTTTGATGATATACTCATCTATAGTAAGAGCTTAGAGGAACATAGGAAACACATGAAAGCAGTATTCCAGATTCTGAAGCGAGAGCAACTTTGTTTGAAAAGATCCAAATGCATCTTTGGGGCTACTCAAGTAGAGTACTTGGGGCACATCATCACTAAGGAAGGAGTAACAACTGATCCCAAGAAAATTGAGTCCATTGTCAACTGGACTGTTCCCAAGAATTTAAGGCAGTTAAGGGGTTTCTTAGGGTTATCTGGTTACTATAGACGGTTCATTAGAGGGTATAGTGTTATCACTAAACCCCTCACGTTACTATTGAAGAAGGATAATTTCAAGTGGAATAGTGACTGCCAGATAGCCTTTGATAGGCTGAAGGTTGCCTTGTCCAGTTCACCAGTCCTGAGACTCCCGGACTACAGTAAGGAGTTTGTAATAGAAACTGATGCTAGTGGGGAAGGAGTGGGAGTTGTCCTGATGCAAGAACATCACCCCATAGCTTACCTTAGTAAGACACTGAACAATAGGCAACAAGGGATGTCTGTGTACAAGAAAGAACTCTTAGCCCTAGTTTATGCAGTAAAGAAGTGGAGACATTACTTAATATGGAGGCGTTTTGTCATCAAAACCGATCATCAAAGTTTGAAGTACCTATTAGAGCAACGATTGGTCACTTCCAGCCAACACAAATGGTTAACTAAGCTGTTGGGGATGGACTATGAAATAAGGTACAAAAGCGGGTGCACCAATCAAGCCGTGGACGCTCTGTCCACAATGGGACAGTTGGAACTAAAGTCAATTGCAGTTATGCCACTACCCCAGAATTAGTAGAGGAGTTAAAACAGAGTTGGTCTCTTTCTGGAGGGTATAGCACATGCTTGATGGTCTTAGGAAGGGCGGGAATACAAGCATTTTACTCTGGATCAAGGGTTGCTGAGAAGAAAGGGAAGATGTGTTGTGGGGCCATCCGTGGAACTTAGGAGGAAACTATTGAAGATGTACCACGATGGAGTAGTAGGAGGACACTCAGGAGCTCACACTACTTATAAGAAGATCAGCTCTGTCTTCTACAACCCAAGCTAGAGCGTGACGTGAGGTAGTATGTCAGGGAGTGTAAGGTTTGCCAAAGACACAAGTTTGAACATGTGGCATTGCCAGGGTTGTTACAGCCACTACCAGTACCAAGTAATTGTTGGGTAGATGTAACCATGGATTTTATTGAAGGGTTACCTAAGTCTAATGGACAAGAGGTGATTATGGTGATTGTGGATCGCTTGAGTAAGTATGCCCATTTTATCTCTCTCCTACACCCTTACTCAGCTCCACAAGTGGCAAGGTTATACTTGGATCATGTATACAAGCTACATGGAATGCCTGAGAGTATTACTAGCGATAGGGACCCTATATTTGTTAGCCAATTTTGGAAGGAGTTCTTCAAATTGCAAGGAGTAGAGCTTAGATTGTCTACTGCATATCATCCGCAAACGGATGGTCAGACAGAAAGAGTTAATAGGTGTTTGGAGACCTATCTGAGGTGTATGACAAGTGATCATCCTAAGAAATGGGGGAAGTTTCTATCTCTAGCAAAATACTGGTACAATACCAATTATCATGCTAGTGCTATGAAGACCCCCTTCGAAATCTTATACGGGTACACTCCTCCACTACACCTCCCCTATATTCCTAATGATTCCAGGAATGCTACTGTGGACAACATGCTAACAAATAGGGAAGACACTCTACGCATCTGAAGTTCCACTTAATAAGAGCTCAGAATAGGATGAAACAGCAAGTTGACAAAAGGAGGTTAGATCGAGAGTTCAACATAGGGAATCAAGTGTTGCTGAAGTTACAACCCTTTAAGCAGTTAAGTGTACGGAAGTTAAACAATCAGAAGCTATCTCCTAAGTACTACGGACCCTACAAAATAATAGACAGAGTGGGAAAGGTGGCTTACCGGCTGGATTTACCTCGCGAAGTCAACATACATCCCACCTTCCATATCTCCCAGCTCAAACCCTACCACGGTCAAGAAAGGAACTACCTGCAACAGAAGAGGAAAACGAGTTAGAACCTCTTAAGATCTTAGGAAGGAAGATGATCAAAAGAGGAAACCGAGCAGACACCATGGGACTTATACTATGGAAAGATCAACCACTCACAGATGCGACTTGGGAGTTCCTAACAGATCTACAGCTTAGGTTTCCCCATGCACCCTTATGGACAAAGGAAATTTCATACGCGGGGGTTGTAACAGGGGAGGAAGAGCTAGGGTTTCTGGAAGGGAACAGTTTAAGAGAGGATAAGGAGAAAGAGGAGTTAGGGTTTCTGAAGGGGGAAGGTTCGCAAGAGAGAGAGAAGAGACTAAACCGATCTGACTGACAGAGGAAGTGGCGTGTGGCAGGAGTGAGACAGGAAGGCATAGTGTACTGACTAAGGGAATATGTGTGTGTGTGGAGAGGCGTAACAGCTATGGTGAAGACGCAGCAACCGGTGGGCTATGGGTTTGGTCAGTGAGTGGGCTATGGATTGGGCCAACCGATGTTGCAGTAAGGATATGGGCTGAAGAAACGGCTGAGAACATGGGCTGGGTAATTCCTGTGAATTATACTAAGCCCACCACCAAATTATTCCACCTCTGTAACCTGCACATGGTTTGTTAGCAATTTGTAACCAACTATATAATGTAAGAGAAACAGAGGAAAGAGTAATAAAAAAATTTATCAAATTTCATGAGTTAATTGCAGTATCATTTTGTATTCGAATTGATATTGCCATCTATGTTACAGGCTATCATCGCAAAACATATGATCAAATCAGGTCTACAAAATGACAAACCAATACTGGATATTCTTATTTTCCTGACCCTTTCACTTTTAATTATTATTTTTTTTTGTTTTTTAGAAAAAGAAACATAATGAACAGAAACAAGCAAAAGCGACTAAAAAATAAATAAATAAAGAACCTTGCCTATTGAACCGCGCCGGTCGGATTCAGGTCCTCGGCCTCAGGTGGGTTTCGCGGGTTCGGCGGGTTATCTGGACTTCACACACATGGCACGAGCAGAGATGGGGAACGGGGAATAGCGGACTTCTGGCACTTCTTCGACATCTGCCGGCAGAACGACAGCGTGTATCAAACCAGGCTTGTTGATGGTGCTCTACGCAAGTGTGGCAGTGGCTCAACCCCAGGTTGCGCCTAGGGAGGTGACTCAACCATGGCAGCGGTGTTAGTTTCCGAGTTTTTCGATTCGATCAGATTGGTAAAGATTGAAAGGAAAGATTATGTCTTTCTATATCTACAAGTGACTAGCAACATAAATAGACCAGTTCATGATTTTTCGTGCAGTGCAGTGACACTAATCCTAGAGAGAAGGTGGAGCTAGGGTATGGAGGTTTCTAGAGAGAGAAATGGGTTGTTAAAGAGATTGAAGCTATTGTAAGTAATTCCGGCTGTGTTTTTTTGTGTTCCTCTACCTCGACTCTCTTTATAGAACCCCTTGAACAAGTTTGATAAGTTTGCATTTGATTCGAATCAGATACAAGTTTAGATATTCAAAACCACGAATTTTATCCTTTTTTATTTGATTTGTTCTGGCCAATATTAATGTAGATCTTTGGTATCAATCGTATTTACTATTAAGAGTTGATAGATTTGCATTAAAAACTGATAGAAATTAGTTTGAAATAGGTTAGATTCGACCTCATCTCATCGTCCTTCTCTCTCTCTCTCTCTCTCTTCCTGCTCTTTCTGGACGTGTATGGACCAGGGTAGAAGACAGTCACGTGTTGATCATGTGCTATTATTTTTTATCTGAAGGGCGCTTACATGACTCGAACCGACGACCCGCTCACGCGCACGCAACACACGCTCTGACCAATTGGGCTGCGTTTTTCTCACACCGACTATATTTAAACTAAATATAATGTCTGAACCTAATTTTATTAAAATGAGCTGGACCTCAACATAGCCCAACTGCATTTCCAAATTTATTTCCTTTTAGCCTAAAACGGCATTCCTTATTCTTTTCTTCGTATCTTCCATTTTTTAATGTATTTTTATTTTTCCTTTTTATTTTATTTTTGTTGTTCATAAACCTAGTCTATTTTAATGAAAAATTAACCTAAAAAGAGAGAAAACCACTTGGGTGACCCTTAAATGTGGTGGCCAACCTCAAGAAAGAAAGGATTATTTGATTTCTATCAAGGTAAGCTCAATATGATGCATGGTTGGGTGATTTAGAGTGATTAAACATAGTAATTAAATGATTAATTGAATGTTGATAAAGTTGGTGCATGAAACCCATAAACCGACACCACCTCCATGATGTATATTGAATGTCTTTGATGATTTTAGATGTTGATTAATGATTTAGCATACTAAATATGATGTTGTGTGTTAAATTCGATGTTAGAAATGAGGCCTGATTGATGGTAATGTGCAAAATGTAAATGGGTGTGTATGTCGTCACATTTGGAAGGAATTTGGAACTCAATTATTGCTTGAAATTTGATTTGAATGATAAAAAAATGGTAATTTGATAATTGAAGTATGACTTTGTGGATTTAGAAGTGATTGAATGATGAATTGGATATATATGGAAAGTCAGAGGTTGAATGTGATAATATATTGATGAGTTAATAAATAAATTAGTTGATTTGATTGAGAACCCATAAATTTCTAGTTATTCGCATTAGTGTTATGATTTTTTAATTATCTTATTTTCTTAACAAATTAGTAATCAAGCCTGTTCTATTATGCTTAGACAATTAGGTCAATTATGTTCAACAATTTGAATGTTTACTTTGCATTGCAATTTCAAGAAACAAATTTGCACATAGTAAATAATAATCGAATCATAAGAGCATAGAAATTGCGCTAAAAAAATCATTAAGAAGAATTTTATATCTTTACAAAATATTGTAAAAAAAAAATCAAATGAAAAAAAAAAAAAAGAAATCCATCGCAATCAATAATTCTCCTCTTCTTTCTCCCCATACATTTTGTGTATTTTGTGGTGATTCCAAGCTTTTTGTGATGCAATCAATTAAAAACTAAAAAATGTGATTCACCTTATTTTCTATCAACAGCATCAACCCAATCATTAACGTGCATACATGTTTCGAAGTGTCTAGGTTAAGCAAAAGGCAATGGAGAATGACCCAACTGCCTAAGCTCAAAGCTAACTTAAATGAGACCATCAATGCTAGTTGATGCGAACCCTAGATATCGATCTAAAACCCAACGTTCAAGAAGGATTCAAACCCAAGAATCGAAATTGAATCGAAAACAAAACGTAACCTAACCCCAATCGAACCCGTCGATTAGAACCTAAGCTATCCGGATTGATTTCTCCAAGCATTTAGGATGAAGAAATCAAAGGAAGTTCTATTACAAGAACTAAAGAAGAGAGTACTCTCTCAAGGAAATTTTTTTACTCAGATTGATAATCTGTCCTTTCAAATGACAAAACAAAGTGTTATATTCGAAAAAAAAAAACACATAAGCCGGTGGCCTAAATGCATATATAGCCGGCTTTAAAATAACAGAAGAAAATAAAAGGACATTCTATGGATATCTAGGCCGACACTACACCGACGGTGCAGATTCCAAGGCTGGCAGCCTTAACTCGTCAACATTGCTTCCTTCAAGGCCAGCTAAGAAGGCCAGCTCTCCTTGGCCTCTAGGCCAACGACCTTCCCTTTGCTGAAGGCTATCGTTCCATCGTTGATGGCCTCCGCTTCACCTGTGCTTTGATATATTATGTTTACTAGTTGGAGACTTAAATTAGACTTGTGTCGACCTACTTCTTGCTCTTGGAGTTCCATAACTAATCTTTGCAAGGCTTCTCCTGCTTGCTTAGCTCTAGCTCTTGTCATTGGACTTCCAATACCATGTAGTGAGTCATTAGACTTTGGCTTGTGAACTCTTGATGCTACTTGATCCCCATCATTCCCCCCTTCCTCGGAAAGATTCGTCCTCGAATCACCTACATCATACAAAGAAAGGTCAGAAACATTAAAAGTTGCACTTACATTACCATAGTGACTTGGCAAGTCAATCTTGTAAGAGTTATCATTGATGTGCTCCAACACTTGAAATGGCCCATCTCCCCTGGGGTGTAACTTAGATTTCCATTGTTCAGCAAATCTCTCCTTTCTCAGATGTACCTACACCCAATCTCCTGGATGAAAAATAGTCTTCACACGACCCTTATTAGCCTGTCGAGCATAATGCTCATTTTTCTTCTCAATGTTGGCGTGAATCTGAGCATGCAATTCCCTCACAAACTCTGCCTTTTTAATTCCATCAAGATCAACAAATTCGTTAACAGACAAAGGCAAAATATCCAATGGAGTCAAAGGGTTAAAACCATACACCACCTCAAATAGAAAATAAGATGTATTGAAATGCACAGTCCTATTATATGCAAATTCTACATGTGGCAGACATTTCTCCTATTGTTTCAAATTCTTATGAATCACAGCACGCAATAAGGTTGAAAGAGTCCTATTGACTACTTCCGTCTGACCATCAGTTTGAGGGTATGCAACAGTAGAGAACAACAATTTAGTGCATAGCCTATTCCACAAAGTACGCCAAAAATGACTTAAGAATTTCACATCCCTATCACTCACAACGGATTTAGGTAAGCCATGCAACCGTACAATCTCCCTAAAGAACAAATCGGCAATATGTTGTGCATCATTAGTTTTAGAACAGGCAATGAAGTGAGCCATCTTACTAAACCTATCGACAACAACAAATATGCTATCTTTGCCACTTTAAGATCGTGGTAACCCTAACATAAAATCTATAGAAATGTCAGTCCAGAGTTGATTAAGCATAGGCAATGGAATGTATTCTCCATGGGGCATTACTCTAGATTTGGCCTGTCTACATGCAATGCACTTGTCACACACAGTTTGCACATCATGCTTCATTTTTTGCCAATAAAAATGTTCATGCAAAATATCAAAAGTCTTTTTAACACCAAAGTGTCCCATTAAACCACCCCCACATGTTTCCCTCACTAGCAATTCACGTATAAAGCTTTTAGGCACGCATAACTTATCTTTCTTAAACAAATACCCATCATGCCTATAGAAATTAGAATATCCAGACTCAGCACAAGCAGCCCAAATTTGACCAAAGTCAGCATCAGTCTCATATAACTCCTTAATGAGTTCAAACTCAAGCAATTTAGTTTGCAAAGAAGTCAAAAGTGAATACCTTTGAGAAAGTGCATCAGCCACCACGTTCTCTTTTCCTTGCTTGTATTTAATCACATATGGGAAGGTCTCAATGAACTCCATCCATTTCGCATGCCTCCTGTTCAACTTACCTTGAGTTTTGAGGAACTTCAAACTCTCATGATCAGAATGAATGATGAACTCCTTAGGCTATAAGTAATGTTGCTAAGTCTGCAAGGTTCTCACCAAAGCATATAGCTCCTTGTCGTAGACTGGGTAATTTAATGTAGCACCACTGAGCTTTTCTCTAAAATAAGTGATTAGCTTGGAATCCTGCATCAAAACACCACCAATACCTTTCCCGGAAGCATAGCATTCAATCTCAAAAACTTTTTCAAAATTAGGTAAAATAAGTAAAGGTGCATTAGTCAACTTACCTTTCAAAGTCTTAAAAGCTTGCTCATGCACTTCAGTTCACTTGAACTCGGTGTTCTTCTTAACAAGATCATCTAGAGGAGTAGCTATGGAACTAAAGTCCCTAACAAATCTCCTATAAAAGCTTGCTAGCCCATGAAAGCTCCTAACCTCACTTGCATTCCTTGGTGTTGGCCACTCCCAAATCGCCTTCACCTTTTCTTCATCTACAGCAATCCCCTCTGCACCTACAACAAATTCGCATACAATTTGTTCCCTCTCAAAATAGTAAACACATTTTGCAAATGTTAAACATGTTCACTTAGAGTTTTGCTATAAACTAAGATGTCATCAAAGTATACAACAACAAACTTCCCAATGAAAGCACGAAGAACATGACTCATTAACCTCATAAATGTGCTAGG
Source organism: Laguncularia racemosa (assembly GCA_037954665.1). Classification (NCBI taxonomy): domain Eukaryota; kingdom Viridiplantae; phylum Streptophyta; class Magnoliopsida; order Myrtales; family Combretaceae; genus Laguncularia; species Laguncularia racemosa. Next base: position 454,900 of record JBBMOL010000211.1, read on the forward strand.
CGCATTTTTTAATCCAAAAGGCATTACCATCCACTCATATAAACCATGCTTAGTTTTAAAAGCCATTTTCCACTCATCTCCCTCTTTCATACGAATTTGGTAAAAGCCATTCTTTAAATCAATTTTGGAAAACAAACAGGCACCATGCAGCTCATCAAGCATATCATCAAGTCTAGGGATGGGATGTCTATACTTAACTGTGATCTTGTTGATTGCTCGACAGTCAACACACATTTGCCATGTTCCATCCTTCTTGGGAATCAAGATGACAGGAACTGAACATGGATTGAGGCTTTCTCTCACAAACCCCTTCTCTACCAGATCATCAATTTGCCTCTGGATCTCCTTGGTTTCCTCTAGATTGACCCGATAAGCTTGTCGATTAGGAATGGAAGCACTTGGAATAAAATCAATCTAGTGTTCAATGGCTCTTACTAAAGGCAATCCCCTTGGTACTTCTTCAGGAAATAAGTTAGCAAGTTCCTGCAAAAGAGAAACAACAACTGCAGGCAAAGAAGGGTTAAGATGGTCAGTAGAAAGATAAACATCCTTGTACATCAGTACAAGTAAGTGTCGTTTTGCCTTCAAAGCACTTTTAATCTCGCTTGCCTCTCTAATGCCACTCGTGTTTCCCTCTAATTCTTTCTTCTCATAACTCACCATTGTGTTTTTGCCACTCTCTTTCACAGTCTCAATTTTCTTTTCTTGTTCACTCTTGTGTTTCCCTCTCTCTCTGAACTCTCTAGCAATTCTCAACTGATCCTTACTAGCCTCCCAAGGGTTGAGGGGTGTCAAAATCACGTGTCTTTTGTTCAAAATGAAGGAATAACGATTGTGATAACCATTATGAGCGACCTTCCTATCCAACTACTAAGGTCGTCCCAACAATATGTGGCAAGCCTGCATAGGTATCACATCACATAATACCTCATCACGGTACTTCCCTATAGAGAAAGAATCAGTACCCTCTTGGTCACTTTAAACTCCCCACATTCGCTCAACCACTGCAACTTATAAGGTTGTTCATGCTTCACAGTTTTCAGGTTCAATTTATCAACCAATAATGTGCTAGCAACATTTGTATAGCTACCACTATCAATAATCAAACTACACACCTTGTTATTCACATGGCATCTAGTATGAAAAATATGCTCTCGCTACACTTTATCACCCTCATCCTTAATTTGAGTATTAAGAACCCGCCTGGTAACAAGCATCTCTCCCTTTACAAGCCCTTCTACATCTACATCACTACAATCTTCCAATGGGGCCATGTCAACATCATCCCCTGAACTCACACTCTCCACTTCTCCACTCTCCAAAAGGATCATCGCCTTAGTGTTTGGACACTGCGATGCAATATGCCCAAATCCTTAGCACCCGAAAACACTTAATATCATGCAATCTAGAAGTAGATTTGGTTTCAGTGTTACCTTTCGAATAGGATGCCGGTGCCTTAGCCTTCTCTTCCTCCTTAGTTTTCGGTGGTGGTTTATTATTCTTCCAATTCGACTTCCATGAAGAACTAGAAGTTGAATTATATCTGGAAGAACTTGAAACTAGGTGATACCTTGAAGTAATTTTTCCCTTTAGCTGCTTCTCAACCTTGATCACCTTATGAAATAATTCCTCAATATCTACATAATGTTGTGGATCAACAATATCAGCGATCTCCCTATTCAATCCACCAATGAACCTAGCCATTGTAGCTTCATCATCCTCCTCCACCTTAGCTTTAATCATAGCTATTTCTATCACCTTATAATAATCCTCTACACTTTTGGACCCTTGTGTCAAACCCTACAACTTCTTTTGCAAATCCCTATAATAGTGATTAGGAATGAACCTCTTCTGCATAATAGTTTTCATCTCCCCCCAAGTGCTAACAGGCTCCTCTCCATACCGTCCCCTATTCCTAACTAGTTGATCCCACCATACACTTGCATAGTCAGTGAACTTAACTGCTGCAAGTTTAATCTTCTTGTCCTCTAAATAGTTATGGCACTAAAAAATGTGATCAACCTTTTGCTCCCACTCCAAGTATAATTCTGGGTCATTCTTCCCTTGAAAGGAAGGTATTTTCATCTTTATGTTACCCAAGTTACTATCTCTCCTTTGGGTATTTTCTCTCCCCATCACGAAATTATACTCTCCTAATTCAGTGTCCTCTCCCTCTTCTATTCTCACTCCCCTCCTTGGAAGCCTCTCAATTCTTCGCCCACAGAAGTACTACTCGTGGGCTCCCTACCTCGTTCAATCTTATCCATCCTTACATGGATTTGCTCCAGTTCACCGCTCAGTATTCTTTTCATCTCACCCCTTAAAGAATCAAACATCATTTTATTATCTACTTCTTCCTTCTCTCCACCAATTGGACTTTGATCAAACATATCGCTGCAATAGAAAAAGGTTAGTAACAACAAATTAAGAAGGCCTCACAATTCACTCCCTCACCAATTTACACTCAAGGGTGTGTATATACTCATGTATCTCACAATTTGATTTTTCACGATAAAATTCTCACCAATCTACTCTCCTTTGCAAATCCTTGCTCAAGAACTAACTTAATGAGTTTTTCTCCAAAATAAACCACTAAGATAAATCAACCAACAACTTAGAATTCCAACAACACGAGAATACGATGACTCAATGAATAACTACGATTGACCAATATGGAATATATTGAATTTGATAGGAAACAATGAACTCGAACAATTAAACAAACAAACTAAAAATATAAACTGGAATTTTTTTATTTTTTTATTATTTTTTTAATACGAATTTTTTGTTCTTTTGCAAATGATGGAATCAACGAAGGATAGAAATGATGGAATTACATATACAAAATACCACGAACAACAACAAATTTTCATTTTTTCTTTTTTTTTTTAAACTACGATAGAAAATTGATGCAATCAATTAAACAAAAATATTAACAAGGATAGAGATTACCCGATTCAATGAGCCTTGGCTCTGATACCAAATGACGCGAACCTTAGATATCGATCTAAGACCTAACATTCAGGAAGGATTCAAACCCGAGAATCGAAAATGAAACGTAACCCGACCCCAATCGAGCCCGTCGATTAGAACCTAAGCTATCTAGATTGATTTCTCCAGGCATTTAAGATGAAGAAATCGAAGGAAGTTCTATTGCAAGAACTAAAGAAGAGAGGATTCTCTCAAGGAATTTGTTTTACTCAAATTGATAATCTGTCCTTTCAAATGACAAAACAAGGTGTTATATTTGAAAAAAAACACATAAGCTAGCGGCCTAAATGCATATATGCCCGGCTTTGAAATAACGGAAGAAAACAAAAGGATGTTCCATAGATATCTAGGCCGGCACTACACCGTTGGTGCAGATTCCAAGGCCGGCGGCCTTGAAATTTAGGTCGGCGGCCTTAACCCATCGGTGTTGCTTCCTTTAAGGCCGGCCAAGAAGGTCGGCTCTCCTTTTCCTCTAGGCCGACGGCCTTCCCTTTGCTGAAGGCTGTCGTTCCATTGTTGATGGCCTTCACTTCGTCCGTGCTTTGATATATTATGTTTACTAGCTCGGGAATTGAATTAGACTTGTGTTGACCTGCTTCTTGCTCTTGGAGTTCCATAACTAATCCTTGCAAGGCTTCTCCTACTCGCTTAGCTCTAGCTCTTGTCATTAGACCTCCAATACCATATAGCGGGTCATTAGACTTTGGCTCATGAACTCTTGATGCTACTTGATCCCCATCACTAGTGGTGCTAAAATGCCTCATACCACTAGGAAAAGTAGTAACATCATGTGTGATTTACTAACTACCAAGCAAGGACATCGGAATTTCCATCCTCCCCCTCTTCCCTATGTTGGACCCATTGCATAGCCATTAAGGAATCTCTTTAGTACTTTTCTCTAACATCACTACAAGATCAAAATGAATCTTTCCAATAACATTATCCTCAATACATTACATGATGTGATTAATTATATTCTCATTCATTAGATAAAATTGCACTTACATGATTTCCATGCATATGGTATCTTAGTTATTTTGGCCTGTAACATGGTTTGAACATCATATGAATAGATAGTAGAATACCTTGAGATGCAAGGATTATATGCTCTTTTCTCCACATATCCATGACTAAATGGGAATAGCGCAATGAATCATGTAATCAACCATGCTAAGCACCAATTCGAGATTATAATTATGGTTTCTTTAATGATTATCTCATGGACATTGTTGGAGTTTATCATGATAATATGCATTGATGTCCAAGAGTTAAGAATTTCACTTAAGAACATATGTAGCGAGTTGGAGAGTGGTTTGCCCCAACTTCTTTTACCACAATGTCTAATGCGAAAGAACATTCGTTACGTTAGAAGGATGTTGAAAGGATCTAGAACCAAAAGAAGTTTGGAGAGTTCTATAAGTGGAATTGGAATTTAACCATGAGTTCACCAATATTCATTGTGCCAACAAAATTGTAGGGGTCATCAATAACTTCATTTCCCATCTAGAAAGGTGAAGAAAATTTAAAAATGAATATCACATTTAAACAATTCTTATAAAAAATTTACCATTTAAAACATATCAAAAAACCTTTATAATTGGTAGTTAGATTGCCAATTCCTTTGTTCCTTTCAGATATCAGTTGAGACAATAGCGATACATAGTGACCCTATGAAAAAACAACAATCTTGACATAATAAGTTGCTATGTGTACATCATTAACAAGTATTAATTGCTAAAAAGAATAAAACAAAGGGGACATTTTATTAGCACAATTTATATATAACTATTGCAATACAAAAGATATAGTAGCTATTTATAGCTATGTGTTGATACTTTTGAAACCTATTCGGGAAGTAATAATAGTTGAAATGTGCTGATTGATTTACGATAGAAAGATAAATTTTGTGACAGTCTATTATATTGCAAGTTGTTAATGCCTAGTTTATTGCTATGATAAGATAAAACTTGTTGTAATGGGTATTTATAAAAAGTAAAGTCAATATTACAAATTGAGCTACAATATCCATCGATAAATTGGGGTTAATTTACTATCCTATTGTTCTATTGTTGTAGTGAATAGAGAGTTAAAGTGTTTGATTAACTATTGTTGAACCTGCATAACTTTCTCTTGCAAGGTAAACATTTTTATATGTATACTATGGAAATCTTTGGAATTGATTGACAAGAAATAATGCATAAGCCATCGTCTTCCACATATTGACAAGAAATATTTCATAACATTGGCGCATAGCATCTTTCTTTCACATTAGGAAAGACTTACACGTAGTTGTATGAATAAGTCTGGCAGTGTTGACGATTCCACAGTCTGCACAAAAATCAGTATAGGGATGGAAAATATAGTCTTCTTCAGAAACTCCGCGCGACGCGCTTCACCAGTAGAATCTGGTCCCGGCTAGTTTTAAAGCTAAAGCAGTTGATTTCCTTTGATCTTTATTGATAATTCAAATTATGACCTGGTCTGGCTAACATCTTCTTGAATAATGAAAGCCGAGATAATAATGCATATTAATACTTGTAGCAATGTATAGTTGTGATACTATAAGTTGATTATTAGTTAAATTGTGCAAAACTGGCCAATCATACGTGAGGAAAGAGTAGACTTTTAAAATAATTCCACGCTTGGATGTCCATCCCCATTTTTTACAAAATATTGAGTAAAGTTATAAACATTTTGAATAACTTTGTAGGCTAGAGTGGATTTATGAACTTTTATGGGAATTTACGAATATTTGAATGGATTTACAAATTTTAAGTAAAATTACAAATATTAACTAATTCTATGAAATATATAGTGATTTTACTGATATTTAGGTTTTGTAAAATTACTAAAATGTTCATAATAAATTCAATGTTATGAACATTTCGTGAAATTCACTTTTATTCGGTGTATCTACAGATTTAAGTGAAATTACAAACTTTAAGTAATTTTACAAGCGTCAGTTTGGCATTTTTTGCAAAAATAAAGGCGTAGACGTGGTCCACGCTCTTAGTACACACCACTCCTACCACCTACAAGTGATCCCACCATCAATTTTTTTTTTACTTAACATCTACCATCCATATGAGTATTGCAAGCCTATAACCTACAAACTTGAAAGAAAAAAGGCATGAAAACGTACGCCTATGTAGAGTCACGGATATTATAATACATTAAGTTAATAATACAAATGTAGAAACATAAAACATTTATTTTTATTTTACCTTTTGCAAACTCTGTCTCTTTGTTTTTTTTTTTTTTTCAGTCACTCGTAGGGAGAAGAAGTTCTTTTGCAGTATGGAAAGGGTGGGATTTGAACAAGTATGCTGAGATATCATTTTCTCAACAAAAGACTTGATTGATCTATATTGTGATATATATTTTAACAAAATGTTGAATTTTTATTTATTTATTTTTAGTTACAGTGCTTGATTTTAGTATTTGAGAAAATTGTTGCTATAATGGTATGTTTTGTAAAAAAAAAAAAACTATTTATTGTTAGTTTATAGTGTATTAAACATGATTTTATGTAGATCTTGCAATGCATAACATGTGATACTTATTTTTTATGTTACTAACGAAAAATTTCATATTACTTGTAAATATCAAATTTAGGTTAGTATTTGTATTGTTATAAGAAAATATTATAATGAAAATTTCTATTTTTTTTTCTTAACTAATTTTGATGATGTTATTTAAATTTCTCATTTTTTGTTGTGAAATTATGGGAAAAAATTAAAATTGAAATGGAAATCTATGATTTTTTTGTATGACTAATTTTTACAATGTTATTATTTAAATTTACCATTTTTTTTTTTGCAAAATTATGGAAAAAAATTAAAATTGAAATTGAAATTTATAATTTTTTTGTACAACTAATTTTTTCAATGTTACTTTGCCATTTTTTTTGAAACATTATGAAAAAAGTTAAATTTGAAATGGAAATTTCTTTTTTATTTTTATACGACTAATTTTTACAATGTTATTGTTTAAATTTCCTTTTTGTTGCGAAATTATGGGGAAAAAATAAAAATTGAAACTAAAATTTCTTTTTTTTTTTTTTGTACGACTAATTTTCACAATTTTATTATTTACATTTTCCATTTTTTTTTGTAAAATTATAGAAAAAAATTAAAATCGAAATGGAAATTTCTGATTTTTTTTGTGCAACTAATTTTTACAATGTTATTATTTAAAACAACTCGAGCCATAAATTTGATCTACTACTTTGATCAATGAATCCAAAATATACTAATCAAAACATCAATTAGAAATCTTAAAATAATGAATGAAAGTTGGCAAATGAGGAAACATAAATAACATTTATGGCATAATTATAAGGATTTATACATATAATTCTTATAAAGTACTTTTACATGCAATGCAAATATTTAAGAAGAAACATTTTAGATATAGAAAGATATTCTTAAAATATTTATAGAAATTTGAGGTCACAAAATATTTCTTACATCTATGAAAAGGAATTTAGGATCAAATAAAAGGTGTCTTAATTCATTATATTTTCCTTTGGCATTCCTTATTTAGGCTATATTCTCAAAAGTTGCAATAGCTATGACCTGCAATTGACATACTAAGAAGCACGGATTATTGAATAGTTTTCTCGATAAGATTATAGAAGTTCAAAACATATAATTTCTAGTATTCTTAGGAAAAACAATGAGAAAAGAAGAGTGATGAATAAATCATAATTCGATTATATTTTAAAATCTGAATATCCCATTTCATGTTTTATTTGTGCCCTCTAGCTCCAATTTTTGCATTTTTTTTTGCTAAGACATGTTAAGGGTCTTTAGCAGACATACACAATTGGAATCCATGAAACAAGGAATGAAATAATTACTTTTGAAAGTTTTGCGTAAATGATGCTATAATATGAATTTAACCATTAACGAAATCAGAATATTTTAAAATAAATAATAATAAATAAAATAGAGCAAATAAAGGGATAGGAATATATTCCAACATGTTTGATTTTTTATTCATTTTTTATGCCTAAGAGATTTTAATGACAAGTAAATCTTCTATTGCACTTTTAACATCTTATGCTAACTTTCTTCTGTCACTAAACACAAACTAGAATTTTGAAGTTCTTGGATAGGGAATATTAGGGGGAAAGAGAGAGAGAGATTTAGGGAGTAAGATGAAATTTTTTAGCATTAAATATGGATTTTTTTAATTATTATTTTGATATCTAGTAGAAGTTATTTTAAAAATTATTCATATATTAAAATCTTATTAATATTTATATATTATGTGTATATATTAAGCATATATAATAGTTAATGAATCTATTTTCGAAAAGAGAAGTCTATATGTAATGTATATAATTATGATGAAATAGAAAAGAAATTATAACAATTGGAAAGTATTTTGAGAAAGTAGACTGAGAATGTGTTGCACTCAATAACAATACAAACAAGCAAAAGAATACTAAAGCGTTTGCAAAGATAAAATATATAATTTCTCACGACAAATTTTGAACAAAAATATGTCTCATTCACCTCTCTACCCTTCAGGGTTGTACTCTATCCTTCAGGGTTGTTGAATGGTAGAGATAAGGATGAATAAAGAAATAATGGAGATAAGTCTCTTTTTTGGTTTTAAGATGTTCCATTTAACACACTTTATAATAATTAAAAAAAAAGAGAGAGAAAAAAAAAAATGACACGCATCTTATTTTTAAAGAACTCCTTTTGGATGCATTCTTTTTGTCTTTTTTTTTTTTTTTTGTGGGGTCTTATTAATTTGCTGTCCAATTTGGGCCACATAAAAAAAAAAAAAACAAAAACTTGGCTTTCTTCGATACATTGACAAGAGATATTTCTAGATAGGTGCATTTGAACCTTCTTTCACGTAAGACAAGACTTATATACAGTCTTATTCTTTGATATAGATTATTAAATTCTATAAATTAATCAATTATTAGATAATTAATAAATCGACAGATCTAAAAAGTTGCCTAACATTCTTCTCTTGAAAGTAAATGTTCTAAGAAAAGAAAGATAAAAAGGTGCTCTATGCATGTAGTTTTAACGATACCCCTAGCAATATTGTAACACGAAAATATAGAGATTTCATATGACCCGTTTTTTATTTATAATTTTTTATATATACATATTATAACTTTAACGAAGGATATTGCTAAAAATAAGTATACTAAATCTATACACTTCTACTCCTAAGAAAAAGCCTAGAAGTGTTGATGATTCCATTGTCTGGACAAACATCAATGCGCGCATGGAAATTTTGCCTGATGTGCTTCACCACTAGCAGTAGAGTCAGGTCTTGGTCATCTATAAAAATCAATTTTATGCCATTGTCTGTTTAATTATGAACGAATAACCAATTTATAATTTCATCTGCTAATTTAAAAGTTAAAGTAGTTAGTCTTGATATTTCAAATTATGCTAGTTAAAATGTTAAAAGCAACTAAAATCTTTTTGAATAATGACGTCAAGACAATAGTACATCTTATTACTTGCAGCAATGTATAGTTGAGTGATATTACAAGTTGATTATTAGTTTACTATGTAAAACCAATTGATCATATGATTAGAAAGAGGAGGCTTTTAAAATTCCACACATGGAAGTTCAACTAGATTGTTTATGAATTATTGAGTAAAAGTACAAATATTTTGATTAAATTTTTTAAACTAGAGTTTTGTAAACTTTTATGAGATTTTATAAATATTTGAGTGCATTTACAAACTTTAAGTAAAATTATCAATTATATAATAAGTTTATAAATATTTAAGTTTGTAAAATTGCTCAAATGTTTGTAATAAATTCAATGTTATAAACATTTGAGGGGAGTCATTTTTCTAATGTATGTTTATGAACTTAATTGAAATTATGAATTTTAAATGATGTTATGAAGACAAAGCAAAATTAAAATAAAGTAAGTGAAATTATGTATTATAAGAGCTTTTATGTTGAGATTTTATAAAAGAATTGAAGAAAGAAAAAGTTTTTAAAGTGAATTTATGAACATTAGGTAAATTATGAACTCTTAGGTGAGATTAGGAACCATAAAGTCGTTTTACGAATCTAGAGTCCAATTACGATATTAGCATGTGAAGTTTTGTGAATTATAAAGCTAAATTATGAATTATAAAAGCTTTGCAGCAAATGATGAGAGTTCCTTTAGTAAATTTATGGACTTTGGATAAATTATGAACTTCTTGGTGAAAGTACAAACTGTTAAACAATTTTACCAACATAGCCAAGTTATGAACTTATGCGACTTTATGAACTACTAAGTTATTTCATGAACTTTATCAGATTTTATGAACTTGTAGTCTTTAATGAACTCCTTATTATATTGCCAAATATAAGAAATATGAATTTCAAAGCATTTTGCAAATTAATAAGAAATTATAAATGTTTAAGAGTTTTTATGGAAAATTAAATGTTGGATTTACAAATATTGAACTAATTTTACAAATGTTTACGACAATTGAAGAACATTGAATCTCTTTTGCGAACTAAAGCTAATTTACAAAATAAAAGAAGTTTTACATTTTATTGAATAAAATTATGAACTTAAATATATTTGATATAAAACTACACAAATTTACAACTTTTAAAGGGATTTTCAACTATTGAAAATAATTATTTTTTATTTTTATTACATTTTTGGATAACTTAATAAATAAATGAATTTTTTAATAGGTAAAATTTTTATAATAAAGTTAAGAACTTAAGTCTCAGTCGTCTACTAGATTTTATTGTAACGTAAGCCTTCTAATCTTGCTTCTTCCATCTCTTTCATGCTTATCAATAATTTGTGCCTGAGTCTTAGAACTTACACCATGCGCTTTTCTTTTGGCTTTTTCATTCATCAAGTTATCTTCGTTATTGCAATGTCGAGCTTTCCTTCCAAAGTAGGATTACTAAACTCCGCTATAACAATCCATATACTTGAAAGTCTTTATTTATTATGTTTTTATTTTTTCTATGGAGATAATAAAAAGTTTAAATATTATAATCATTATATCTTCATTAATACTATAATCAATGACCAAATAGAGGCAAACTGATAATTTTATTTATATTCCTAATTTAACACTATAATTAATTAGGTAAAATAAACACTCAAATAAATATTTTTTATAATAAAAAATTACACAAAATAAATAATGGAATAGAAATTCTTAACCTATACTCGGTAATAATCATTCTTAAGACATTACTTCTTTTTTTTTCAATGAACTTTCCATTTTTAATTTATTTCATTCTAAAAAGTAAACGAATCGTTAGTATTTTCGAACTACCAAGTGGTGGAGTTAACAATAATAGTGCTTGTGTATCTCATAACTAAGCAGCAGCTTCATAGCAACCAATTTTATCCCAAGACATTATACATCAAATTAACTACTTTCGAATTAAGAGGTTTTATTCAAGGTAGTTTGTGTATTATGCATGGACTCCAATTTCTTTCAAAAAACATCAACTCTAGTTTCTTGAACAAGATGATGGTACATAATGTGATCCACCAATTGTCGATATAACCAATAGTTTTTCTATGCACAATCACCCAATCACGATTTGATTTATCATTTAGTTTTACACTATCATTATCCATTGGTGCATACAAATCTTTACATTGCAAAAGATCTTTTGTAGTCAACTTCCAAATAAAATAATTTGATGAATTATTATTTTTTTAATGTTACATGAAGATCCTCACTCTTGTAACATAGAAAATCAATATCCACATGTTATGAATAATAATTCCCTTAATGATAAAATATTTTTCCTCTTACTTTAAAGCGATAAATAATTATAACAAACTAAAAACAATAAATAATAATCAACACCAAATTTTACATGTAGAACCCCATTAGTGGTACAAAACCATGGGAAAGTAGCACAAAACTTTCATTGTCAACCAACAATGTGTTCAAAATGAGTTTATTCACTAGTTAGATATACACACTCTCATTGTCTGATTTATTTTTTTCATTCAAAGCATCTATATGCATATTAATAACATGGTCCTTTAGGGCTTTTAATGCTTTTTTTTTTTTTTTTTTTGCTATGGGTCCATATGGTTTGAACCCAAACCCAACAATAGAAAAATCTACAATAATTAAAACAACACAAACTATGGTTTAAGCAAAAGTAAAACGAATAATGTGGTGTCTATACTGTTAATTTTTATCTTTCTTTAATCTTTTACACTCATGATAAGTGCCTACAACCTTTAAACTATCCCTAAGAAAATAGTTAATATTGAATGAGGCATGTTTCTAATTATTCTATCTTGAATTTAACAGCAATGGGTCCATATGGTTTGCCAAGAAATTGTTGACGATTCCACTAATTGCATTAAAGTCAGAATGGGCATGGAAAATGCTTGACCCACTTCACCAATAGAATCTGGTCTCGGTCGTCTATCAAAAGTGAGGCAAAGTTAAGTCGTATACAGCTCTATTCTTGTCCATTTGATTTTTCCTTTTTTCTTTTGGACCACAAAATGAATAATCAGCCAATGACTCCATCTGCTAGTTTATAAATTGAAGAAACCGATTTTTGGCATCATTATTGATATTTTTATTTATGATGGTCTAGACGTGTATCTTTAAGCTCTGAAAAAATTAATTATAATTTTTGCGAAAAATAAAAAAAAATATATAATATATATATATATTATAAGAGTAATTACTAACAAAAAATATGATATATTAAACAGGTCAATCCACCTTGACCCAAGAGTTAAACTACCTAGTCCGCTTTAGCTCACTTAATAAGTAAATTGTAATTTTTTAACAAAACTTGTCCCATTGTGGGTTAGCAAGTTAAGCTACCCAACCCACCAATCATTGGAGAGAGAATGAATAATTTATGAAGATTAAAACTAAGAGTTAATGATGGATTGATATTTGGCCAAACCATTGATCAAATTATTTAATTCAATCATTTGTTTTTCATATTATGTTTGATTTCATATTGTCCATTGATTTATTTTATTTAAATATGTATTTTATTGAATCATATTTCATATTTCTATTGGTGTAGGTTTACTCAAACTTTGCTTTATTTGAGTATATGATTTAGTTTAATTTAATATTTTACATACATGTAACTAAAATGTGAATGATATTACATGCTCCACATGAGAAAATTGACATGCATCTTATTTTCAACAAGCTCCTATTGTACACAATCATTTTTTTTTTTTAGGCCATATTAAATTGCTATTCCAATATGTGCCCTTATAAAAAGAAAAAAAAAACTTGGTTTTTCTTATACTAATAAAAAAAAATTGTGATATATCACTTTTTTACATAAAACAAGACTTATATTTTCTATATTTATATTATTATGTCGAAACATAACATTTGATTCTATATTATATACCAATAAAATTTTTAAATGCTATGATTAAGAAAAACAAGTAAGATGGAAATATACTGGGAGGATGCAATAGTTTTTTTTTTTTATTAAATAGATATAAAATTATTGTTTTACTTCTTTTTATAGTGATATTATCAATAACTAATTATATAGTTATTTTATTTTTAAGTGAGTAATGTTAATATATTTTACTTTATAACTTATATATCGTACTGTGCAATCAAAATCTCCTTTGAAAGAAAGAATGTGGCGTACTCCATCATGAAGTCAGAGGTGCAAATTTCACATGAGACAACTTTACATCCCTAATCGCGTTTTACTACTTGTCGATATTTTTTACTTTTTATACACTGGTACAAAATATGCCTAATAAAAATATTATTAAAACAATTTATTACGAATTTAAAATAAATCAATAAGATTTTTTATATTTTATCATGAGAATAAAATAACATTTTCTTTAGAAATTTCAGCTGACGTGCTGGACGAGTAAAATCTGGTCTTGGTCGTCCGTCGAAAAAGAAGCCAGTTCATTTACAACTCTACCCTTGTCTTTTTGAGTTTTCATATTTTATTTCGAACCACAAGGGAATAAATAGCGTTCGTTTCCATCCGCTAGTTCTAAAGCTGAGGTAATGTCATTTTCTCTGTTTTCTTTTTTTCTTTTTTTTTTCCTGTACATTTTAAATTGCTTTTATTAATAATCAATAAAAATAAATAAATAAAAACACGAAAGTTCAATGCATATGCACTAAACTTTAAAATTTTCAATAGCTTCAGCCTTACACTATAAAAGCAACGTGAAGTCCTCTGATTTTAGAAGACCAAACATATTAAACCCTTGATAGCCATAGTTTATTTCAGAACACGAATCATAGTTTACTTCGTAGCATATATAATAAACATGGCTAAAAGAATTTTGCTTTTAGATATCCTGGGTTTGCTTCTCCTATGTCTATGTTTCTTAATGGTAGATGTAGGAGCTGCATCTCCTAGGTGGTCGAAGCCCAATTGTAGAGACCGTTGCGGAGATATTAAAATTCCCTTTCCGTTTGGAATGGGTAGACCCGACTGTTTCTTCGACAAGTGGTTCGAGATAGCTTGCCAGCAAAATGAAACCATCCCTTTCCTAAAGAAGCTCAAGTTGCAGGTGCTTAATATTTCACTTTATAAATCAAGCAATGATGGTTATCAATATGTTACAGTTAGCTTTCCGATAATCTATTCAAATCCCAATTGCTCTCCTTATCCTAATGTGACCACTCAACCTCCGAGCCTACAAGGGAGCCCATTCTATTTCTCATCCTCAAGGAATATCTTCGCTGCAATTGGCTGCAATGGAAGTGCTCAGATGAATAGTAACTATTCTTTCGTGGGTTGCGAGCTCGAATGTAGCGGAGGCAACTTCATTAAAAATACTACTTGCTCTGGTTTTGACGGTTGCTGCCAAACCACGGTACCCGACTATCTACAGATGTTCACTGTGGATTTCAGGAGTTCCAATGATGCAACGGGGACAAATGATCCGCAGTGCAACAACTATGCTTTAGTGGCCAATGAATCGTGGTTGCAGCGCTCATTCACAGATCTGGATTCGCTGAAGGTGGAAGGCGATGTCCCTGCTGTACTAGTATGGGGAATCTCAAATGCTAGTGAACTTGCGAAACAGTTGTACCATAATGCAAGGTATGATCCAGATGCTAGGTTCGACTGCGGACTCACTCCCATCCCATATAGCCCCACGTTGTTTATTTGCTCTTGCTACAGTGGTTATGATGGCAACCCCTTCCTTATTGATGGATGTCAAGGTAAGATCTCCCTATTTTCTAACAAAACTTCTTTCTTTCATAATATCAATATATGAAAATGTAACTATCGATATATTGTTTCACGGAATGATGGTGGAAGTGCGGTCATAATGGATGTAATGGTTTATTGATATTAACGGTTAACTAATACAGAATATTCCACCAGATATATAAAAAAATATTTTTTATTTTAAAAAGAGAAATTATTTTTTATTTAACATCACTGTTTTTGTGGTTGTTAACTATTGGTACTAGTAATCAGCCAAGCCACTGTTGAAACCTTCCACCATCTTTTATTGGTAAGTATTGTAAATTTAATAAATTAGCCATATAAAAAATGTACATAAAAATGATGTGCAATATTGATGGGTAGGTAGACTAATGAAAATTAAATTTTCCTTTTTTTTTCTTTTCAATACCCATGAACATTAAAAAAGAAAATTTTTGTTCACTTCCTACCGCTTATGCCCTCTAAATCTAGCTAAGAAATAAAATTTATATTTACTTCATTTTCCACTCACTTCCTTTCAATTTCACTCTTCATTTTTTCTATATAATAGTTATCAAACAAAGCATAAAAAACACCAAGTTTTAATGTTCTAAGAGGCGCTTTTAATATATTCCTATACCAACAAGAGTTATGCAAATATAATAAATTAATTACTCCTTTCCAAACTTTTTTATTTTTACCTAGTGAATAATATACATGCTACTTCAATGACTAATTTTCTTAAATAAATCTCCTGTTTTCTTTTTGTTTATTTATCATATATTTCTTTATAAAATAGGTATTACTTTTGGGTAGCACTTATGCAATTTTAAGTTACCATGTTAATTTCTAAAAATAGACAAATCAATGGTTATATATCCAATTTTTTTTCTTTTCAATTATTAGAAAGGATATTCTGTTAATTCAAGATAAAGGGAAGTTGGACTAATTTCATATATCATTATTTGAATTAGATATTGATGAATGTAAAGATCCAAACAATCGTTGTTCAGAAAGATGCGTGAATACTGCGGGATGGTTTCGCTGTGTGGATCCAAGGAAAAAATTAAAATTTGTCTTGATAGGTATGTGACTCTACACCATCTAAAGATAAAATCAAATGATAAAAAGCAAAAGAAAAAACAAAACAAACTTAAGTAGTAATAGGCTTCGCTTCTTATGCCTTTCCTATCTTCTCTTCTTGGAAAAATAAACCACAATCTTGCATTATCTAAGTTCCACTCATTTCAATTTCAATTTTCCATTTTATCATAGAAAAGTTGGATTGGTTGGATGGTTAGTTGGTTATCATTAAAACCATTACATTACCATTATTCCTCCCCCTCTAGTAGGTAAGAAGAGTACTCTCCAACTTTAAGTCTTTTTCATTTCACTTACAATTGCAACACTTTTAATAGGAAAAAAAAAAGAATTGTATGTCCAACTCTCAAGTAAATAATTATATATAACCTCCAATCATTCCAATTTTAAGAAATTGGAAAGAGTTCAGATTCAAGATTGAGGAATTTTATTTCTCCAACTCTACTAATTAAGTGAATGTTACATTTTTTCTCATTTTTTTTTAATTTTAGAAGTATACAATTAATTATCAATATTTATCTACTTTTTTATTTAAATTCTCAACCTTTTTCTCTTTTTTGTTTGAGTCATTCATGCTTTCAAAACTTTACAAAAATAGGGCTTACATTATATGCATTAAATTTTCTATCTATGTTGAATATATTAGCTTTAAACTAGTTAGTCAAGATAGTTAGGATACACAAAAATTTTTCTAGTCTATTTTCTTAATTTTAATTATTATCTATTTATTTATTATTATTTTTAATCATATTATATCATTAAATATATTTAATATTATTTTTTAATATATTATGTAAATAAATGTATTTATTATTTTTATTTCATTAATTTAATTATTGTGGATAAATTTGAAGTTAATATGTATTACAAATGATTATCAAACTTAGTAGATTTAGCCAAAGTTCTTTTTTATTTCATAATATTTTTAAAAACAAAAAAGACTCAAATTAAAAAAAAAAAAGAGTTAAAGACTTAAATAGAAAAGTAAATAAACATTAAGAACTAAAAATGTATTTTCCCCTTTTTTATTATCTCAAAAATATCAATGACATTCCAAAATTGCTTTTTAAATGCAAATAGTTAGCCTGAAACACCAAAGTTCATTTTTTACATCTCCATAACTTTTGAAAGTATGTAAACACCTTTAAATTATCACTAAAGCCCATAAATTGTTGTTATTTATGATGTCTTTAAAGATACTTTTGGGGATTTAGTGATAGTTTGGAAGATATATATATTCTTAAAAGCTATGGTAGATGCAAATTTGTATTTTAGGAATTTAAAGTATTCATATGAACCTAAGTTATAGTTTTAGCAATGTTTTTGTAATTATCTCTTAATTATTATTGATGAGTTTAAGTGGTTTTCTCCCCTTACTTTTGCTTTTTTTTTTTAATTATATGACCTTAGTGGGAAAGAGTATAAATTAACGAAACAATTTTTTGTTCTACTTCTTTTTTTATCTATCACAAGTAAGTAATGTAATTATATCCATATGATAAAGATCATAGAATTCCCTAATGAAATTGCATATTTAGTTGCAATATTGTTGCTACTATTGAAGTTACATGTTTTGGTGTTCTCAGTGCTCTTATTGGAAATAATTAATCATTTCAACAAGGTTCACAAATTGTTAGTGATTTCTAAGAAAAATTATAATTTAGACCAAGCAAAACATATTATGCATTGGTGAAGGATGAAAAAGAACAAGTTTGGTTTATATGGTCCTTATGGTTCTTAAGAGCTTAATGTGCTTATAGAATGCAAATTAATCACCCAAATGTAGGTCCTTTACTCTATAGATGGGTGTATTAAAACTTGAAAGGCATTAGTAAATTATTAATGAATTAATTAAATTCAATCATTTACACTACCATCAACATCTTGCGACTTCGTTAGTTTTAATGCATGAAAACTACAATTTTCAGTTAATGTTGTAGTTTAAATTTGCTTAATTTTCAATTTAATATCGCTTGATTTTTGTTGTTCCAATGAGTTAAGTTTAAGCATGGCTTCATAAAGATTAAAAAATAAACTATATATTTCTTTTACCTATACAGAACCCAATACATTCCTCTGTTTTTGATATTATTTTAGACTCTATATTAGAAAAACATGCACACTAGTGTGAGATTCTGCTCCTATTTAGCTTTTTTTTAACTTTATTTTATCTGACTTATTTTTATTGAAATTCGAGAGATTTTCCTGTAACTGGAAAATAACAACATGGTATCATTACTTTTAAGTGGAAACACCCTAGAATTGCCTAATTTAATCAATTTAAAGTACTTTTTGCTAATTCATAGCCTTCATTACAATTATAGAACATAAAATACAAGAACAATACATAGCAATGCCTTACAACTATTACACCCATAATACAGGAACATGAAGAAATCTAAAGTCAAATAACAGAAATTACTTAACTAGATGGGATTATCATATATAAACAGAATGAAATCCCTCAAATGCAAGACCTAAAAGCCTTTAACCTAAGCTCTAAGTACCTTTATTTGCCTAAGAAAAAGGAATTCTAGGTATACTTTAGTTCATGTAGGTTTGAATTGGAGTATGAAAATAACTCTTGTAAATAAGTCTGGTGAAAAAGGGAATAAGGATTTTGGTTTATGAGGATTTTAGTCATATAAAGTCTTGTAAAGAGAAACATTGTGAGTAGACTACACTTTATTGAGCCAAAATGTACTTTAATCTATCAATATGTTTGCAATATATTCTCTTCATTCTCTAGTAAACTTCAATTGACAAAATCATAGAATAGCCAATTGAAGTCATCCAATTTAAATCTACACTATTGTTGTTCCTCTTCTCAACTCTTCTAATCTTATTCAACCTATCTTCACATTTTAGCAAATTCTCTTTATTTCTCTCTTTGCATCAAAAACCATCAAATTTGCATACAAGAGAATTGAAGGTCTAAGAGAGGCAACCAAGATGAGTGAATTAGTTGACTAACTATTTTAAACTCAAATTCTATTAACCTCTTAATTAAATTATATTACAGAAGCACTTTATAATAATATGAAGTTATGCATGTCTACCTACTTCTACCTTAATATAAATACTTGTATTTCGCAAGTTGAAGCATAGAATTGAACAAGCAATAAAATAAATTTCATATAGATAAAAAGAGTTAAGAAAGAGAATTGCGTCCAAATATATAAAGGTTTGGCCTTTTGTTTAGGCCCTTACTACTAGCCTAACCATTATAAAATTCCAAAAAAGAGCACAAAAGGATTTTGCACCTGTGAGAACTTCACTAAAGCTTAGTATAAGCTATCACTATTGTGATTACATGGCTTCTCTTAGTCTCTCTTGGCTTTCACTAGCTTGACACTTAATAGCCTTCACCCTCACCTATGACAACTTCACTTCTCTATACTAAGCTCATGAAAACACTTACAAGTACAATACATAGCAAACTCAACACTCCTTTGGAAAACACAATACAAGCCTAAATACCTAATCGCTATCTAGTAAAAACTGTACCCCAAAGCTCAATTCTCACAATGATACTTTTGCTAGCAATACTTAGTTGCATACGTAACATGTATATGTTCAAAACTTCATGACCTCTAATATATAGGGTTGAGCTCCATGTCCTCATTATAGATTGAATCTTTGCAATCCAACGATAATGTGAGAATTTTGTAAACCAATTTCTAGTTTTTAATTTATTGTTAATAGCTAAATAAAATAGTAAATATGGGTTATCATAAAAAAATTTCTAGATTTAATTTTGAAAAGAAACGTTAACCCTATTTAATTGTAAATGGTAGCAAATACACTTTCCTTATTAAACTTATCCACTTCTTTATAAAATATATCGTTAAGAGATTGCCCGTTTTGTCACAAGAACACCTCAAACATATTCCATATATACCAGCTTTCATAAGAATAATATTTTAACAAAAATCTTTTTCAAAACTTTCATATATGAAAATCATTCTAAACTTCATCATATATTAAAAAGACAACTTTCAAAATGGTGAAATTTCTTCTATATTAAAAAGGCAACTTTATAAAGTTCCACCATTGTAATAACAAGGAATCTATGTTTTAAATCCGCATCATGAGTATATTACCCAAATACACCTAGTTGGTAAGTCTTAAATCTTGTAGTTTGATTATACTAGATCTCTCAAACTTGCCTCTACCATTTCTTGAAAACAACTTGAAAACACCAAATAACAACATATGCTTCATCAAAAATCAAGTTGTCCACAAAAACATATGCAAGCACCATTAAAGTCACTTAAATTCAAGCTGAAGAACAAATGAATAAATGCTCTCATCCCTCTTTCATAATATCCTTTGGAAGAAAAACACTTGCATCCAAACCTATGTCTTTTACATTACACCTGACTAATCGATACATACTACAGAAAGTGATTTCAAGGTTTTTCTTCTTCTTCTTCTTTTTTTGTGGTTATAGGTATTGGCTCTGGTTTAGGAGCACTTCTCTTAGCTCTTCTAGGATGGTGGTTATATAAAATGATTAAGAAAAGAAAAGAAAAGAAGCTTAAAGAAAAATACTTTAAGCGGAATGGAGGACTCATATTGCAACAACAACTATTGTCATCTGAAGGAAATGTTCAAAATGGTAAACTATTTAATAAAAAAGAGATGGAATTGGCTACTGAAAATTTTAGTGAAAGCAGAGTTTTAGGAAAAGGTGGCCAAGGAACTGTCTACAAGGGAATGTTAATAGATGGAAGAATAGTGGCAATAAAGAAAGCTCTTGTCATAGATGAAGAAAAAGTTGAGCAGTTTATTAATGAGGTTTTGATTCTGACACAAATTAGTCATAGAAATATCGTACAGCTACTCGGATGTTGTTTGGAAACAGAAATTCCTCTTCTCGTGTATGAGTTCATACCTAATGGAAATCTATATGAATACCTTCATGGACCAAATAAAGAGGACCTGGTGTCATGGGAACTACGTTTGCAACTTGCAATAGAAATTGCAGGAGCACTTTTCTATTTGCACTCAGCAGCATCAACACCTGTATATCATAGAGATATCAAGTCTACAAACATACTCTTGGATGAAAAGTATCAAGCAAAGATAGCAGACTTTGGCACATCACGATTAGTATCTCTTGATCAAACTCATGTGACTACATTAATACAAGGAACCATTGGATACCTTGATCCAGAGTTTTTCCAAACAAACCAATTTACAGACAAGAGTGATGTGTATAGTTTTGGTGTGATACTTGTTGAGCTTCTAACAAGACAAAAACCTATTTCTACAATGAGGATGGAGGAAGGTATAAATTTAGCTACATACTTTATTCTTGCAATGGAAGATGGCCATTTATTTGATATCCTAGATGTTGAAGTTTTAAACCATGGCATGAAGGAAGAAATTCTTAATGTTGCTAACCTTGCAAATAAATGTCTGCACTTAAATGGAAGGTATAGGCCTACTATGAGAGAAGTGGCTATGGAATTGGAGGGAATAAAAAAGTTACGACACTTACCCGATATCCAAGAAAATGAAGAAAACCATGTACAAGTTCAATGCCAAGACATCTTTGGATCAACATCAGCTAGCCTTAAAGTTGATACAAATGCAGCTACATCGTCAGATGTTCAACCTCTTCTCCTTGGTGACAATAATCTTGCTTCTTGACCAATCATTTATGTTTACCCATATAGATGGCACAAATAAAAGACAGTTATTTTCCCTAATGTTATATCATATGCAATCCTTTGCTTTTGTAAAATAAATCAATGTGAAGACATTTTTCATTTTCATTACTATATGCACTCAAATGAATTGGAATTGATAGATTTAAAGGTGGTTATTTAATAGATTAAAAATTGAAAGACTAACAATCATGACATAACTTTTAGGGGCTTGTAATATATGTGCCATGTATGATACGTCGTTATGCATAAACAATATGCTATTTTCATATCATTTAAGGAGCATTTATTTGTTACGAGATACGAGACTAAAGAGTACATCAGAATCACATTGGATTATTAGTCTGTTTCAAGGATATGCACATTTTTGCCATTGAGGAAATTGTTCATTATCTAAAATTGTTTTACATAGGACTATAACTTGTGATGGGATAAAAATATTAATTTTACTAATGCTATTAAACTCTTGTCATTCCTTTTTGATAAGTGTTTCTGTATCACTTTACGTTTAGATTGCTTCAACGCTATGATAGAAGGCAGCGCTTTCCATTTATCATTTTCAAATATTTGCACGAATTATTGAATGTTATCATGGTTTTAGATATTAAATAATTAATTATCTAACTAAGAAAGAGACATACTATAATGAATGGCCTATTCTGTTTTTTTATGTTTTTCCTGTTTTATATCCAGCATAATTATTTGAATAAGTGATAAATTTAAACAATTTATAAAGACCAAAGTTTTTCAACAATGTTAATTGAGAACCCTTTGTAGCAAGAGACAAGGCCCAGGATTTTGTATAGGCTCCACTCCATTCTTGGAGTTCAAAATTTTATGTCCACTCGTCCACTCGAATTTTGACTTAGATTTTCTTCCTTTCATATCAATTGAAGTTTCAAGTAGGATTACCTCATAGATTTTCAAATAGGTATTTTAGATAGTGGGACCATATCGGGGTTAATAGATTAATAGCCACGTTCAGACTTGTACAACATTTTTACTTTGATTATATCAAGCTTTTCCTTAATTCATAATGACCTACAAATTAAACCTACTAGGTTAGAGAATATTCTATATAGCCATTGTTATTGGTAGGTGTAGAATTTAACATTTTTACTTGGGTAATGTATGGATAAAGTTTTACTCATTTTGACTTGAGGAATTATTAGACTTTTATGGGGAGAGGTACATTAGAAATATTCTATTTTTTATCGAAATTTAATCAAGTTAATGTTAAGACACAGAGAACGCCAAAGCAAACTATATAAACATATAAAATTGTGGAAATCAAGTCAGGAAATCAATTAAGCAAGAACTAATATAAGTTGTAAAGAGATCATGCAAAAAATACGAGAATAAATTTTGAGATTTTGATGCTAATAAGCGTATAAATAATTTTTTGGAAAAAAGAATCTATATGGTTGAGAAAGTTAAAAATTTATCATACATTATCAATTATTTATTAAGTGTACAAAGTTTAGATATTCGAAATAGGAATATATGATTGGAATAGGTTTATATGGTTCAATAAAAGATGGTTCCCAAAAGATGATAAATGAAGATATTGAATAGTAGTACATTTCTAATAAAGACAATGAAACAAGTTATGAAATATAGGATTTACAACATCAAGATGCTCATTCAGGAGAATAAAGAAGAAGTAGATTTTAAAGAAAGAAAAAGAAGATGAAAAAGACAAACACAAATTCATGGAATTAAAGGAATAAATAAAGGAAATATTTCTTATAAGTCAAGATCCACCTCCACTCGTTAAATATATTTAGGTAATCTGTTAGACTTGTTTCACTAAAGTTAGACCAAAATTTCATGGAATAATGTTTTATCTATCCAAAGGACTGTTATACATGGAAAGTCAATTATTGATTAAAAGGCAAAAAAGAAATGATTCTAAAGCATTAAGAAGAAATTGACAACATTTAATATAAATTATTATCTAGATCTACAACACAACAAATTTGAGTTGAAGAAATTAAAGACGAGATTGTGAGGAAAACTAAGATTAAAGAGAAAATCGAGTTTTGAACATTAGACATCATCTATAAATATAAAGCAAGATGAATGAAAATTTAAAGTCAATTAAGAAGAAATTCACAAAGTTTAGAGCTAATTTTTTCTAAATTGACATTTTTTTCCTTGAGCTTGGTCTTATCAAAATTAGTCCCTAAACTAACCTGGTGGCCCTAAATAAAGTTTTAAGACCTTAAGAAGGTGAATAAAATCAATAAGGAAATATTGGAGTTAATTGAAAAAGGAAAAAAACTAAAGTTTGATCAATTGGGTAAATTAATCAAAATGCCCTTAAGTTTGGTTTTACTAAAGGATGGCTAAAATTTTGAGACTAATGGATTAAATTAGAGACTAGGGATGAATCATTTTCAGCCAACAAAAAGAGGAAATAAAATAGAAGAATAGTGTTTTATACACAAAGAGCGAGTGACACTTGGCAATTGGACATAAACCCCTATGGTCCCCTTAAACCCTAGGATTTTAGCACCCTTATAAAACCCTATTTCCACCATGTATTCCCAAAAGCCCCTCTTCCTTTTTGTTTTCTTGAAAATTCCTTGAGGTAAATGCCTAAAACTGTAGCGAAACTCTAATCCTTTTGTTTAAACCTTAATTATCCTTTAATCTTACCACTGTCATAGTCTTTAATCTTGATCATTTAGGTTGTTATCAAGGAGAACAAATAACAAGGGGCTCCTAAAGTCACTGCTTGGTTGGTAGTTAAGGTAATTGTGTATTTTATTAAGTTTAAGAAAGGATTAAAAGCTTTACTTCTAAGTTTAAGCATTAACTAGTTAGTTATTATGCTAGATCTTGTTGTGTATTTAAAAATTCACCTTAGAAGGCACTTTGGAGTGGAAGCCAACTTTGGAAGTAAGGAAATTTCTAAAGTTCTTCAAAGGTGAGTTCATGAACTAAGCCTAATTTGATGACTAGTGATGTTCTAAAATGTATAGGAATAGTTTGGTGCCCTATTGAATGATATGTGAAGAATGAGATGCATATGACATGTTAACTACCACATATGTTGCACAATTGTCCATATTTGTTTGATTAATGAGTTTTGACGATGATAAATACGTTAAATTGATGATTAAGTGAAGTTTGATAAGTTGGAGTTGAGATTAAAGTAAGAAATTACATGATGAATGAAAGAGGAATTGTTGCCACCACTTATATGTTAAATGCCGGAGATATTTTCTTGATTTTAGATCTAATTTAAGTGATAAAGTGTAGTAAATTGATGATTGGTGTAATGATTTGTATATTTAGAAGTAGTTTAGATAGCAATTTGTATGAATATAGTGAATTACATGTTGAAATTGATGAATAATCAAGTTAATGATGGACTAAAAACTTCCAACAAGTATGAGGTAATTTTGAATTGGTGAAAAATGTTATAAAGTACTTATTAATTGTAATATTTATAATAGTTTTTTGTTTAATTTCTTATATTTTGGATGGATATTGCACTTAATCACTCTTTATTTTGATTTTAGAGCTTTGAACTACAATTTATGATTTAATAGAATAATTACAAGAAATTTGAAGCAAAAATATCAATTTTACAAGATTAGGAAGCATGACACAATGAAGAACATGATTGTGTCTATGTCCATGTAGAATAGAACGAGAAAGAACATTTTTAAAGTAGCTATGTAGGCAATTATGTAGAAGTACATGGGCAAGAACACACTTATGTCAAAGGGCATATTGAAGGCAATTTTTAGATATCTTTGAAACAAAAATGGTAGACAAGCAATAGCATGACCATGCTATGATCATGTAAAGCCAAAATTCAACTTTCCAAATTTGATTTCCAAGCTCAGTTTTACTTTTTAAAAGTGCAATTCATCATGAATATTTGATTTTCTTTCAAGAGTAGCTAAGTTTCCTAAAATATAAAGAAGCAATTATTGCCTATTGAAGTAAAGATTCCTAATTTATGAAGAGTTCAAGTTTTCTTTAGGAAATTAAAACTTTCCTTGCTAAGTAGCGATTGATGGCTATATAAGGAGTATGAATTTCTAGCTGAAGGGAGAGAGTTTTAGAATGATAATAGTATAGTGATAGATTTTAGTATTATTGTTTATTTGATTCTCTTCTTTATATACTCTTTTTTATATTATCACTTTTAAATTCAATATGTTGCTAACATAATTTTTTTTTTTTTGTGTACTTAGGTGTAATGAACCTTAGAATAAACATGTAATTTTCTAGTTTATTACTCAATGAAATTATTGTTATTCTTATGATCTAATTATGTGTTCTTCATTGTTTTCAAATTAATATTGCGAAATGTTAGTTTGAAGTTTGATTTCTTATATAGAGATTGAGAGATTCTATATTAGAGTAGATCTAGCATAATTGGAAATAGTTGTTTGTAATCCCAAAGATATGAGAATGTAAATCTTTCGGATTATGATCAAACCTAATAGTGGAGTTCATAAATCAAATGTAATGCAATTCTCAATATTTTAATTAAAAAGAGATTCCAATCAATCAATCTGGAATTAGGAATTATTAAACTCAAGAGAGCTATTAGTTTAAATTAGAAATTCCCATAATCCAATAATATAATAATGAAATTGAATAATAATTAGTTAATTACATTAATAGTTCTAGGGGGATTCAATATCCGAGTACACTTTTAATGATTGTTGTTTTCTTTCTTTTAAATACTTGTTGTTTTATTTCACTTACTTCACTTGATTTTTCATAATAGATAATAAGAGAAAAGATAATAGTAAAAGAAAAGGTAATTACTGGTGCTCATAGTCCCTATGAGATCAACACCTAATATTAATATCCACTATACTATAGAATCAATAGGCACACTTGTCTATAGGTCTAAAGTAATAGGATGGACTGATATCAAGTATTTGACACCGTTATTGAAAACTAGGATATTAGGAACACTTATATCTTGCTAATCTAATCACTGTTTCTTTTAATGCTTACTTTTCATTAATCTTTATTTTCCATAGTTTCTTATTTTCTTCTATTATTTGTGCCAAGAGAGTGCTAAAGAGCAAGTCAAAGATATCAGTTTTAGCTTAAGACTAACAATAACTAATCAATTAACATGACCAACAAACAAGATGAGAAAACAATGTTTGATTATTTAAGGTCATTACTTACAGGAGCTAACTCGAGTGTTGTTAAGCCTAAAATTGCAACTAATAAATTTGAAATTAAACCTAACATTATACGGATAGTCTAACAGTTTTTTCAATTTGATGGGTTATAGGATAAAGATCTAAATGCACACATTACAAGCTTTTTAGAAATCTGTGACACCTTTAAAATTAATGGAGCCATAGGTGATGCCATTAGGTTATGTCTTTTCCCTTTATCTTTAAGATATAGAGCTAAATAATAATTGATTTCTCTTCCTAGAGGTTAGATCACTACATAGAACCAAATGGCAGAGAAATTCCTTGCAATGTGTTAAGTTCTCTAATTTAGTTTTGATGTTAACAAAAGAGGAATAATGTGTAACGTATGTTTGAGCTTGTCAGAAGTTGTTTCAGAAGATAGTACGTATTTTTTCGAAATTGAACAAGGAGACAGAAGCTTGTTCAGAACATTCAAAAGTGTTATATAGATTATTTTTTGTTCTGACAGAAGGTGTTTCAGAAGTTGTGTAGTGTATCCATAGTTCTCGTGTTAATCTTTCATAAGCACTTTCAAAACCTTTACAATAGGAAAATAGTTGACAGGTTTGTTTCAGAAGCACTTTTAGAACCTTCATAACAGGAGGACAGTTAACAAGTTCGCTCGAGTTCTGGTGATCAGTCCAGGTGGCACTTCAAGAGGATCCACATTCCATCTTCTGGCTTGGCTCCCATCATGGCTCTCATCATAACGCTGGCTTAAACACTGCCAGCCTTGAACCGGTGTTACCATTCGCACGCGATAGAGGGACTACGCCAGCTTACTACGCCACCAACCTTTATACCCGACATACATCCTACGCCGGCTCCTACGCCGCCGGTTTTCATTTCCTATTTGTTATGTTTCCGCGACTTTATGATGTTATGTCGTTTTGGGCTTTTGTTATTACGAGTTGTAAACCCTAATATAAGCTGCTAAGGTTGAAAATAGAACACAGAACACACATACAAGATTGAATAACACATTTTGAGAGAATTCCTCTCTTAGTTCTCTAAAGAACTTCTCTTAAACTTATCGGATTTCTTTTATGGTGTTTATCCCGACTTATCAATCGGTCTTTCATCCCGATTGTGGCATTAATAGAATATACCAAGGTTCTTGCCTCACTTATAGGTAATGGGTCGCGGTTCCACTTGTTTGTTTTGGTATCTTGGGTTGCAAATTCCAAACGTATTGGTATTGGGTTTTGTCACACATGGGTGTAGTTCGTATCGGTTTGGTATCAGAGCCTAGGTTTGTTAAACATTAGTTCGGTTTGAGGAAGGTAACATCAAAACCCTAACTCCAATCATTCATATCAAGTTTCGTGTTGCCATAGCTTCGTACTCAAGTCCATAGTGTTAATTGTTTCTTGAGAGTGTAGTGCATCCTATTAATCTTGTTACAAACAAAAAGAACAGAAAAAAAAAATTTGACAAAAAAAAAAGGTAAACAAAGAACAGAAACAAAGGTAGCAAAAAGGAAAGAAAAAGAGGAAAATTCAAGCCCCTAGAGTTGTTCTTGAATTCTACGGAAGGGATTTGTGTAGTTTAGGTTAGTTCCAAGAGAATTGAGAAGAGGAATTAGTGAGTTGATATTACCCTTACTTGTGAGAATACACGAGTGATTGTGGGATATCATCCTTTGAGTGAAACACATAAGGGAGTGAATCATGAGGTTTAATCCTATATATTTGTGTTAGTACTAACCTTTATTGCAGGAACTATGTCGAGGCAACATTCTCCTGAAGGTGAGAGGGGGAGGTTTGATGCTAGGTTAGTGATTGAGGCGTTGAGGAGTGAGATGAAGAGGATGTTTCAGGAGGGCATGGAACAAATTCATGAGACAGTGGAGCAAAAACTAGAGCAATCTAAAAACGTATTCCAAGGGCATAGGAAGGAGAGTTGTTCTAAGAGAGTACAAAGGGGTAGAGATGAAATTTCTGATGATGAAGTTGATGAACCTTCTATCGGGAGTTATAGTGGTTATAGTGGTAGGAATAGAGGAACTAGGGATTGGGAAGATAGAGAAGATAGGAATAGAGAGGATAATCAATTGAGTAGTATAAAGATGAAGATTCCTCTTTTCCAAGGGAAGAATGATCCCGAGGCATACTTAGAGTGGGAGAAGAAGGTGGAGATGGTGTTTGATTGTCACAATTATAGTGGGAGAAAGAAGGTGAAGCTTGCTGCCATTGAGTTTTCAGATTATGCCATAGTGTGGTGGGATCAACTGATGTTGAATAGAAGAAGGAATGGCGAACCACCTATTGAGTCATGGGAAGAGATGAAGAGGGTGATGAAGAAGCGGTTTGTGCCTGCATATTACTATCATGAATTGCACAACAAATTGCAAACTCTTAAGCAGGGAAACTGAAGTGTGGATGAGTATTTCAAGGAGATGGAGGTTACTATGATTAGAGCAAATGTTGAGGAGGATAAAGAGGCTAACATGGCTAGGTTTCTTGCTAGGTTGAATAGAGAGATACAAAATGTAGTAGAATTGCAGCATTATGTGGAATTGGAAGATATGGTTCATATGGCTATAAAGGTTGAGAACTAACATGGGAGGAAAGGTAGTAGTACTGCACCGTTTCAACAGGGTGCTGGTTCATCCACCTGGAATACTTACCAATGGAAGAAGGAAGAAAAGTCTTTACCCTCCAAGCCAAGAGGAGAGCAGAAGCAAGCGGGTTCTACTCCTGGTAACCAAGGTAAACCTGATTCTACTACTCCTAGAAATCATGACATTAAATGTTTTAAATGCCAAGGCAGAGGCCATATTGCTAGTCAATGTCCGAATAGGCGTGTTATGATTCTGCGTGATGATGGTGAGTATGAGACTGAGGGGGATAGTGAAGATGATGATATGCCTCCATTGGAGGATGCTAGTGATGACAAGGAGCTACAGTAGGGAAGTTAGTGGCAGTAGTGAAGCGAGGTTTGAATGTGCAGGTGAAAGAAGAAGAGGAGGTGCAACGAGAGAATATCTTTCATACTAGATGTTATCTAAGTGATCATATTTGCAGTTTGATCATTGATGGGGGGAGTTACACTAATGTGGTGAGTACTTTTATTGTTGAGAGGTTAGGACTCAAGACTACTAAACACCCTAGTCCATATAAATTGCAGTGGCTGAATGATAGTGGCGAGACTAAGGTGAGTAAGCAAGCCTTGATTGCTTTTCACATCGGTAGGTATGAGGATAAGGTGTTATGCGATGTAGTGCCGATGCAGGCGTGTCATGTGTTGTTGGGGAGGCCATGGCAATTTGATAGGAAGGTTGTTCATGATGGCTTTTCTAACAAGTATACACTTGTTCACCATGGCAAAAGCTTTAATCTCAAACCCTTAACACCTAAACAGGTGCATGAGGATCGGTTGCAGCTACAACAATCTTTTGCGAAATATAAGGTGAGTGAAAAACAGAGGGAGAGTGAGAGAGCAAAAGACATAGAAAAAGAAAAAGAACACAAAAGTCGATATCAAAAGGAAAAAGAGAGGAAGGCTGGAAAGAGCGTGAGAGACCAAGTTGAAGAGGGATCAACTTTGGTGGTGAGTGAAAAGGAGAGTTATGTGGCAAGAGTGAGTGTAGTGAGGAGAGCGTTAGTGATGAAGCAACCTATGTTATTGCTGGTTTTTAAGAAAACTTTTTTGAATACTAACGAACTTTTTAACTCTTTGCCTAGTATGGTTGTGTCTATTGTACAGGACTTTGAAGATGTCTTCCCTAAGGAGATTCCAAAGGGGTTACCACCTATTTGTGGTATTGGGCACCAGATTGACCTTGTACCCGGAGCATCTATTCCAAACAAACCAGCTTATAGGAGCAATCCAGAGGAGATAAAGGAAATCCAAAGGCAAGTCAGTTAATTAATGGAGAAAGGGTATGTGAGAGAAAGCATGAGCCCATATGCAGTGCCGTGATTTTGGTGCCTAAGAAGGATAGGTCATGGAGAATGTGTGTTGATTGCCGCGCCATCAACAACATCACGATAAAGTATCGTCATCCCATTCCTCGCTTAGATGACATGTTAGATGAGTTACATGGATCTAGTGTCTTTTCCAAAATTGATTTGAAAAGCGGATATCACCAAATTAGAATGAAAGAAGATGATGAATGGAAAACCGCATTTAAAACAAAATATGGATTATATGAGTGGTTAGTAATGCTTTTCGGTTTAACTAATGCACCTAGTACTTTTATGAGACTTATGAACCATGTTTTGAGAACTTTTATTGACAAATTTGTGGTTGTATATTTCTATGATATCCTTATTTATAGCAAGAGTTTGGAAGACCATATATCTCACTTAAGGGATGTTTTGGAAGTGCTTCAAAAGGAGCAATTATATGCTAACCTCAAAAAGTGCACTTTTTGCACAAACAAACTTGTGTTTCTTAGTTTTATTATTAATGCACAAGGAATACAGGTTGATGAAGAGAAGATTCGTGTGATCCAAGAATGGCCTAGTCCAACTAATGTAAGTAATGTGCGGAGTTTCCATGGACTAGCGAGCTTTTACAGGAGGTTTGTGAAGGATTTCAGCACCATTGCAGCACTACTCATTGAAGTAATCAAGAGGAACATGGGGTTTAGATGGGCAGAGCAACAAGAGAAGGCCTTTCAGACTCTTAAAAATAAGCTGACTCATGCGCTATTACTTGCTTTACCTAATTTCTCTAAAACTTTTGAAATTGAGTGTGATGCTTCAGGAATAAGTATTGGAGCAGTGCTCGTGCAGGAGAGAAGACTAATTGCATTCTTTAGTGAGAAGCTAAGTGGGGAAACCTTGAATTACCCTACTTATGATAAGGAGTTATATGCATTAGTTCGAGCGCTGGAGACTTGGCAACACTATCTTTAGCCAAAAGAGTTCGTGATCCACACTGATCATGAATCCTTGAAGTACTTGAAGGGACAACATAAGCTAAACAAAAGGCATGCTCGTTGGGTGTAGTTCATTGAAACATTTCCCTATGTCATCCACTACAAGCAAGGTAAAGAGAATGTTGTTGCTGATGCACTTTCTAGAAGGCATGCTCTTATCTCTACTCTTAGTTCTAGATTGATTGGTTTTGAGCATATTAAAGAATTGTATGCTGCTGATCGAGATTTTTGTGAAGAGTATGTGCATTGTGAGAAGAGTGGTCATGGAGGAGGTTTAGGGATAATAAACTTTGCATTCCAAATTGTTCTTTAAGAGAATTATTAGTGAGGGAGTCTCATGGAGGAGGTTTAATGGGGAATTTTGGAGTAGCTAAAACCTTAGGGGTATTGCAGGAACACTTCTATTAGCCTCACATGAAACGAGATGTTGAGAGGATTTGTGAGCGATGTGTCACCTGTAAGTAAGCAAAATCTAGAGTCCAACCTCACGAGCTTTATACCCCACTTCCCATTCCTCATGAGCCTTGGGTAGATATTTCCATGGACTTTATGTTAGGATTACCCAGGTCTAGGCATGGTCGAGACTCTATTTTTGTAGTCATAGATAGATTTTCTAAGATGGCACATTTCATTCCTTATCACAAAATAGATGATGCTTGCAATATTGCTAATTTGTTCTTTAGGGAAGTTGTGAGATTGAATGGTATGCCTAGAACAATCATATCGGATCGAGATACTAAGTTCTTGAGCTACTTTTGGAAGACCCTATGGGCTAAGTTAGGAACTAAGCTATTGTTTTCTACTACTTGTCATCTGCAGACTGATGGTCAAACTGAGGTAGTAAATCGAACTTTATCTACTTTGTTAAGGGCAGTCATTAAAAAGAACATTAAAAGTTAGGAGGATTGTTTGCCGCATATTGAATTTACCTATAATCGCACAATGCATTCTGCTACTAAGTTTACTCCTTTTGAAATTGTGTATGGTTTTAATCCACTAACTCTTTTGGATTTATCACCTCTGCCTATTTCTGAGTATGTTAATCTAGATGATAAGAAGAAAGCAGAATTTGTTAAACAGATCCATGAGAAGGCAAGGCTAAACATTGAGCGAAGAATAGAGCAGTATGTGAAACAAGCCAACAAGGGTCGTCGACAAGCTGTCTTTGAACCTGGAGACCGGGTTTGGGTTCACATGCGCAAAGAGCGGTTTCCTGTGTAGCGTCGATCTAAATTACTTCCTAGAGTCGATGGACCATTTCAAATTCTTGAGCGCATCAATGATAATGCCTACAAGATAGATTTGCCAGGTGAGTATCAAGTAAGTGCTACTTTTAATGTTACTGATCTCAGTCCTTTTGATGTAGGCAACGATTTGACAAATCCTTTTCAAGAGGAGGGGAATGATGAGAGCCATGATGGGAGCCAAGCCACAAGGTGGAATGTGGATCCTCTTGAAGTGCCACCTGGATCGATCACTAGAACTCGAGCGAAACGATTTAAGGAAGCACTTAACGGATTCATAAAGGAAGTCCAAGAAGCTGGAAAGGATTGGAGCAACCATGAGAATGAACTTGCATTTGTACAAGTCATTCAAGGAGATCAAAGCATAGGAGGTCAAAACTGCCAGCCTTGACAACGTGATACGAACCACGCCCATGTGCGATGAAACCCAATACCAATACATTCAGAATTGCTACCCAAGATGCCAAACAATCGAGTGGAAACCGCGACCCGTTGCCTATAAGTGAGGCAAGAACCTTGGTATATTATGTAGACGCCACAATCGAGATGAAAGACCGATTGATAAGTCGGGATGAACGCCACAGAAGAAAATCCGATAAGTTCTATAGTAGTTCTTTAAAGAACCAAGAGAGGAATTCTCTCAAAAGTGTTTTCAAACTTATATGTTGTATCTGTTCTAAACCCTAGGAGCTTTATAGTAGGGTTTACAATTCGTAATAATAAAAGCCTAAAATGACATAACATCATTAAGTTGCGAAAAAATAACAAAATAGGGACATCAAGGCCGGCGGCGTTGGAATGAAGGCCGGCAGCGTTGAAATGAAGGCCGACAGCGTTGAAATGAAGGCCGGCAGCTTTGGGAGCCGGCGTAAAGCATATACACAATCGTGCCTTCTAAACGTGTATGTTTCTGTAGATATTCTTGACACCATATACGGCCGTGCCTTTGAACCATGTATACGACCGTGTATAATTCTGTGTAATCTCCAGACTCTTACACGGTCGTGCCTTGTAAAGACACGCCCTCTTCAACCCGTATCCGTTATGACTTGTACAAGAGCAAGGGCATTCTCATGGTTGTTCAAATCCATTCCAGCTTCATGATTGCTCCAATCCTTTTCGGCTTCGTGAACATCCTTTATCAACTTGTTAAGTGCTTCCTTGAATCGTTTCGCTCAATTTCTTGTGATCGGTCCAGGTGGCACTTCAAGAGGATCCACATTCCATCTTCTGGCTTGGCTGCCATCATGGCTCTCATCATTCCCCTCCTCTTAAAAATGATTTGTCCTCAAACCATCGCCTACATCAAAAGGACTCAGATCAGTAACATTAAACGTAGCACTTACTTGATACTCACCTGGCAAATCTATCTTATATGCATTATCATTGATGCGTTTAAGAATTTGAAAGAGTCTATCGCCTCTATGAAGTAGTTTAGATCGACGCTGCACAGGAAACCGCTCTTTGCGCATGTGAACCCAAACCCAGTCTCCAGGTTCAAAGACAGCTTTTCCACGACCCTTGTTGGCTTGTTTCACATGCTGCTCTGTTCTTCACTCAATGTTTAGCCTGGTCTTCTCATGGATCTGTTTAACAAATTCTGCTTTCTTCTTGCCATCTAGATTAACATACTTAGAAATAGGCAAAGGTGATAAATCCAAAGGAGTTAGTGGATTAAAACCATACACAATTTCAAAAGGAGTAAACTTAGTAGCAGAAGGCATTGTACGATTATAGGCAAATTTAAGATGCGGCAAACAATCCTCCCAACTTTTAATGTTCTTTCTAATGACAGCCCTCAACTAAGTAGATAAAGTTCGATTTACTACTTCAGCTTGACCATCAGTCTGTGGATGACAAGTAGTAGAGAACAATAACTTAGTTCCTAACTTAGCCTACAGGGTCTTCTAGAAGTAGCTCAAGAACTTAGCATCTCTATCCGATACAATTGTTCTAGGCATACCATGTAATCTCACAACTTCCCTAAAGAAGAAATTAGCAATATTGCAAGCATCATCTGTTTTGTGACAAGGAATGAAATGTGCCATCTTAGAAAATCTACCCACAACTACAAAAATAGAATCTCGACCATGTCTAGACCTGGGTAATCCTAACACAAAATCCATGGAAATATCTATCCAAAGCTCATGAGGAATCACACTAGACCCATATAACCCATTTAATAAGTCATTTAAGTGAGAAATGGGATGACGATACTTTACCGTGATGTTGTTGATGGCGCGGCAGTCAACACACATTCTCCATGACCCATCCTTCTTAGGCACCAAAATCACAGGCACTGCACATGGGCTCATGCTTTCTCTCACGTACCCCTTCTCCATTAATTCATCGACTTGCCTTTGGAGTTCCTTTGTCTCCTCCGGGTTGCTCCTATAAGCTAGTTTGTTTAGAATCGATGCTCTGGGTACATGGTCAATCTGGTGCTTAATACCACGAATAGGTGGTAATCCCTTTAGAACCTCCTCAGGGAAGACATCTTCGAAGTTCTGCACAATAGACACAACCACACTAGGCAAAGAGTTAAATAGTTCGTTAGTATTCAAACAAGTTTCCTTAAAAACCAGCAACAACATAGGTTGCTTCATCACTAACACTCTCCTCACTACACTCGCTCTTGCCACACAACTCTCCTTTTGCAAGGCTGCACTCTCCTTTTCACTCACCACCAAAGTTGATCCCCCTTCAACTTGGTCTGTCACACTCTTTCCAGCCTTCCTCTCTTTTTCCTTTTGATATCGACTTTTGTGTTCCTTTTCTTTCTCGTTGTCTTTTGCTCTCTCACTCTCCCTCTGTTTTTCACTCACCTTATATTTTGCAAAAGACTGTTGCAGCTGCAACTGATCCTTATACACCTGTTTAGGTGTTAAAGGTTTAAGATTAAAGCTTTTCCCCTGGTGAACAAGCATATACTTGTTAGAAAAGTCATCATGAACAACCTTCCTATCAAACTGCCATGGCCTCCCCAACAACACATGACATGCCTACATCGGCACCATGTCGCATAACACCTCATCCTCATACCTACCAATGTGAAAAGTAATTAAGGCTTGCTTACTCACCTTAGTCTCGCCACTATCATTCAACCACTGCAATTTATATGGACTAGGGTGTTTAGTAGTCTTGAGTCCCAGCCTCTCGACAATAAAATTACTCACCACATTAGTGCAACTCCCTCCATCAATGATCAAACTGCAAATATGATTACCTAGATAACATTTAGTATGAAAGATATTCTCTCGTTGCACCTCCTCTTCTTCCTTCACCTGCACATTGAAAGCTCGCTTCACTACTGCCACTAACTTCCCTACTGCAGGCTCCTCGTCATCACTAGCATCCTCTAATGGAGGCATATCATCCTCTTCACTATCCCCCTCAATCTCATACTCACCATCATCACGCAGAATCATCACACGCCTATTTGGACATTGACTAGCAATATGACCTCTACCTTGGCATTTAAAACATCTCATGTCATCATTTCTAAGTGTAGAAGAGTTAGGTTTACCTTGGTTACCAGGAGTAGAAACAACTTGCCTCTGCTCTCCTTTTGGTTTGGTGGGTAAAGGCTTTTCTTCCTTCTTCCATTGGTTAATCTTCCAGGTGGATGAACCAGCACCCTATTGAAACCGTGCAGTACTATTACCTTTCCTCCTGTATTGGTTCTCAACCTTTATAGCCATATTAACCATATCTTCCAATTCTATATAATGCTGCAATTCTACATAATGCTGCCATTCTACAACATTTTGAATTTCTCTATTCAATCCAGCAAGAAACCTAGCCATAGTAGCCTCTCTATCCTCCTCTACATTTGCCCTGATCATCGTTACTTCCATCTCCTTGAAATACTCATCCACACTTCGGCTTCCCTGCCTAAGAGTTTGCAATTTGTTGTACAATTCACGATAGTAATATGTAGGCACAAACCACTTCTTCATCACCCTCTTCATCTCTTCCCATGAGTCAATAGGTGGTTCGCCATTCCTTCTTTGATTCAACATTAGTTGATCCCACCACACTATGGCATAGTCCGAAAATTCAATGGCAGCAAGTTTCACTTTCTTTCTCCCACTATAGTTGTGACAATCAAACACCATCTCTACCTTCTTCTCCCACTCTAAGTATACCTCGGGATCATTCTTCCCTTGGAAAGGAGGAATTTTCATCTTTATACTACTCAATTGATTATCCTCTCTATTCTTATCTCCTCTATCTTCCTAATCCCTAGTTCCTCTATTCCTACCACTATAACCTCTATAACTCCCGACAGAAGGTTCATCAAATTTATCATCCGACATTTCATCTCCACCCCTTTGTACTCTCCTAAAACAACTCTCCCTCTTATGCCCTTAGAAGACGTTTTTAGATTGCTTTAGTCTTTGCTCTACCGTCTCATGAATTTGTTCCATCCCCTTCTAAAACATCCTCTTCATCTCACCCCTCAACACCTCAATCACTAACCTAGCATCAAACCTTCTCCTCTCACTTTCAGGAGAATGTTGCCTTGACATAGTTCCTGTAGAAAAAAAAGGTTAGCACAAACACAAATATATATATATATATGATTAAGCCTCACGATACACTCCCTTAAGTATTTCGCTCAAAGGATGATATCACACAGTCACTCGTGTATTCTCACAAGAAATAATGATATCAATTCACCAATTCCTCTTCTCAATTCTCTTGGAACTAACCCAAACTACACCAATTCCCTTTCGTAGAATTCAAAACAACTCTAGGGCTCGAAATTTTCCTCTTTTTCTTTCCGATTTTTTTTTGTTGCCTTTGTTTGTTGCTCTTGATCACGTTCCCCCTTTTTTTATCGTGATTCTCTTTTTTTTTTTTTTGTTCTTTTGTAACAAACGTAAATAGTAGGTACTACACTTTCAATAGACAATTAACATTATGAAATTGAGTACGAACAATTGATATGAACGATTGAAGTTAGGGTTTTGATGTTACCTTCCTCAAACTGAATTGATGTTTTAACAAACCTAGGCTCTAATACCAAACTGATACGAACCATGCCCACGTGAGACGAAACCCAATACTAATACGTTCGGAATTGCTACCCAAGATGCCAAACAATCGAGTGGAAACCGCAACCCGTTGCCTATAAGTAAGGCAAGAACCTTGGTATATTATGTAGACGCCACAATCGGGATGAAAGACCAATTGATAAGTCGGGATGAACGCCATGGAAGAAAATCCGATAAGTTCTAGAGTAGTTCCTTTAAGAACCATGAGAGGAATTCTCTCAAAAGTGTTTTCAAACTTGTATGTTGTATCTGTTCTAAACCCTAAGAGCTTTATAGTAGGGTTTACAATTCGTAATAATAAAAGCCCAAAACGACATAACATCATTAAGTTGCGGAAAAATAACAAAACAGGGACGTAAAGGTCGGCGGCGTTGGAATGAAGGCCGGCGGCTTTAGGAGCCGGCGTAGAGCATATATACGGCCGTGCCTTCTAGACGTGTATGTTTCTGTAGATATTCTTGACACCATACACGGCCGTGCCTTTGAACCGTATATACGACCGTGTATGATTCTGTGTAACCTCCAGACTCCTACACGGCCGTGCCTTGTAAAGACATGCCCTCTTCATTTCATATCCGTTATGACTTGTACAAGAGCAAGGGCAATCTCATGGTTGTTCCAATCCATTCTAGCTTCACGATTTCTCCAATCCTTTCCGGCTTCGTGGACATCCTTTATCAACCCATTAAGTGTTTCCTTAAATCATTTCGCTCGACTTCTTGTGATCGATCCAGGTGGCATTTCAAGAGGATCTACATTCCATCTTCTAGCTTGGCTCCCATCATGGCTCTCATCACAACGTTGGCTTAAACACTGTTGGCCTTGAACCGGCGTTGCCATTAGCGCGCGATAGAGGGACTATTCCGGCTATCGAGTCTAATTTTTGAATTCCCATTCCTAATCTAATCTAAACTTGACCCTATGCTCATCTAATGTAGATCCTCGACTTGAGTTAGGAATTTCGTTTGATTTTTGGAGTCGCCACCTAACTATTGTTGGGAAATATTGAATTAAGACTAAAGGAGCGGATTAGTCTTAATTTACACCACTAGTCGTCGTGATTTCCTCTTCTCATTTTTGTGAAGAGAGGAAAAGGGAAAACCAGATTTTCTAAGTCCGGAGGCTAACCTATTAAAACCTTACGGTTACCACCTAATCTCCTAAAATTGTTCCTATTTAGAAATGTGTTTTTATTTTGTTTTTGTTACTTTTTATGTTTTTTAATTATTTCAAGAAAATTATTTTCCATTCATTTTATGGGTTGACCCGAATGGATGCCTACGTACCTGCTACTCAGGATCAAATAAGCCGTAGTTCGATTTTCTGAAAACTTTAAGTTTGTTTGTGAATTTTAGTTTTTGAAATCTCTTTTGATTTATGTTTCTATCATTTTTAGGATTTTTCTGAAAAATCTAAGCCTAAGTTTTAATTTGATTTTTGAAAATGATTTTTAGGGAAAACGTCAATTTTTGGATTTATTTGATAAAAATGATTTTTCTAAGTGCTAAAACTCATTTTTTTTGAATTTTTATTAATTTTTGAATTTTCATGATTTTTTTATGATTTTTTATTATTTTTATAAATTTTTATGATTTTTATGAATTTTTGTAAATTTTTGTAATTTTTGTGAGAAATTTTATCCTAAGTTATTATCTATTCTATTTTGAAATCTAAAGTTTTATTATTACTTCTTCTAATATTTTTATTACTTTTCTACATTTTTATCATTATTTATATATTTATTTTTTTTATTTTTTATTTATATATTTATTATTTTATCTACATTATTAAATCCTAAAAATCTAATTTCTACATTTTCCTACTTATTGAAAATAAAACATGAACCAAGAAATAAATAAATAACTAACTAAATAACAAAATAATAATTAATAAATAATAAATCAATTCGGAATAAATAAATAAACAAAATAAATTAATTAATTAAAAAAACTCTGGAAAATCCGACTTACCTAGATCTGGGTCGGTGCGCGGGTCGGGTCGGTCGGACACGGCGGCAAAGGATGCTCGTTCACGGCATTCCAGCGGTCTTTCGTTGTGGGTAAGGTGTCGAATCCTAGCTTCTCAAGGGTGCTGAATCCAATGGTGGCAGTGGTTCACTCTCAGAACGCCTCCTGATGGTGGTTCAACTCTGATCGGCGATCTCGGTTTTGGGTCTCCTCCATTGCTCTCTGTTTTGCCCTCGTTTCTCACTTTCTCTCAATTCTGATTCGTGATTTGGCTTCCTCCCTTCGATTCCTATTTATATGCACTTGAAACCGAGCTGGATAAGCTCGGATTTCCTCCAATCGAAGCTAATCGGATTTTCGGTTAAAAAACCAACTCTGATTTGTGTAAATCCATCGATTTGTTGCGATTTGATTCTAATTAAATGATGTTTATCTTATTTCTGTTGAAGATCTGGTGGATTTGTGTAAAAAAATCGAATCAAAACGGCCAAAATGCGAATTTTTCTTCCGCTGGCGATCTCGGACCCGAGGTAGGAGACGATCACGCGCCCGGCGTGTGCGCTTCCTTCAGCCAATCGGATGCTGCCACGTGTCCTGCATAAGTAAAAAATGCAAAACGTGGAAACTGCTTCCCTCGCGATTCGAACCTGTGACCGAACCATCCTGTGCGCGCCTTAGCCCGTGGTCCAAACCAGCTAGG
Organism: Laguncularia racemosa; assembly: GCA_037954665.1. Classification (NCBI taxonomy): domain Eukaryota; kingdom Viridiplantae; phylum Streptophyta; class Magnoliopsida; order Myrtales; family Combretaceae; genus Laguncularia; species Laguncularia racemosa. Next base: position 495,892 of record JBBMOL010000211.1, read on the forward strand.
CTAGCCCACTTTCCTGATTTTTCTAATTTTGCAAATTGCATATATACAATGCGATTTTTTTATTTTTTTGTATGTTTTGAAATTTCAAAAATTTGTAAAAATTGTTTATTATTTATTATTGCTATTTCTGAAATCATTTTTCAAAATTGATATGTTTTCCTATTTATTTTTATTTTTTTGAATATTTTTATTATTTATGCTAAATTAGAGAAAAATTGGAAAAAAATGGAAAAAATTGAAAATTGATTATTATCAATTATTATTCATTTCTAGGGAAAAAATGAGGTGTTTACAGCTGCTCCTCTTTGTGGTAAAGTTTGAAAAAACTTAACTACAAAGACAAAAAAGACACTATTTTTGGCCTCTTAAATAGGTAACACGGTCCTAACAATTTAGAGTAATGTTCCCTCCCCAAAAAGTGCTTTATGGGCTGACTAATTGGCAACAGGAAACATATCAAGCATTGTTTAGGAATGTATGAGAAATGATGATAGGAAGCGTCTTATCAGACTAGCAACCTTAGAAAGAAAATTTACTTAGGAAGCGCCCTTATGAGCTGGCTACCTATCAACAGAAGCGTCTTGTTATATTAGCAACTGTTTGGAAGAATATTTACTTAGGAAGCGCCCTTATGAGTTGGCTACCTATCAACAGAAGTGTCTTGTTAGACTAGCAACTGTTTGGAACAATATTTCCGAAAAGTGCCCCATGAGCTGACTAATTGGGAGAGTCTAGGAAAGTGCCCCTCATGAGCTAACTAACCTTTGATAAAATGCCTCAAAAAGTGCCTCCTATGGGTTAACCTTGAGGTAGATTTTTAGGAAAGTGCCCCCTATGGGCTGACTAACCTATGATAGAAATGTCTCAAAAAGTGCCCCCTATGGGCTAATCATGAGAACAAATTTTTAGGAAAATGCCCCCTATGGGTTGACTAACCTAGAATAGGATTGTCTCAAAAAGTGCCCCCTATGGGCTAACCATGAGAACAAAGTTTTAGGAAAGTTCCCCCTATAGGCTGACTAACCTAGAATAGGATTGTCTCAAAAAGTGCCCCCTATGGGCTAACCATGAGAACAAAGTTTTAGGAAAGTGCCCCCTATGGGCTGACTAACCTAGAATAGTATTGTCTCAAAAAGTGTCCTCTATGGGCTAACCATGAGAACAAAGTTTTAGGAAAGTGCCCCCTATGGGCTGACTAACCTAGAATAGGATTGTCTCAAAAAGTGCCCCCTATGGGCTAACCATGAGAACAAAGTTTTAGGAAAGTGCCCCCTATGGGCTGACTAACCTATTAAAGGGAATGTTTAGACAAGTGCCCCACTATGGGCTAACTCATCTTATGCTTCTGAATATGCTTTCTACTGACTGAGCTAAATGATGTGATGCCTTTCATGATATGATGATAGTTATTTATTTTAATATGCTTGCCAGTTTATCGTGGATAGCAACCAAACAACCGAACCTTTGGGCTGATTTGTTTCTACTTCTCTTCTTCTTATCTTGACACGGGGTTGAAAATCTTGATGTGCTTCCTTTCTTTACGCACATGGCTCTTTTGATGGTAATGTTACCCTACTAATGCACTATGTTCTAATGCTCAAAAGTAGATGGAATTACATCACAAAATATATTAAGATTCATTATCATTTTAGTGTTTATCTTTCATTGGTGAAGTGGTGGGTAATGTGTTTAGGAATATTTGTGATGGTAATTGATTGGGATTATTGACCATTTAGGGATATTAACTTTGCTTGTAAAAAGTAAAAACTCGACTCAACGAAATTTGTATCGAACATTGGCTTTCGTAAACATTGGCAAAATTTCAATTTCCTTGCCTAAGGATAGTACATCTTTACAGCATCTGTATTAATGGGGTCTCTCAATTCTGGACTATCCATTTGAGTCAGTATCAAAGCACCTCCTGATAAAACCTTTTTCACCACATAGGGGCCTTCATAGTTTGGGATGAATTTTCCTCTGGAGTTTTGGGCATTCGGGAGAACCTTCCTTAACACCAGATCCCCCTCCTTGAAGTATCGAGGTCTCATTTTCTTATTAAATGCTCGGGCCATTCTTTGTTGGTAACACTGGCCATGACATAGTGCGGTAAGCCTTCTTTCATCAATCAAATTCAGCTGATTAAGCCTCTTCCTTACCCAATCTGACTCGGTTAACTGAGTTTCTGACAGGATTCTGAATGATGGTATTTCAACTTCAACTGGTAGCACTACTTCCATACCATATACCAATGAGTAAGGGGTAGCTCCAGTAGATGTTCTTATTGAAGTCCTATAAGCCATGAGAGCAAATGGTAGCATTTCGTGCCAATCTTTATAAGTTGTTGTCATTTTCTCGATGATCTTCTTGATATTTTTGTTAGCTGCTTCTACTACCCCGTTCATTTGAGGTCGGTAGGGAGTTGAATTTCTATGGTTTATGTGGAATTGTTGACATAAACCTGTCATCGATTTATTGTTAAGATTGGTACCGTTGTTGGTGATGATAGACTCAGGAACTCCATATCGAGCTATTATGTCCCTTTTTAAGAAGTGGACTATTACCCCTTTTGTGACATTGGCATATGATGAAGCTTCTACCCACTTAGTGAAGTAATCAATCGCTACCAATATAAATCTATGGCCATTGGATGCTATCGGAGTGATTGGCCCTATTATGTCAATTCCCCACATGGAGAAAGGCCATGGTGCTGATAACAAATGTAGCTCGTTGGGCGGAGCATTTATCCAGTTTGCGTAGACTTGACACAGATGACAGTGCTTGACATATTTTATGCAATCCGATTCCATAGTCAACTAATAATATCCTAACCTCATGATTTTTCGAGCCAACATGTAGCCATTCATATGAGGTCCACATACTCCTTCATGCACTTCTTTCATTAGTGCGCATGCTTCATCTTTGTCCACACATCTCAATAAGGTGGTATCAGATGATCTTTTGTAAAGAATAGACCCACTTAATAGGAAATGGCTTGCTAACCTTCTGAGTGTTCTTTGGTCATTCTTACTAGCCATTTTAGGGTATTTACCTTCTTGGAGAAAGGTCTTGATGTCGTGATAACATGGCTTGTCATCTTATGCCTTTTCCATGGTTAAACAGTAGGCGGCCCGACTTTCGATGTCTATTTTCATCAATTGAACTTCAGCTCCCCCTGTTATCTGGATCATAGATGCTAGTGTGGCTAGTGCATCTATGAACTGATTCTGAGTTCTCGGGATGTACGTAAAAGTGATTGCCTTGAATTCTTCAATTAGCTCTGTCAAGTGTTGATGATACGGTACCAGTTTGGGGTCTTTAGTCTTGTATTCCCCTCTTGTCTGTAGTATGATAAGTGACGAGTCTCCGTATACTTCTAACTCGCGGATTCCCATTTGGCAGGCCATTTTGAGGCCAAGAATACATGCTTCATACTCCGCGATATTATTGGTATAGGGAAATGTAAGTCTTGTCGCTGTAGGGAATTGTGTGCCATCTGGGGATATCAATACTGCCCCAACTCTACAACCGAATACGTTGGCGGCTCCATCGAAAAAAAAATTCCATTTCGGGTTCTGCTCTATCCCAAAGTCTTCTACCGACGCATCTTCCATGGTCAATATATTCTCGTTTGGAAATTAGGTCTGTAGTTCTTGGGAATCTGTCTCGACAGGGTGTTCTACCAATTGGTCGACTAAGGCTTGCCCTTTCATCGAGTTTTGATTTATGTATGTGATGTCGAACTCAGATAGGAGCATTTGCCACTTAGAGATTCTCCCTATCAAAGCTGGTTTCTCTGCCAAGCATTTCAAAGGATCATGTCTTGTCAGCAGCTCAATATGGTAGTAAAGGGTGTATTGTCTTAGTCGATGCATGACCCAAATTAGAGCACAACAAGTCTTCTCCACCTCTGAGTACCTCTGTTCCCCATCTGTGAACTTCTTGCTCAGATAATATATGGAACGCTCTCTTCCCTCGTCATCTTTCTGCCCCAGCACACATCCCACGGATTCAGGGAGTATAGTGAGGTATAAGAATAAGGGCTTTCCTTGCTTCGGGACTATCAAGACCGAAGGTTTTATAAGATAGTCCTTGATTGTCCAGAATGCCTCTTCGCATTCGTCGTCCCATTCTATTGTGGCGTTCTTCTTCAACAAACGGAATAGTGGCCGGCATTTGTCGGTGAGCTGTGAGATAAAACGAGCTATATAATTTAATCTTCCCAATAAGCTTCTTACTTCTTTAACGGAGCGTGGGGAAGGTAATTCTAATATAGATTTTACCTTGTCAGGGTCGATTTTAATGCCTTCCTAGCTTATGACAAACCCTAACAATTTCCCTATTGTGACCCTGAAAATACATTTTTCTAGGTTTAACTTGAGCTAGAATTTTCTCAGTCGTTTAAACAATTTCCTCAGGATATCTATATGGCTTTCTCCTTCTTTGGATTTGGCTATCATGTCGTCAACATATACTTCAACCTCTCGATGCATCATATCGTGAAGTATAGCGACCATGGCTCTCTGATACATTGCCCCGACGTTTTTCAAGCCGAAGGGCATGACTTTGTAATAGAAAGTTCCCCATGTTGTGATGAAATTCGTTTTGGTTTTGTCTTCTTCAACCATTTTTATTTGATTATATCTTGAGAAACCGTCCATGAATGAGAAGAGATGGTTTCCCGTAGTGTTGTCTACTAGAACGTCAATATGAGGTAGGAGGAAGTTATCCTTTGGCGTGGCTTGGTTTAAGTCCCGAAAATCTACGCATACACGTACTTTTCTGTTCTTTTTCATAACGGGGACCATATTTGCCACCCATTCCGGGTAGTCGGATACTTCAATGAACCCTACTTCTAGCAGTTTCTTGATTTCTTCTTTGATTTTTAGCAAGATGTCAAGCCTAAATCTTCTCAGTTTTTGTTTTTTAGGTTTGACATCTTCCCTTGTGGGAAGCCTGTGAACTACTATTGATTGGTCTAGCCCTGGCATGTCACCATATGACCAGGCAAACACATCTGCATATTCCATTAATAGCTCGGTTATCTCACATTTCTGCTTGGCACTTAAACTGGTTCCGATTTTGAGGTTCTTAAGGTTTTCCATGCTTCTTAGATTTACTGTCTCCACAAGCTCGTCAATTGAAATTCCGCTTTGTTCATGTTTTTGCCAATTTTCTTGTATTATTTCGTGGTCTAAGATATCGCCTTCAACAACTGACCCAGCAGCGTTGTAAACGATATCAGTGTTTTTACTTTCTATCTGCGCGAAATATCCCTGATGTTCGATGGTAGGAGATCTGAGTAACATAAAAAAGAAAGCATATATATAAGAAGAAAACAAACTGTAATTGAATTTGATAAAGAGTCTCAATAAAATTTATTTAATAATTTTTCTCTACTTTGGAGCTAACCTGGCGCTATTAATAGGATAACAAAACCAATTGTTCAGAGCCGGATACTGGTTGGACGTGCGGGGGGTTGATTTCCCTTTGTTGTCGTCCTCTTCATTTATCCGAAGCTCTTGAATGATGTTTGCCTTTCGGAAATATTGTTGGAGAGGTGGGATGCACATCTGGGTGTCGATCAGCTTCCCCTTCATTCTGCCTTTAACACCTTTTGTTTGCGCTTCTTCTGCGGCCGTAGGAATGTACCCCAGTCCAAACGTCCCATGCTGCCCCTCTTTAAACTGATGGCCCTCCTTGCTAGTCACTACGTTCACTTCATTGAAAATCTGCAGCCCCAGGTCTTCTGAACCTTCTTCCCCAATATAAGGTATGGCAATCTCTTTGTATATGGTGTAATCCTGTTCGCCCAATACTGTGACTATCTGCCCGCTTGCAATGAACTTGACCCTTTGGTGGAGACTAGAGGGGATGGCTCTAGCAGCATGTATCCAGGGGCGTCCCAAAAGCAAGTTGAAAGACTTTGGGATGTCGAGGACCTAGAAGGAGATGTGGAATACTTGTGGACCAATTTCCACTGGTAGATTCACCTCCCCCATTATGTCTCTTTTTTACCCGTCGAAGGCTCTGACCACCGTAGAGCTAGGTTTTATGTTGCTTGGATCGACCCCCAATAAGTCGAGCGTTGCCAATGGGCAAATGTTGAGGAATGATCCGTTGTCGATAAGTACCCGGGAGACAATGGTGTCATTGCACTTGACCACTATGAACAGTGGTTTGGTATGTTGGTCTCCCTCTTCTCCTAGCTCTTCCGGAGAGAAGGATATCTGGTCCATTGTGAAGATAGAGTCCGCCACATGACCTATTTTGTTTGTAGCGATGCCCTCTCAGACTTGAATCTGTTATAGTACTTTAAAGAGTGCTTCCCTGTGAGGCTCGGATGTTGTGAGAAGGCCCATGAGTGATATCTGTACTGGAACTTTATTTAATTGTTCTATGATCTTGTATTCACTGGCCTTGACCATCTTCGTAAACACGGCAAGTCCCTTATCCTCTTCTTCCCCTTTCTCCACATTGGATTCTTCAGTCGGGGCTTTATACTTTGGGTCGTATATTGTCCTAGAGCGGGTGATTCCTCCCACCATAGGAGGTCGCTCTTGTTCGAGGGCCTGATAGTCGAATGGTGCAGCCTTGTAATTCTATGCCGCTATCGGGACATTCAATACATATCTTTTTCTTGGGATTTGTACTTCAGCTGACTGTCCCTTATAGCACTGTATTACCCTAGGCTTCTGAGAGTTGATCATGTTGATAGTTCTCCCTTCTTCCTTTGTCAGGTTGTCTTCCTTCTCAAATTCCGGCCCCCATCTACTAGGCGACCCCTGCTCAGTTGGGGTATAAGAATAGTTTACCAAATACTGAAATCTCCCATGTGATTCTCCCAAAGTGCCGACCGTTGGGTCTCCGGCTAACCACCTTCTTTTAATGTGTGCCTTTGGTGTTTCTTCTGGAGTTTGGTGGGATTGCTTCTTCTGTTGCTCCGTCGGATTCTGCTTAGGGGCTTCTTTAGGAGTCGACTCCTCAGATCTGATCATATTAATGGTGGGCTTGTGATTAGGCAGTGGGTTGGTGTTAACATTGGGTGTTGGGGCGTTTACGAAATCTAACTGTATGATTCCTACATCAATTAAGTCTTGGATTTTGTGCCGGAGCCTCCAGCACCTATCTGTAGAATGCCCCTCCTGACCCATGTAGTAGTCACACTTAAGGTTTAAGTCGAAGTTCTTGGGCTTGTACCGGTCGTTAGGGATCTCGAAACTAATCAAGTTGTCTGCCCTCAACCGAGCGAAGATCTGACTAAGCGGTGTAGGGATTAGAGTGAACTGCCTTGGGACCCTAGCGGCCTGGGTATAACCTGTTATGGGTTGTTGGGCTAGGGTACTCGTGGTCTGGAATGTCACACGAGTTCCAGCTTTTTCTGCCTTTCCAAAATGGACTGTGCTGACAGTGGACTCTTTAGCTCTATTTCCTCCTAAAGGCCTTTGTGTCGGTGTGACCCTAGGAGGCTCCATTGTTTGGAGTCTACCGGTGGTGATGGCATTCTCAATCCTGCATCCCGCAGCCACTACCTTTGCAAAACTGGATGAAGTCTGGCCTATCAGGTGTGAAAAATAGGTCTTGTCTAGGGTATTGACAAATATGGATGTCAATTCCTTCTCAGATATCGGGGTTGCTACCCTGGCGGCCTAGGCTCTCCATCGCTAAGCATACTCCTTGAATGGCTCAGCATGTCTTTTTCGGAGACTCCCCAAGTCGATTACAGATGGGGCGACTTCAATATTGAACTTATATTGGTCATAAAATGCCCGGACTAACTTCTCCCAGGTGTTGGTAATGTTGAAGTCCAGGTGGGCATACCAGACAAGTGCAGGGCCTATGAGGCTGTCTTGGAATGTCTGGAGCATGAGCTGGTCGTATTGAGCATACTTGCTCATTTTTCGGGCATATAGCCTGGTATGCATTTTGGGGCAGTCGGTCCCATCATACTTTTCAAACTCTAAGGTCTTGAACTTCTCAGGATATACCTCTTCCCTGTATGCTGGCAGATTGGTGATTCCAGCCTGTTCAAAACCATCAGAGCCTTCAATGGTTTTCATCTTATCATGGAGCTGCTGGAAGAGTCGCTTCTCCATCTCCTTCTACCTCTCTTCCATCTCCCTTTTCAGGTCATCAGAGGTCGGCCCCTGGTTGACCTTCGACTCATATTCAAAGGCCGGGTTAAGGTGGGAGTTGGTCTCTTCATATTCCGGAGGTTGTCCCTCCACTGGTTTCCCCTTTCTGGCCCCTGAGTATTCTTCCTGGGTTGGCTGAGTGTTACGCATGAGACCGATGCTTTCAGTTAAGAGGTGAACCTGGGTAGCCAATTGTTGGACCGTTTGTTCTAGGGACATGATCCTGGAGTCCGAGGCAGCTTCAGCATTGGTGTTGTTGCGGTTGTCGCTGCTGTTGGCCATTTTCATTCTTGAACATGTGAGAACTGGACTTCTAGGAGGGTTCGGTTGCTTGGGAGCTATCTTGATACCTGGACGCGCATTTTTTTTTTATTTTAGTGTAATGAATGCAAAATGATATGCATGTGTCACACGGATGCTTAAAAATAAAAGGGTTGACAACTGATTGACAATGTAATATTGAAACTTCACTTTTATTAATATTGAAAAATTTGGAGTTCAATTACAAATAATGATCTACTTCCTAGTTCTTTTAGTCTTCTGTTGTGGAGGCTCAGACTTCCCATTGATGACAGATTCTAATTCTTTGACTTTGGCTTGGGTCTTCTCCAATTGTGCTTCCAAGGCCTTGTTCCTTTGGTTGGACTCTTTAAAACATCCCTTCCAGATGTCTTTCTTATAATCTGTAGCTTCAAAGTATACCTCCATTCGAGCCTTAACCTGTTCTAGGTACACTTCTGTCTCTGGGTTGATCTTGTCTGGTCTTGGTTAGGTGACGTCTGGAACCCGATATGCTCTTTCCCCTGTCTGGTATAGCTAGCGGATTACAAACTCTCTGGTGGCTCGGTGTTTTCCCACTTCGCCATCTAACTCCTCGAGGTCCACATTCGGGCTTTCAATTCTGGCTTCCCAAAGTGCTTTGACCTCTACTAGCTTAGCAAACTTCTCGGCTACCATCAGGTTCGGATCTTGATACTCAAAGGTGACTGCTTCCATCGAAGGCTAATAAACTATATCTTAGATGGTACCAAACTGGCGGGCCACTAAGTTGGGGTGATATCCAATACATCCATTGATCCAGATCAAAGGCACTGCTTAGAAATTACTGCAAGTCAAAATGATTTTGTCACAGCAACTCTACCTGGCTGTCCATAGAATGTCCTCGGCACTGAAACTTCTAAGTACCTCTACCCAACTATGGCTGGTAAGGTCGTCGGGTAGCTTTACCTTTTCTATACATGAGTCTACAAGATCCACCTGCTGGGCTAAGGTTTTTCGGACCATGTTCAGCCCGAAGCACTTGAGGTGGCTTACAAACCATATCAGCAGGAGGTTGAGGCTTGAGCGAAGAATCCCATGACCTTTCTTCTTGAGGAAATTCAAATTCCGGATCTGTTCAGCCAATAGCACCGGGATGTAGGATCTTCCCTTCAAGAATTGGGCCACCAGCCCTACAACCCGGTAGTGAATATAGAAAGTTCCGGTAGGGAACAGTATGGTGGCGAAGGCTGTCAAGATGAAAGCGTTCACCCTTCTCTATCTGTAAGTTTTGGGGTCCCCATACAGTATGTCCTTCCTATCCCCATTGTCCCCTCGGGCGATGAACCAGGCTTCTAAATCATCCATCCATATGCAATATCCATTACAGTCTGCTAGGGCCTTGTTGACTGCTGTTTTACGGATGCCTAATAATCTGTTGAAGCTACCGGTTGGCCTGACCTCAAGGTCTAGCATATAGATTTGATCGGTTAGTGCTGGAGCTTGTAGCAACTAGGTGTACTCCTCCAAGGTAGGGGTGATCTCATGCGGCCCAATAAAGAAGGCAGCGGGCTCGATTTCCCATAATTGGAGCATGGCCCGGACAAAAGGCAAATTCACCTCTATCTTTGTCAGGGAGAGGATGGGGCCGATCTTTTGCTGGATGAAGGCCTGCTCCTCTGGGTTGTACAAGGTAAACCAATGGTCCAATACCAACTTTGGGTCCAAAGGTTTGTACACCCGAATTTCTTTGCGGAGGAGGTGGTTGACTGCACTGCTAGCCATCTAGTTACAAACAGAACTATGAAAACATTACAGGGAAATAGTCTCGAAAATAACAAACCATTACATTGTCATCCAATTGTCAACCCCTTATGATGTTATGTATGCAAGTAGGTTGGTTATAACTGGTTCTCGAGCTCTATGGCCTCCCGCATTCTCGAAGAAATGGATCTCAGGCCATATCGAAGCATAGGGTGGGGTAGCCTAATCGGTCCCGAACGGTAAATCAACTCACTTAGCCCGAAACCTACACAATGGCTCCCCGTCTTAGGTTTCTAGGACAGTCCGGGTTCGACCGCATCTACTCACACACATATGCATGCAAACCCCCACAGTAAAGAAAATTCAAAATCTAACTAATCCCTAAAAAGTTAGTAACAAAATAATAATTGAAGCACATTTCTTAAAGAGAACAATTCGAAGAGACTCAGGTGGCTAGCCTACTGGCATGGGTCCCCAGCAGAGTCACCATCCTATCGATTCTAATTTTTGAATTCCCATTCCTAATCCAATCTAGACTAGACCCTATACTCATCTAATGTAGATCCTCGACTTGAGTTAGGAATTTCGTTTGATTTTTGGAGTCGCCACCCAACTGTTGTTGGGAAATATTGAATTAAGACAAAAGGAGCAGATTAGTCTTAATTTAGACCACTAGTCGTCGTGATTTCCTCTTCTCATTTTTGTGAAGAGAGGAAAAGGGAAAACCAGATTTTCTAAGTCCGGAGGCTAACCTATTAAAACCTTACGGTTACCACCTAATCTCCTAAAATTGTTCCTATTTAAAAATGTGTTTTTATTTTGTTTCTATTACTTTTTATGTTTTTTAATTATTTCAAGAAAATGATTTTCCATTCATTTTATGGGTTGACCCGAATGGATGCCTACGTACCTGCTACTCAGGATCAAACAAGCCGTAGTTTGCTTTTCTGAAAACTTTAAGTTTGGTTGTGAATTTTAGTTTTTGAAATCTCTTTTGATTTATGTTTTTATCATTTTTGGGATTTTTCTGAAAAATCAAAGCCTAAGTTTTAATTTGATTTTTGAAAATGATTTTTAGGGAAAACGTCAATTTTTGGATTTATTTGATAAAAATGATTTTTCTAAGTGCTAAAACTCATTTTTTTGAATTTTTATTAATTTTTGAATTTTCATGATTTTTTTATTATTTTTATAAATTTTTATGATTTTTGTGATTTTTATGAATTTTTGTAAATTTTTGTGATTTTTGTGAGAAATTTTATCCTAAGTTATTATCTATCCTATTTTGAAATCTAAAGTTTTATTATTACTTCTTCTAATATTTTTATTACTTTTCTACATTTTTATCATTATTTATATATATATTTATTTTTAATTTAATTATATATTTATTATTTTATCTACATTATTAAATCCTAAAAATCTAATTTCTACATTTTCCTACTTATTGAAATAAAACATGAACCAATAAATAAATAAATAACCAACAAAATAAAAAATAATAATTAATAAATAATAAATCAATTCAGAATAAATAAATAAAAAAAATTAATTAATTAATTAAAAAAAATCCGGAAAATCCGACTTACCTGGATCCAGGTCGGTGCGCGGGTCGGGTTGGTCGGACACGGCAGCGGAGGATGCTCGTTCACGGCGTTCCGGCGGTCTTTCGTCGTGGGTGAGGTGTCGAATCCTAGCTTCTCAAGGGTGCTGAATCCAATGGTGGTGGTGGTTCACTCTTAGAACGCCTCCTGATGATGGTTTAACTCCGGTCGGCGATCTCGGTTTTGGGTCTCCTCCGTTGCTCTCCGATTTGCCCTCGTTTCTCACTTTCTCTCAATTTTGATTCGTGATTTGGCTTCCTCCCTTCAATTCCTAGTTATAGGCACTTGAAACCGAGCTGGATAAGCTCGAATTTCCTCCAATCGAAGCTAATCGGATTTTCGGTTAAAAAACCAACTCCGATTTGTGTAAATCCATCGATTTGTTGCGATTTGATTCCAATTAGATGATGTTTATCTTATTTCTGTTGAAGATCTGGTGGATTTGTGTAAAAAATCGAATCAAAACGGCCAAAATGCCAATTTTTCTTCCGCCGACGATCTCGGACCCGAGGTAGGAGACGATCACGCGCTCGGCGCATATGCTTCCTTCAGCCAATCGGATGCTGCCACGTGTCCTGAATAAGTAAAAAATGCAAAACGCAGAAACTGCTTCCCCCGCGATTCGAACCTGCGACCGAACCCCCCTACGCGCGCCTTAGCCCGTGGTCCAAACCAGCTGAGCTAGCCCACTTTCCTGATATTTCTAATTTCGCAAATTGCATATATGCAATGCGATTTTTTTATTTTTTTTGTATTTTTTGAAATTTCAAAAATTTGTAAAAATTGTTTATTATTTATTATTGCTATTTCTGAAATCATTTTTCAAAATTAATATGTTTTCCTATTTATTTTTATTTTTTTGAATATTTTTATTATTTATGCTAAATCAGAGAAAAATTGGAAAAAATTGAAAATTGATTATTATCAATTATTATTCATTTCTAGGACAAAATGGGGTGTTTACATCGGCTTACTACGCCACCAGCCTTTATACCCGACGTACATCCTACGCCGGCTTTCATTTCCTATTTGTTATTTTTCCGCGACTTTATGATGTTATGTCGTTTTGGGCTTTTGTTATTACGAGTTGTAAACCCTAATATAAGCTGCTAAGGTTGAAAACAAAACATAGAACACACATACAAGATTGAATAACACATTTTGAGAGAATTCCTCTCTTGGTTCTCTAAAGAACTTCTCTTGAACTTATCGGATTTCTTCTGTGGTGTTCATCTCGACTTATCAATCGGTTTTTCATCCCGATTGTGGCATCAACAGAATATACCAAGGTTCTTGCCTCACTTATAGGCAACGGGTCGCGGTTCCACTTGTTTGTTTTGGCATCTTGGGTTGCAAATTCCGAACGTATTGGTATTGGGTTTCGTCACACGTGGGCGTGGTTCGTATCACTAAGTATCCAGGTGTTGCTTGTGTGTCACAATCTATTTCCGCAAGCCCATTTCTTCTTTTGTAACATAAGGCATGAACCAATTATATGTAAAGCCTATGACCAAGGTCTGGTCCATTAATAAAAATCTTATAGAAGAGTCTAAACACTTGGTAGGTGAGGGTAGTTAGGAATGTTAGGTACGGATAGATCTTAGACATTAATCAAATAAATTTGGGCCATCCATTAATAGAGGCCTCTCTTCTTTAAAGGGAAGTCCATCTTATTTGTTACACATCTAGAAATATAGACACTTTTCTTACTCTTGAGTATATTCTCTCTTTTTAGGCTATCACACTAGTAAGTGTATTATTGTGCATTTTGGATAGGAAGGCTAACTTAGCCTCTCTACAAGAAGCCTAGAGAGACTAAGTAATGCACGTGATGGTTTTGGAAGTATTCTACACATGACAGTTGGTATCAAAGAAAGTTCTTGGAGAAGATAGAAGAAAAGCTTATGTCTGAAATCCTAGTGCAGTACGCTAGAACCCTTATGACTCATTTAATGAATGAGGAGTACTCTCTTTAAGAAAGGTCCCAAGGAAGCAAAGCCTCCATGGAAGTTAAGGTGGCTAAGGTAGAGTTAGACATAACTAACAAGGTAGATTGAGTTCATGGAGTCAAGGAAGGCTTGAAGAGGCTAAAGAAAAAGCTAACAAGTGAGATGTTGACTACCTGAATCAAGCCCCAAGAAATTTACAAAGAAAATATGTTGCCTTGGAAAAGATGGTTAAATCCTTAAGGAAGGAGCTAAAGGAGTTAAGGGGTTAAGTCTAGCAACGCTCTGAGGCCAAATACAAGCTAGCCCATATAGGGGTAACAACATGAGTGAAGGTGCCTAAACTTAAGAATTTCACCGGGTATATGAGTGTAAAGGAAATAAACAACTTCCTCTAGAACTAAGAGTAGTACTTTGATGCCATTGGAGTATTAGACAATGCATTAAGACTAAGAGCAACTTTAATGTTCTTAGATGATGTGGCCACCCTATGGTATAGGGGATGGTTCGATGTAGCCAAGCAAAGAGATGGAACAATTAAGACTTAGAAAGAATTCAAAGCCAAGTTGAGGGCCCAGCTTTATCCAAACAATGTTGAGTGAGAAGCTCAAGCAAGATTGAAGAGGTTAGAATTGAGAAGTTCTCAAAGTTGCTATTGGAGATCCTTGACATGAGTGTTAAGGATACTGTGTTTGCCTTTTATGATAGCCTACAAAGGTAGGCCCAAATATATTTGGAAAGGCATGGAGTCTAAACCTTGAGATAAGCTATGGCTATTGCTAAAAACTTGATAAAGTTTTGACCCAATGAATGGCATAAGAGAGATACATGAGAAGGTAGGCATGGAGTAGAGCCCAAAAGGAGATGGACTCGAGCCCAAGAACAGAAGAAGGTATTTCAACCTAAAGGGATAAAGTTTGCATAGATGAGAGGAAGCATCCCAGAAAAAGGGCATCTTGTTTCTTTTGCAATAGGCTACATAAAGCCAGGGAATGTCCAGTCAAAGATTGGTCAGCAACCTTGGTTACAAAGGAGAATGAAAAAAAAGGATGTTTAAGTTCACCAAATTAGGGCATTGAAGTGGTTAGGCTGCATATAGAGCAAACCCACTAAGGAGGCATGAAGTAGTTGTTCTAGGCCGAAGGATGAATGCCTTAGTGGACACTAAAGCAACCAACATCTTCATCTCTAAGGAAGTGGTTGAGAAGTTAGGCCTTAAGGTATAGATAGGCAAGGGGTACCTATATATGATGAACTTAGAGGAAAATCCTATGATTGTGGTAGTTTAAAATGTTGACTTTCAAGTTAGACAATGGAAAGACAATGGAGAGATAAGTTAAAACTAGAGGTAATACCCATGGATGACTATGAACTTGTAATTGGCATAGTCTTTCTTGACTAAGTTAGCTCTCAAAGCAATCTATTAGTAAATTGTATCATGATAATAGATGTAGGCAAACAATGTGTGGTTCTGATTAGTTGTAACCTTAGCCACACCCAAAAACTTTTATGCTTTATATAGGTTGATGATGGGTTAAGTCAAGGCATTGGCCTAAAGGCATAAGAAGTGCCTAAATTGAAGGGGAAGGCTTAGGTAGAGAGGTCTTAGGAGCTTCCTAGACTCGATCTAATAAAAGAGAAAGTAGACCTGAAGTAGGAAGAACTTATAAGGGAATGTACTTTGATCCAAGGGGTAAAAGACCTTAAGCTTAAAGAAGTATTAAAGGAGATTAAGATTAGTTTGGCTTAGGATTCTCAAGCTAAGTTAGTATCATAGCAAAGAGGCTAAACTACAAAGTATTAGATGGAGGATGGGCTGCTTTACAAGAAGGGACGAAGGGTACATGTCGGAGACCACGAAGGTTTATAGAGAAGGATCATTAAAAGACTCCATAGCCTAAGAGATCTTGAATACCTAAATATCTATCAAACACTAGCTAAGGTAGAGGACAATTTTTTTTAGCCCATGATGTTAAAGGATATTGAGGCATTCATTAAAGCTTACTTAATGTGCTAATTGGAGAAAGAGGTGACCATAGCAGCTATCAAAAGGAGAATTCTTGCAAGTACTAAAAAAGAAGGCAAGAGAGAGGTGGAAAAGATCCTCTAAGAGTGCTTGATAAGAAGTCTAAGCTAACCGTCTTGCTTGGAGTACTTAGTAAAGTGGAAAGGTCTACCTCCAAGTGAAGCAACCTAGGAGAATGTTGTAGATTATGCACCGTTTGGATACCTAATGAAGCAACTATCTAAGCAATGTAAGGCAGTGGTGACATCATTAACTTAAGTGGGGGGAGAATGTCATAGGCTATTTCCTTAAGCCCATTTCTCTCTTTTGTAATGTAGGGCATAAGCCCAATATATGTAAAGCCCTCAACCAAGGTCCCATCCATTGCTAAGAATCTTTTAGAAGAGTCTAAACACTTTTTAAGTGGAAGGTAGTTAGGAATGTTAGGTAAGAATAAATCTTAGCCATTAGATCAGTTAAATCTGGGTCATTCATTGATGGAGGCCTTTTGTATGCAAGGGGAGTCCACTTGATTTGTAACACATCTAAAAATACAAATACTTTTCTTACTCTTAAGTGTATTGTCTCTTTGTAGGCCAACTCTCTAGTAAGAGTGTTCTTATATGTTCTAGATAGAAAGGTTAACTTAGCCTCTCTATAAGAAACCTAGAGATTTTAAGTGCCACATGTAATGGTCCTAAAAGTATTCTACACGTGATATATGCATGGTCATCTTGAGTCAACTAGCAATGCTTGGGCTTAGGCTATAACCACGATCTTAGTTTAGTGATTCTAGTAATTAAGCACTTAGGTCAATAATGAATGGCAAGGCGAGTTGCTAATAAGTGAAATAGCACCAAGTAACAAGCATTGTAAGTGAAGAGAAGGTATATTAAGAGTCATCTGAGGATTTTGGGTCCTAGTGGGTGATAAGATATAGATGGACTATGGTTAGTGAGAAATGCATAATGGTAATGACACTTAGATGAGGCTACTTAGTTTTGGTGTTGCAATGTAGAATCTAGCTACTCCCTTTAACTCTCGATTACCACTATGGTGGAATTAAACCCAAGGTCCCCTATTGTGTTGTTTGGAGTGATGAGTGCTCCCATGTTGTTTACGTACATTAATGAAGATAATTAAAAATTAAATGATTGCTTGCTGCATTTTAATTTAAGCCTGCATTAAATTTGCTTATGTTTGCATTACTTTATATTAGACTCTTGTAGCTCACTCACCTTTCTTTTTTAGGTGAAGATAAATCTATTGTAGACCCTCTTTACAACTCCATGGGATGTGACTTTAAGAAGCAGCTTTGAGCACACATGAGCAACATAGCTGATAATGAAGACTATTAATTAAATTGCTTTTAGTTATTAGATTTGTAGGTATAATTAAACCTTTGCTAAGAGGATTGTTGATTGCACTATACAGAACTTTATAGACTCTTATATATTTTTGGACCTAATAGTGCCTTAAGACCTTTAATCTATGATGAACTTTTAGTTTAGGTTTGATTTCCAATTTCCCACCAAGCAAAATCAAGTCAATCCTCAAGTTTTTTTTCAAAATTAGTTAATGATTTCGCAATACTAAAACTAGCTTAGAAACTAAAATAAATTATATCTAGCCTTACATGTTTTACTTAAGTGAAACATGTGACAAACTATTATCACATTTTTAAGTTTTAAGGCGTGGAAACAATATATAAAATGACAACATAACTACAATATCAAGAACAACATTTGAGAAAAGTATTTGAATACATGTTAATTCATATTTTGATTGTCTATGTTTTTTAGCTAAATTGTAGTGGATAATACTTATTGAATCCTCACAAACTAAAATATTAATTTTGAAGTTAGCTATATTTGTTTCCCTATAATTTATGTGATTTAGCTTGATTTCAGAGGTAAGTGATACAAAACAAAGGACTAGAGACAATATCAATGTGACCGTAGGAGTAATTGACTATTATAACACTCTTAGAATTTTTCTTTGATATAGTGAAATGAATTGGTAAAATCAACTAGGATCTTAACGAATAGAGGTTGGAAGAGTAGACTGATATACAAGGTAGAAACACTATAAATCACTGTTTGATTTTCTTATCCCTTACTCTATTTATTTATCTATTTATCTATAAGCTTTGACAATCCATTTACTATTTGGATTTTACAAATTTCGTTACAAAAAATGTTTAATTTGAATCAAGTATCTGCTAATAAGTAATCAAAGGAAGTTGTTTGGTTGGAAAAGCTCTTAAAACTTAATCAATTCAATACCTTATCCCTCATCACTTATTGGGACTAATGATTGATATTAGAGATTAACTCAATATGAGTCTAAAGATCAATGGTGGAGAATTTGATAGTTCAAATGATTAAGGCACCTTTTTTATGGATCTAATTCTACTTATCAGAAATATAGGATAGAAACTTTCATCAAGGCTTCAAGCTATGAGACATGGGACATAATTGCCATAGGAGATGAAACAATAGTAAGAGATGTCGACAATCTAAATGATAAAAAGAAAGTAGAGGTAAATTCAAAAACAAAAAATCTATTACTCATGACTATTTCTCCTTTTAAGTTCTATATGATCTCATAGTGCTAAACAACCAAAGAAATTTGGGATGCATTATGTGAAACACATAAAGGACTTGACATTATCAGCAATAACAAAATCAACACTTTTATATAGCAATATGAACTTTTTAAAATGCTATAAGGAGAAGAGATTAAAGATACTTATGATAGGCTCATACTAGTCACAAATGAATTATCATCTTTGAATAATAAAATCATAAATTAAGATTTAGTTTAGAAAGTTCTTAGGATTTTACCAAAAGCATGAAATCCTAAGCCAACAACTAAGGAAGCTTGAGATTTAATTGCACTCACATGATGGCTTATGAAATAGATATACTGAAATTAAAAAAAAAAAAAAAGAAGTGAAACTTAGAAAAAGACAACTGCATTCAAGACAAAAGATAGTGGCTTGAGTTGATAAAGGATTAACTTGGAGATTATGTATCACTTAGGGAAGATGAATGCAGCAGTTGACGTTCTTAATAGAAAAAGTCATATGAATATCGTAGCCTTAATCACAAGTTAAAAGGAGATTTAAGAAGATTTGAGGAAGTTAGACAATGAAATCATAGTTAAAAAGGTTGAGGCAATATATAACCTACCTTGATTGAGAGGGTGAAGTAGGCATAAGCTAAGAATCTTGAAATGAAAGATCTATGGAATACTATGACTTCGAGAAGAAGACTTGAATATATGATTGATGAAAATGGAGTGATTAGATATGAGAATTGGATATAGGTGCCAAATAATCCTAAGATTAAGAAAGAGATTTTGAAGGATGCTCATTCTTTAGCTTAATCGATCTACCTAAGTAGCACAAAGATGTATAAGGATATGAAAATACACTTATGGTGGAATAATATAAAAAAGGTAAATGTGTCTAAATGCTTGACATGCCAATAGATTCAGATTAAGCATTAAAGCTCAGCAAGTGAGTTATAGTCTTTACCTATTCTAAAGTGGAAGTGGGAAAATATCACTATAGACATTGTGACAACTTTGCTTAAGACACGAGCTAAACATGAGATAGTTTGGGTGATTAGAAATAGATTAATGAAATCAACTCATTTTATACCTTTACAAGTTGAATGTTCTATTGAGAGATTAACACAAATCTATAATAGAGAGATTACTAACTTCATGGTATGCCAGTATTGGTGATATTAGATAGAGATCCCTATTTTGTCAGTAGATTTTTGAGGAGCTTACATGATGCTTTAGGTACCATATTAGATTTAACATAACTTTCCACCATCAGATAGATGGATAATCAGAGATGACAATTTAAATATTAGAGGATGTTCTAAGGGCTTGTGCCCTAGGCTTAGGAGGTAGATGGGATGATCACTTGCCACTTGTAGAGTTCAAATATAATAATAGCTATTAGGTTATTATATAGATGACACCATATGAGGCTTCATATGGATGGAAGTGTAGATCCTCGATCTACTAGGATGAAGTTGGTAAGAGAGCTCTTTTAGGACCTAACTTGGTCTAATTGGCTGTAGAGAAGATACAGTGATAGGGGACATAATAAAAGTAGCTAAAGATTGATATAAGAGTTATGTAGAACAAAGGAGGTGACCATTGGAGAGTGAAGTTAGAAATCATGTATTTCTTAAGGTGTTGCCAACTGAAGGAGTTGTTTGACTTGGAGTAAAAGGAAAATTGAATTCAAGATACATAGGTCTTTATGAGATACTAGAGAGGGTTAGACTAAAGGCTTATAGATTAACCTTACACTTGGGCTTAACAAGAGCTTACGATGGTTTCCACATGTTGTAGCTAAGGAAAGGTACCATAAATCTTGACATAGTAGTTGAGATTAATTAGCTAGAAATTCAGTTTTATCTAACTCATGTTGAGTACCCGAGTACAATGACAAACAAAAAAGTAAGAGTAAGGAGGAATAAGGTGATCAAGTATATCTGAGTCTAGTGAAGTAGCTAGACAAAGCATGAGGCTACGTAGTAGCTAGAGGACACAATGAGGACAAAGTAGCTTAAGCTCTTTGAGTCATTAAGTAAATTTTGAGGATTAAATTTCTTTAAAGGGGGGAGGATGAAAAATGCCAACAAGAATAAATCAAGTCAATGGAAATAGAAAGGAAATTTTTTGAATTAATTAAAAAGGATTTATAAAGCTTGAGAAACAATTTTTGCATAGATATATCTCTATGACTTTAATTATGTAAATAAAATCAATCACAAGTTATTTGGAGACAATTGAAAAAGGAAATTTGGAATTCAAAGGTCAATTGAATAAAATGACGAAAATACCCCTAAGCTTAGTTCTATTAAAGAATGGCTAAACTCTCAAGTTCATAAAGGTAATTTGGGGGAAGGAATAAGTTGACTCATGGTTAAAATAGAGTGGAAAAGAGATAAGAAAAACAAAATGTCTTTTGTGCTAAAAGGAAGGACACATAGCATCATTTAACAATACCCCTTAAACCATATTGGTCCCCTTTGCTTTTTCTTCTTAAACCCTAGCTAAACCATTCTTTATAAGCTCCATTTGGTAAAAAATTTATATGGTAGCCCTCTGCAAATTTCTAAAATTTCCAAGCAAGGTAAACCTAAAAAAAACTTAACTTAAACCCTAAACCTAGATCTAATCCCCTCTTAATTAGCTACTAATCTAGTTGTTTTCTTATGAATTTTAAGTGAAAAACCAAATGAACATCTTAGTGAAGGAGCTCTCACAATCATGCTCCAAGGAGTAAGGTAAGTAGATTTTAGTGAGGTTTATGTTAATTTAAGAATGTAAAACCTTAGTCTTGATGCTAAGCAAGATGATTTAATATGAAGGATTTTAGTGGGATCAAAGAACACTTTAGATTAGTGACTTAGGAGTGGTAGCCAACTATAAATCAAGAAGGAATGTTGATCTCTACTAAGGTAAGTTCAAAACCCAATTTAATTGGGCGATTTAGGGTGATTAGAAGTAGTTTAATGTGGAAATTTGTGATTCCATAAATATTAATAAGATTTTACTCACAAACCCATGTGACCACCATCGACTTTGAGGATATTGGATGCCTTTGATGATTTTGGATGTTAATTGATGATTCAACATGCTAGATATAGTGTTAAATACTAGATTAAGTGCTTAAATTAAATCTTGATGCATGATGTTGTGTTCTATGTGCATTGTCTTGTGTTGCCGCCCCATCAGGAAGTAAATTGGATCTGAATTTATTTAAAATATAATTTAGATGATGAATGATGGTAATTTGATGATTGAAGTATGAGTATGTGAACTTATGAGTGGTTTAGATGATGAATTTGGTGTATATGGCAAGTTAAAAGTTGAATTTGATGATATTAATGAATTGATTTATAAATTAGTTAAATTGATTAATAAACTATGAATTTCCAACATGTTTACATGTTCCTGAGGTGATAAATTAGGTTGAATTTGAAGTTATATAATGAATATTAAGTTTGGAAAATTTTAAGAGTGATTTATGATGAAATTGTGAATTGAATAATTGAGGTTCTAAATATTTTTTTATTGTTGAATCAATATGTTCAATTCTAAAAAATTCATCAATTATTATATTTAGTTGAGTAAATTTTGTTGAAATATGTCTAATTAATGAATAGGAGTTTGATTGGATGAAAAATAAGGCCTATTGGTTGAATTGTGTTGGATATGGGCTAGTAAGGATGAGATTTGATGTTTTTAGTGTTTTCTAAAATGTTGGAGACATTTTAGAAATTTATTGGGCTTAAAATTGGAATATAAATGATTTTTTAAGCTATAGAAAGAAATAAAATTAAGTGGGCTTGGTTTGGAGTGATTTAGACCTAAATTGGATAAGTTATAAACTTTTAAAGTTATAAATTAATAACTTTATGTAATTTAGAAATTTAAGGGTCTTGTAATGAATAAAATTAGCTTTTATTTTAAAATGGATAGTGGACGTAATAAAGGTTAAAATGACTTTGGTTTTACTTAATTTAGACTTAAAATGAATAAGTTATGACTCTCTACAATTAAGGCCTTCAAAAGTGACCAACCTAAACTTGACATTAATAGGTTTAATTAAATTGGACTAAGGCCCACCCAATCCCTAGTCAACTCATCCATATAGACTTATGGACCACCCTTTCACTCTCCCTATAAATGGCTTATATGGTTAAACATAATTGAACCAATCAGGTTGAACTAGCTTAACGATATCCTAAATAAACCATAATAGGAATCAACTTAATAAAATGGACTAGAGTGATTGAGGACCCCAACGCTCAAAATCTAATTAGGCCCATTCCTCTTTTAATGCTTGAGTCGTAAATGGGCCTTATCATGATAACAAACCTAAATTGGGCCTTAAACCATAATAAGGCCAAAACTGAATTAAATGCTTAAAATAGACTAAACTTAGTCGTATAATAAAATAAAATGAGCTTATATGACTAAAAGAATCCAAATCAGCTTAAGATCCAAAACTTATTTAGATCCATTTGTCTTTAGAGACTATACCTTAAATGGACCATAACAAATCTAAAAAGCCTAAATGGGCCTTAAACCCTATAAGTTCCTAAATCAACTAAGAGTTTAAAAATGGAATTAAAATTTGGTATAATAAACAATCAGGCCTAAGATATAACAAATAGAATTAAGTAACCTAATTGGATTTAATGAACTCAATGTAATAATTAGACCTAAGTATAATTTAATTAGGACTAATGGGCCTAATTTCAAACATAATTGGATCTATTATTCTTTAAAGGCTCAAATACCCTAATTGGGCTTTAGACACATCTGGACTCAAATTTAAACAATACAATAGACTAAAGTAAATATACTCTAAATAATTTGGGCTAAATTAGCTAAAAGGCTAATTAGGTCTTCATAACCCTTAATGGGTCCATAACTATTATGAGCTCTAAGTAGTTTAAACCTAACCCTAGAATAGAATTCAAAAGATTAGAATAATCAATTAACTGAAATTTTTTCTTTCGATGCATAAAATCAGTTCAATCTACCCAATTGGAATTTCATACTATAATTCGAGAATCTTCAAACCTTCATGGTATGTAGCAATATGCATGTTGCTTGTTAGGCTAGAAAATTTATCTTAACTAACAATCAACCTGATTAAGTATCTATTTGTTACTGGTGCTTGGTCACTTAAGCTAGCAAGTGACACCCATGGATTAGGACTAAGGCTGCGATTAAATACCACAAAATGACACAATAGTTTATGTGCTTAGGCTATTGAGTGAAGGCTTAATAGGTACTTGATAACTAAAATTGCATCAAATAATGGGTATGGTAAGCAAAGAGAAAGTATATTTAAAGTAGTCTGGAGATTATGGGTTCCAATAGGCTGTACGATTGTAATGAATGAGGACCATACAATGATAAGGTCACTTGAAGAAGCCTACTTAGGTTTCGATTTCGACAATGTAGAGTTTAGCTACTCCTATTAACCCTTGATTATCATCGCAATGGAATTAGACCCTAAGTACCCTATCATGTTGTTTGGAGTCATGCGTACCCCTATACCAGTTGTTTACTTTAATAAGATAATTTAATAAATTGTATGATTGTTTGCTACATTAGTGTGTAAGCCTATTCAACATCCGTATATGTATTTGCATTACTGTATATTGGGTCTTTTAGCTCACTATTCTTTTTCTAATCTCTTGTACAATTCAATAGGGTTCGATCTTGAAGAAGGGGATAAGTTCGAGGACTTAAATCACAAAAATTTTGACTACTATTAATTTCTTGTTTTCATAGACATACTATTTATGTTTTGATAATGTATTAGGACCTTTATCTATCAGATTTTATTTGTGCTTTTTCTCTTAAACTGAAAATCCTTTAAAAGTTTTCAAAAACCAAGTGAATTGTCAAAATGTTTTCAAAATCCAAATTAACAATTTCAAAGTTCTAAAATTGGTTTAGAAACCTACTTAGTAATTTTCCTAAACAAAATTATGATAATAACAAGTTCTCAATAAAAGAAACATAGCCAAAGTTGAAAACATTATTAGCGGAACTTAATAAGTGAACGGTCATAATTTTATAAATTGATAAGATAAATATATTATATAACATACTAGTAAAAATAATTCTTTTATATAATATGATATCGTTGATGATAAAATATATTACCTAATTTTTATAATCT
Source organism: Laguncularia racemosa (assembly GCA_037954665.1). NCBI lineage: Eukaryota > Viridiplantae > Streptophyta > Magnoliopsida > Myrtales > Combretaceae > Laguncularia > Laguncularia racemosa. Next base: position 520,341 of record JBBMOL010000211.1, read on the forward strand.
TAATTGCAATATGAAAACAATGCAACGCTATTATGCAAGTGTATATATACATGTGACATGGATGAAGATTTAACTGAGAGATAGATAGAAGACCAGACCCAATTAGATATTAAGAATCACTGAATGTTATAAACATAAATGTTGAACTAGAATATATAAAACGTTTATTGCTAAAAGTAGTTGAGGGATAATTATCTTTTTTTTTTTGGAAAACATTAAGCCTTGGAGACCTTAAGTAGAATTAACTTTATTAATCTCTTGATAAATTAGTAAAACCCTAAAAAATAATAAAATAATAATACATAAATTCAAGCCCCACAATTAAAAATCTAAAACCTAATGTAAAACAGCAAGCCTTTTTACTTTTTCTTATTCTCACCCAACCAAATCAGTATTGACTAAAAGGGATAAATATTAGTTAAAAGAAGGAACCCCTTTAACCTTAGCAAGCTCAGATGCCGCACCAACCAACCCATTATGCATTTTGTATCCTTAAGATTTGGAAGCCAAATCTCTCTCTCTCTGTCTTTCCTCTGCATTCAATCATCTTTCACTCCCTTTTCCTCATTTCTTTTTCCATCTCAACACTACGAGCCTTCCTCGTCTTCTTCATTTTTCTGTTCCCCGTATATTTGGAAAGGATCCAGTTTCCATAAGCCAATACAGAGCACACATGATTAACCACCAAAATTGGTTAACGAATGTTCATGGACCTACAAAATTGGTTGTCCAATGTTGCATAAATTGAAGTAATTAATCTGGTATGTGAATGGATGAAGCCATCCTAAAGTGGTAATTTCAAAGAAGTTGTATTGTGCTTATGGGTTTACTGTGTTGTTTGGACTAAAGCATTAACTTCATGGCAAACAAATTTTAATCCCTTAATTTGGAAAATTTCATTTTACGAAATAAATTTAGAAATGAGTTGTCCCTTTATATGTATTTAAAATACCCCTGTGATTATGGAAATGGTGAATATTGAATCTAATCTTGTAAAGATAATAAGAAAGTATAATAGAAAAAATAATTGCAATAACAGTAGAATCGTCAATAATATATATATATATATATACAAGTATGGCGGCTTACAAATGTATACGTATAAGTACTGTCATATAATAAAGATATACATCTGTGTGAGTGTTTATGTACATGTACAACGACTGATTCGACTTCCAAAACGTGGCAAAACGACTGAGAATGGCATTTTATGCATAGCAAAAACAATTTTTATTATGATGCTCAATTTAAATCTACTAAATTACCTATGCACACTAGAAATTCTACAAAATTGATGCATGTGTAGAAAATTTAATTTTTCTGACTTGATTTTCTCTCTCCTTTTTTATCTTCTACTAAATTTACTTTCTTTTTTTTTTTCTTTTCTTTAATTTTTTCCACTGTTTGGTTTTTGCTTACTTTTTCTATTTCTTTTAATTTTATGGGCTTTTTCACTTATTTTACATGTTTTGCTATTTTTCTAACTTTCTTTTTGTTTTTCTTTTTACTTTTCCTATTTACTTTTTTATTAAAAAAAGGGGGATAAAAATGGAATGTCTATAAATACAAAAGGCCAATTTACCCAATTATTATATTGGAAACAAAAATTTAAATGATTCAAACCAATCACCCTCCAAATCCTAAATTTTAAGGAGATACAATCTAACACTTTGGAATCTAAAGTGAATACAACCCATCACATGTTTACACTAAGTGAAGATAAGCAAAGACTCAGAATCTACCGAAACTTTAGACATGCAAAAAGTCACCTTGACATCATTAATGAAATCTCCACATATATTAATGCATGGCTCTACAAAGTGCCACTTAGTATCTACATATGACAATGAAATTGCAAGATGCAAACTATTCACACCAAATTCAAATTGGAGCCAATCTCCTACAATTGATAATAGAGGAAGCATTTTAAAACTCAAGTATAATAGAAGTCTCAAGTATAACACAACTAAACAAAATCATCTAATGACTATCATTCTCTTCGCTTGCTCTCCACCCCTCATAATATACATATTACACATCATCATTATCTAAGTCTTGGCTTGTGTTCAGTAGTGTCTCATCATACCCCACAATGTCACCAGAAGTACTTGCAATTGAAAAAGGGCCTCACAAGGGATGAGCTAAAAGCCTTATATAATATATACCAATAACCACATATGTATGTTATGCCAAATTAGAAACATAAACATGATGCAAACAAGATATTCAAGCACTAAATTATTATCTTTCATATCGGTTATTTCAACACTCAACTCTCAATAACACAAGCTCTATATACACACTATACATATACATACATATATACGAAAATGGGTTTTCCCCATTGTCTATAAGTCCATGAGTCCATGACTTTAAGATTAGATGAGTCATTGTCATACATATATACATACACAACCGTCGGTGCTCCCCACTGTCCATGAGTCTATGAGTTCAAACATCCTAAAGCTACCCAAATTATCTCAGTATATGACTCCATTAAGGATAATGTCACATACTAATCATGGACAATGGGCTTAGCCAAGAACAATCACATAAATGACCAATTTCAATTATAATTTAAATTAGCTTACATTTTTAATTGAACACACACAAATAACAAATATAGTATACTCATACCTGATAAGCAATGAACGACCTCTTCACAACACTACACTCCCTTAATCTTTAAGCCTATTTAAATCAACCAGCACGTATGCTTAGAGAACTTATAATAACTTCTTTAATCCATTTTTAGGTATTTGGATAGGTAAGGAAAATTTAGGAATCGAAACATGGTGGAAAACTCAACTTTAGAAAACATGGGTTCAACATGTCTAAGTACACGGGCATGTTCTCGTCCGTATACTACGTGTTTTATCGAAGTAGAGGGACATGGGTTAATATATGGTCATATCTCTTACTTGTGTACCTTATTGTTTACTTTGTGATTTTTGCACAAGGCTATGTCTCTTGCCCATGCACTTTACTATTTACTTTGTGATTCTTGGCATGGTCATGCAAGTCTCCTAAGTGGCCATGTACTTGAAGTACATGGGTGCAGCATGGCTATGTTGTGGACTGTGTACTTCTAGAATTCTCAATCTTTGCGAAAATGAAGCTTTTCTCCAAAATTCCAAATCCCTAGTCACAATTATCCTCCAATCCTTTCTACATTTGCAATTATTGTACTTACATGCTTAATATATAGCAACATTACCCTAAATTTCAGTCTAATTACACAAGATTTAGAGGACTTACTCAAATTAGCTTCCCACAAACAATCACCTAAATCCTGTTACTATAGAAGCTAAGTTGTTCTAACATAGTTTAGATCGTTCCAACGATTGAAGTTTCTAATGTTAACCTTTCATGTGTAATTTTGTTGGATTGCCTAGTAGCCTAATTGCCTTCCTGATTTGGAATTGGAATCGAATTCCTTCCACACAAATCAAATCGTCAATAACAATCAAATGTTACAAATTTTTAGGGTTTTCTGAATTTTGGTACTAACGAATAAAAACAAGGATATGGATAAAATTACCAATCTATATATGCCAAGATTGATAAAATTAAACTAATTTGCAATCAAATCATAGAACAATAGAGACCACATTCTATAAATCAATCACTAAGGTTAAAGAATTCTAAGAATTCAATAACGATGCTAGCCACAAATTCTATAGGAACCAAGAATTTGATAAGAACAATACGAATAAAGTGAAAATCAATTCTCAATATTCTAGAATCCCAAAAGAGGATTCACACACACGCTCAAAGTGTTTGCTTACAACCAAAATATCATTTGTCCTCGTAAAAAACCCAAAAGACACTATTTATATCATGTCTAAAACAAATTGTGCGAAGCCACTCAAGGCCGGCCAAAGGCCGGCGACCTAAATACATAGGCTGGCATTAAAGGCCGGCGGCCTACATTTAGGCCGGCTCCAAGGCCGGCGGCCTTGAAGCTAACTTTACTGGCCTTTATTCAAGGTCGGCTTAAGGCTGGCCGAACTTCGCCTTGGGTCCTCCCGATGCTTATGTCCTCCTTTTTTGGACCCCGTACCGCCACCTAGAGCTCGGATTGACTTTGTTTTCTTTGGTTATAGTATCTTAGCTCTTGGAATCCTATCATTCCCTCCATGTTGAAAAGGATTCGACATCGAATCTGTATTGTCCATCCTGCTAGACCACATAAACAGACTCCTCTTTCCCTTAGGCTTCTTAAGACAAATCAGCCTTGTTTGTTGTACTTCAATTAGACTCATAGGAAGAAGCTTGTATGCCTTGCCCTGTTGCTGAATGGTATACTCAATGGTGTATCCATCCTACTTAGCTCTGAGGTCATATTGCCAATGATACGAACCACGCCCATGTGTGACGAAACCCAATACCAATACGTTCGGAATTGCTACCTAAGATGCCAAAACAATCAAGTGGAACCGTGACCCGTTGCCTATAAGTGAGGCAAGAACCTTGGTATAATCTGTAGACGCCACAATTGGGATGAAAGACCGATTGATAAGTCAGGATGAACGCCACGGAAGAAAATCCGATAAGTTCAAGAGAAGTTCATTAAAGAACCAAGAGAGGAATTCTCTCAAATGTGTTATTCAACCTTTATATGTCTTCTCTTCTATTCTCAACCCTAGAAGCTTATATTAGGGTTTACAACTCGTAATAATAAAAGCCCAAAACGACATAACATCATAAAGTTGCGGAAAAATAACAAAACAGGGAATAAAGGCCGGCGGCGTAGGAATCGGTGTAGTAGCCGGCGTAGAGGGTATACGCGGCCGTGCCTTTCTGGCCGTGTATGTTTTTGTGGATATTCTTGACACTATACACGGCCATGCCTTTGAACCGTGTATACAGTCGTGTATGTTTCTATGGAGCCTCCAGACTCACTACACGGCCGTACCTTGTAAAGACACGCCCCCTTCAACCCATATCCGTTATGACTTGTACAAGAGCAAGCGCATTCTCATGGTTGCTTCAATCCTTTCCGGCTTCATGGTTACTCCAATCCTTTCCGACTTTGTGGACATCCTTTATCAACCCGTTAAGTGCTTCCTTGAATCGTTTCGCTCGAGTTCTTGTGATCGGTCCAGGTGGCACTTCAAGAGGATCCACTTTCCATCTTCTGGCTTGGCTCCCATCATGGCTCTCATCATTCCCCTCCTCTTGAAAAGGATTTGTTCTCAAATTGTCGCCTACATCAAAAGGACTCAGATCAGTAACATTAAACGTAGCACTTACTTGATACTCACTTGGCAAATCTATCTTGTATGCATTATCATTGATGCGCTCAAGAGTTTGAAATGGTCCATCACCTCTAGGAAGTAATTTAGATCGACGCTACACAGGAAACTGCTCTTTACGCATGTGAACCTAAACCTAGTCTCCAAGTTCAAAGATAGCTTGTCGACGACCTTTGTTGGCTTGTTTCACATACTGCTCTATTCTTCACTCAATGTTTAGCCTTGCCTTCTCATGGATCTGTTTAACAAATTCTGCTTTCTTCTTGCCATCTAGATTAACATACTCAGAAATAAGCAGAGGTGATAAATCCAAAGGAGTGAGTGGATTAAAACCATACATAATTTCAAGAGGAGTAAACTTAGTAGCAGAATGCATTATGCGATTATAGGCAAACTCAACATGCGGCAAACAATCCTCCCAACTTTTAATGTTCTTTTTAATGACTACCCTTAACAAAGTAGATAAAGTTCGATTTACTACCTCAGTTTGACCATCATTCTGTAGATGACAAGTAGTAGAAAACAATAGCTTAGTTCCTAACTTAGCCTACAGGGTCTTCTAGAAGTAGCTCAAGAACTTAGCACCTCTATCCGATACGATTGTTCTAGGCATACCATGCAATCTCACAACTTCCCTAAAGAACAAATTAGCAATATTGCAAGCATCATCTATTTTGTGGCAAGGAATGAAATGTGCCATCTTAGAAAATCTATCTACAACTACAAAAATAGAATCTCAACCATGCCTAGACCTAAGTAATCCTAATACAAAATCCATGGATATATGTACCTAAGGCTCATGAGGAATGGGAAGTGGGGTATAAAGCCCATGAGGTTGGACTCTAGATTTTGCTTGCTTACACGCGACACATCACTCACAAATCCTCTCAACATCTCGTTTCATGTGAGGCCAATAGAAGTGTTCCTGCAATACCCCTAAGGTTTTAGCTACTCCAAAATGCCCCATTAAACCTCCTCCATGAGACTCCCTCACTAATAATTCTCTTAAAGAACAATTTGGAATGCATAGTTTACTCTCCCTAAACAAGAATCCTCCATGTTTATAAAATTTACCATGACCACTCTTCTCACAATGAACATACTCTTCACAAAAATCTCGATCAGCAGCATACAATTCCTTAATGTTCTCAAAACTAAGCAGTCTAGAACTAAGAGTAGAGATAAGAGCATACCTTCTGGAAAGTGTATCAGCAATGACATTCTCTTTACCTTGCTTGTAGTGAATGACATAGGGAAATGTTTTGATGAACTCCACCCAACGAGCATGCCTTTTGTTTAGCTTATGTTGTCCCTTCAAGTACTTCAAGGATTCATGATCAGTGTGGATCACGAACTCTTTTAGCCAAAGATAGTGTTGCTAAGTCTCTAGTACTCGAACCAATGCATATAACTCCTTGTCATAAGTAGGGTAGTTTAAGGTTACCCCACTTAGCTTCTCGCTAAAGAATGCAATTGGTCTTCTCTCTTGCATAAGAACTGCTCTAATACCCAATCCTGAAGCATCACACTCAATTTCAAACGTTTTATAGAAATTAGGTAAAGCAAGTAATGGCACCTGAGTCAACTTATTTTTAAGAGTCTAAAAGGCCTTCTCTTGTTGCTCTCCCCATCTGAACCCCATGTTCTTCTTGATTACCTCAGTAAGTGGTGCTGCAATGGTGCTGAAATCCTTCACAAACCTCTTGTAAAAGCTCGCTAGTCCATGGAAGCTCCACACATTACTTACATTAGTTGGACTAGGCCATTCTTGGATCGCACGAATCTTTTCTTCATCAACCTATATTCCCTGTGCACTAACAATAAAACCAAGAAACACAAGTTTTTCTGTGCAAAAAGTGCACTTTTTGAGATTAGCATATAATTGATTCTTTCGAAGCACTTCTAAAACATCCCTCAAGTGAGATATATGGTCTTCCAAACTCTTGCTATAAATAAGGATATCATTAAAATAGACAACCACAAATTTGCTAATAAAAGTCCTCAAAACATGGTTCATAAGTCTCATAAAAGTACTAGGTGCGTTAGTTAAACCGAAAGGCATTACTAACCACTCATACAATCCATATTTTGTCTTAAATGCGGTTTTCGATTCATCACCTTCTTTCATTCTAATTTGGTGATATCCGCTTTTCAGATCAATTTTGGAAAAGACACTAGACCCATGTAATTCATCTAACATGTCATCTAAGCGAGGAATGGGATGATGATACTTTACCATGATGTTGTTGATGGCACGGCAGTCAACACACATTCTCCATGACCCATCCTTCTTAAGCACCAAAATCACAGGCACTGCACATGGGCTCATGCTTTCTCTCACGTACCCCTTCTCCATTAATTCATTGACCTGCCTTTAGAGTTCCTTTGTCTCCTCTGGATTGCTCCTATAAGTAAGTTTGTTTGGAATAGATGCTTCGGGTACAAGGTCAATCTGGTGCTCAATACCACGAATAGGTGGTAAACCCTTTGGAATCTCCTCAGGGAAGACATCTTCAAAGTCCTGCACAATAGACACAACCACACTTGGCAAAGAGTTAAAAGGTTCGTTAGTATTCAAACAAGTTTCTTTAAAAACCAGCAACAACATAGGTTGCTTCATCACTAACGCTCTCCTCACTACACTCACTCTTGCCACACAACTCTCCTTTTGCAAGGCTGCACTCTCCTTTTCACTCACCACCAAAGTTGATCCCCCTTCAACTTGGTCTCTCACGCTCTTTCCAACCTTCTTCTCTTTTCCTTTTGATATTGACTTTTATGTTCCTTTTCTTTCTCGTTGTCTTTTGCTCTCTCACTCTCCCGCTGTTTTTCACTCACCTTATATTTTGCAAAAGACTGTTGTAGCTGCAACTGATCCTCATACACCCGTTTAGGTGTTAAGGGTTTAAGATTAAAGCTTTTCCCCTGGTGAATAAGCGTATACTTGTTAGAAAAGCCATCATGAAAAACCTTCCTATCAAACTGCCATGGCCTCCCCAACAATATATGACACGCCTGCATCGGCACTACATCGCATAACACCTCATCATCATACCTACCGATGCGAAAAGTAATCAAGCCTTGCTTACTCACCTTAGTCTCGCCACTATCATTCAGCCACTGCAATTTATATGGACTAGGGTGTTTAGTAGTCTTGAGTCCCAGCCTCTCGACAATAAAAGTACTCACCACATTAGTGCAACTCCCTCCATCAATGATCAAACTGCAAATATGATCACCTAGATAACATCTAGTATGAAAGATATTCTCTTGTTGCACCTCCTCTTCTTCCTTCACCTGCACATTCAAAGCTCACTTCACTACTGCCACTAACTTCCCTACTACAGGCTCCTCGTCATCACTAGCGTTCTCTAATGGAGGCATATCATCCTCTTCACTATCCCCCTCAGTCTCATACTCACCATCATCACGCAGAATCATAACACGCCTATTCGGACATTGATTAGCAATATGGCCTCTGCCTTGGCATTTAAAACATCTAATGTCACGATTTCTAGGAGTAGAAGAATCAGGTTTACTTTGGTTACCAAGAGTAGAACCTGCTTGCCTCTACTCTACTTTTGGTTTAGTGGGTAAAGGCTTTTCTTCCTTCTTCCATTGGTTAGTCTTCCAGGTGGATGAACCAGCACCCTGTTGAAACTGTGCAGAACTACTACCATTCCTCCCGTGTTGGTTCTCAACCTTTATAGCCATATGAACCATATCTTCCAATTCTACATAATGCTGCAATTCTACGACATTTTGAATTTCTTTATTCAATCCAACAAGAAACCTAGCCATGGTAGCCTCTCTATCCTCCTCTACATTCGCCCTAATCATAGTAACCTCCATCTCCTTGAAATACTCGTCCACACTTCGGCTTCCCTGCTTAACAGTTTGCAATTTGTTGTGTAATTCACGATAGTAATACGCAGGCACAAACCGCTTCTTCATCACCCTCTTAATCTCTTCCCAAGACTCAATAGGTGGTTCGCCATTCCTTCTTCTATTCAACATCAATTGATCCCACCACACTATGGCATAATCCGAAAATTCAATGGCAGCAAGCTTCACTTTCTTTCTCCTACTATAATTGTGATAATCAAACACCATCTCTACCTTCTTCTCCCACTCTAAGTACGCTTCGGGATCATTCTTCCCTTGGAAAGGAGGAATCTTCATCTTTATACTACTCAATTGATTATCCTCTCTATTCTTATCTCCTCTATCTTCCCAATCCCTAGTTCCTCTATTCCTACCACCACATCCTCTATAACTCCCGACAGAAGATTCATTAAATTCATCATCAGACATTTCATCTCCACCCCTTTGTACTCTCTTAAAACAACTCTCCCTCTTACGCCCTTGGAAGACATGTTTAGATTGTTCTAGTTTTTGCTCCTCCGTCTCATGAATTTGTTCCATGCCCTCCTAAAACATCCTTTTCATCTCACTCCTCAACGCTTCAATCACTAACCTAGCATCAAACCTTCCCCTCTCACCTTTAGGAGAATGTTGCCTCGACATTGTTCCTGTAGAAAAAAGGTTAGTACTAACACAAATATATATGATTAAGCCTCACAATACACTCTCTTACGTGTTTCACTTAAAGGATGATATCACACAGTCACTCATGTATTCTCACAAGCAATGATGATATCAACTCACCAATTCCTCTTCTCAATTCTCTTGGAACTAACCCAAACTACACCAATCCCTTTTGTAGAATTCAAAACAACTCTAGGGGCTTGAAATTTTCCTCTTTTTCTTTCCTTTTTGTTGCCTTTGTTTTTGCTCTTGATCACGTTCCTTTTTTTTTGTCGTAATTTTTTTTTTTGTAACAACAATGAATAGGAGGCACTACACTTTCAATAGACAATTAACACTATGAACTTGAGTACAAGGTTATGACAACACGAAACTTGATATGAACTATTGATATGAACGATTAGAGTTAGGGTTTTGATGTTACCTTCCTCAAACCGAACTGATGTTTTAACAAACCTAGGCTCTGATACCAAACCGATACAAACCACACCCACGTGTGACGAAACCCAATACTAATACGTTCAGAATTTCTACCTAAGATACCAAAACAATCAAGTGGAACCGCGACCCATTGCCTATAAGTGAGGCAAGAACCTTAGTATAATTTGTGGACGCCACAATCGGGATGAAAGACCGATTGATAAGTTGAGATGAACACCACGGAAGAAAATCCGATAAGTTCAAGAGAAGTTCTTTAAAGAACCAAGAGAGGAATTCTCTCAAATGTGTTATTCAACCTTTGTATGTCTTCTCTTTTGTTCTCAACCCTAGAAGCTTATATTAGGGTTTATAACTCGTAATAATAAAAGCCCAAAATGACATAACATCATAAAGTTGCGAAAAAATAACAAAACAAGGAATAAAGGCCGGCAACGTAGGAGCCGGCGTAAAGGGTATACACGGTCGTGCCTTTCTAGCCGTGTATGTTTCTATGGATATTCTTTACACCATACACGGTCGTGCCTTTGAACCGTGTATACGGCCGTGTATGTTTCTGTGGAGCCTCCAGACTCACTACACGGTCGTGCCTTGTAAAGACACGCCCCCTTCAACCCATATCCGTTATGACTTGTACAAGAGCAAGTGCATTCTCATGGTTGCTCCAATCCTTTCCGGCTTCATGGTTGCTCCAATCCTTCTGGCTTCGTGGACATTCTTTATCAACCCGTTAAGTGCTTCCTTGAATTGTTTTGCTCGAGTTCTTGTGATTAGTCCAGGTGGCACTTCAAGAGGATCCACATTCCATCTTCTAGCTTGGCTCCCATCATGGCTCTCATCAACCAAGGTCTTCCAAGGATCAAATGTGTAGCTTCCATGGGAACTACATCACAAACAATCTCGTCAGTATAATCACCAATAAGTAATGGAACACGAACTTGTTTGTGTACATGAACAGCTCCTTGTGGACTCAACCAGTGAAGTGCATAAGGTCTTAGATGCTGCTCCACCTGTAAACCTAACTTAGTAACCCAGCTTGCTGAAGCAACATTAGTGCAACTGCCTGTGTCAACCACAATCAAACAAGTCTTCTCCTGCACCATGCCTTAGTTATGAAATAAATTGGCTCTTTGATTAGGAACAGCTTCATCCTGCTTAACCATTATCAAGTCTCTTGTACTGAATTCGCTATAATGTCTTCATCTTCCTCTTTTGCCTCAGTACTCTTCTATCCTTCTTCCTCACTCTCAACTTTATTCCCCTTTATGACCATAACCCTTTTATTAGGACATTAAGAAGCAATATGGCCAAGTTCTAAACACTTAAAACATTTTATATCCCAGCTCTTCTTTTGTTGTGTTTGGTCAACAGCCTCACCAGTGACTGGCTTTCCCTTTTCCTTCCTTTCCTTCTCCCTCTCACCATCATTTGACTTATAATGGTGATTTGATTTCTGATCCCACCATTTCTAATCCTGCCTGCGCTGATGCCGCTCAACCTGACTGGCTAATTTAATCATATCCTCAAGAGTCTGATAATGCTGGAGTTCTACTACATTGGCAATGTCCATCTTCAACCCATTGGTGAAACGAGCTATGGATTCATCTGATGATTCCCTAATATCACATCTTGCCATTAATGTCTCAAACTCCTTCACATACTCTTCTATGCTCTTCTTACCCTGCCTCAAGGATTGCAACTCCATCAGCATCTCTTGTTTATAGTAGTCTGGCACAAATCTGCGTCTCATCAACCTTTTCATCAAAGCCCATGAACGCACTTTCTCCTCATCTGCCCTACGTCTCTCAATTTGTAGTTTATCCCGCCACAGACTAGCATATTCAGAAAATGCTAGAGACGCCATCTTCACCTTCATGCGCTCATCCCACTCATAGCAGTCAAACACCTTCTCAACCCGTGGCACCCAATCTTGGAATTCCTCTAGTTTACTACTACTAGTGAAAGGTGGAATTTTCAGCTTGATGTTTTCAATCCCCTTACGCCTGTCATTATTGTTTCCTCTCCTACTCCTTTCACTACCAGCATCAAATTCACCACTAGAATGTCTCCTCCTAATTCCTGCACCACTATGGCTTCATCTATCCCTAACCTCCAATCTCTCCATAATCAATCTAATATTTTCTTGGATTTGATTGAACTCAGCCCTAGTCACAACCCCACCCCCATTATCAGCATCATTCCCATTGTTGTTGTTATAAACACTTCCATGCAATGACATCTCTACCAATCGAAATTTCAGCAAAGATATTCACAAGAACACAATTCTCAACAACAGCCCCAAACACCAATTCACAACAATTCAACACCCAACAATTGAATTCAGCAAAGATATTCACAAAACCCTAATTCTCAACAACAGCCCAAACACCAATTCACAACAATTCAACACCCAACAATTGAATTCAGCAAAGATATTCACAAAACCCTAATTCTCAACAACAGCCCAAACACCAATTCATAACAATTCAACACCCAACAATTGAATTCAACAAAGATATTCACAAAACCCCAATTCTCAACAACAGCCCAATCACCAATTTAACGCCCAACAATCGAATTTACAGTAATACTTACCAAAATAAATTCCCAAATTTCCCAACCAAGAACAGTATTGAATTAAAACTACAATTGAGTTGAGATTCAACAGTCTTACTGATTTAACCCACGTTCTAATCGAATCCTTCCCTCTGAATCCTTATGAATCCAACCTTTGCTCTGATACCAAATGATATGGAATTGGAATCGAATTCCTTCCACACAAATCAAATCGTCAACAACAATCAAATGTTACAAATTTTTAGGGTTTTCTGGATTTTGGTTCTAACGAATAAAAACAAGGATATGGATAAAATTACCAATCTATATATGCCAAGATTGATAAAATTAAACTAATTTGCAATCAAATCATAGAACGATAGAGACCACGTTCTATAAATCATCACTAAGGTTAAAGAATTCTAAGAATTCAATAACGATGCTCGCCACAAATTCTATAGGAACCAAGAATTTGATAAGAACAATACGAATAAAGTGAAAATCAATTCTCAATATTCAAGAATCCCAAAAGAGGATTCACACACACGCTCAAAGTGTTTGCTTACAACCAAAATATCATCTGTCCTCGTAAAAAATCCTAAAGACACTATTTATATCATGTCTAAAACAAATTGTGCGAAGCCACTCAAAGCTGGCGGCCTGAATACATAGGCCGGCATTAAAGGCTAGCGGCCTACATTTAGGTCGGCATTAAATGCCAATGGCCTACATTTAGGCCGGCTCCAAGGCTAGCGGCCTTGAAGCTAACTCGGCCGGCCTTTATTCAAGGCCGGCTTAAGGCTGGCCGAACTTCGCCTTAGGTCCTCCCGACGCCTATGTACTCCTTTTTTGGACCCCATACTGCCACCTAGAGCTCATATTGACTTTGTTTTCTTTGGTGCTCCTATGTTAGCTCTTGGAATCGTATCACTTCCTCTCCTAAGGTTTTATAGTACACAATATGGGGAAAAGGGTCAAAAGGACACATGGTAATCTATTTATACCTTCCCCGTAAAATGGCCATACCGCCCCCTTTACTAAGTCCTTTTTACTTTCATTTGGCCCAAACTTATTAGTTTCATATTTTTTTATTTTTTCTCTAGCTTAAATACTATTATTGAATTTATTTTATTTCAATTTTGTAATTATTACATTTCCCCCTACCCTTAACAAAACTTTTGTCATCAAAAGTTACCTAGATTGTGAAAAAGTTTTAAATATCTCTTTTTCATGTCCTCTTCTAATTTCCAAGTCACTTCTTTTTATATTTGATTACTCTACTAAACCTTAATGTACTTGATCACTCATCTCCTCAAAATCTGCTCCTTGGTATCCACAATCTTAATAGGCTTCTCTATTGTTATGAGGTTTGGTTGCACTTCCAGAGGTTTTAAAGTAGTTACTTGGCTTGAATTTGATACATATTTCTTTAACATAGAAATGTGAAATACATCATGTACCCCAGCTAGATTCGGTGGTAATGCTAATTATACTCTACCGTTCTAATCCTTTCCAAGAATTCAAAGGGTCCTACATATCTAAGGTTCAGTTTTCCTATTAACCCAAATCTCATCACCTCTTTTGTAAGTAATACTTTCAATAAGACATCTCCTACTTTAAACTCTAAAGGGCATCGTCTTCTATCTACATAAGACTTTTGATGGCTTTGAGCTAGCTGTAGTCTCTACCTAATTAAATTAACCTTATACACTACTACTTGGATCAAGTTAGGTCTCAATACTTATCTCTTACCCACTTCATCCTAATGTAATGATGATCAGCACTTTTTACCATATAATGCTTTGTAGAGTGTCATTTGAATTATAGCTTGATAGCTATTATTGTAGGAAAACTCTATTAAGAGTAGGTGCTCACCTTAATTACCACCAAGATCTAGCACACAAGCCCTCAACATATTTTCTAATATCTAGATGGTTCTTTTGACTAACCATTTGTTTGTGGGTAGAAAGCTATACTAAACTACAATTTGGTTCCTAATGCCTTGTGTAAACTCCTAAAAAATCTCCCAACAAATCTTGTATCTCTATTTGGCACTATCGTAGTTAATACCTTATATAACCTCACAATTTCTTTGATGTACAGTTGGGCTAACTTCTCGAGTTTGTACCTGATACCTATAGGTATAAAATGGGCAAATTTACTAAGTCTGTCTATGATTACCCATATGGTGTCCAATTTAGTCATAGTTTTAACTAATGCTATGATGAAATTAATGGTCACATGCTCCTATTTCTACTCAGGTATCTGTAGAGGTTACAACTCGCTAGTGGGTTTATGTTGCTCTATTTTGATTTGTTGGTAGGTTAAACACCTAAATACATACTCTGCAATTTCCCACTTCATATTCTTCCACCAATAATGACATTTCAAGTCTTTATATATCTTGGTAGTTCTAAGGTTAATAGGATACCTAGAATAATGTACTTTTTTCATTATTTTGTACTTCACTTTAGATACACTTAGAACACATGATCTTTGACTATACCTTAGTACTCCTTTTCCATCTACAATAAACTCCATCACCTTTCCTTCTTCCATCTATTTCTTAATTTTCTACATTTTCACATCATCAACTTGTGGCTTTTATCCTATCCATCAATGTAAGCTATATACGTAAATTGGCTAATCTCGCCCCAATATCCTAGGTTATAATTTCTAGTTCTAATCTTTATGTGTCTTCTAATATGTTCCATTGAGTTATGATTAGAGTTGCTAAATTACTATGTCTCTTTCTACTGAGTGCATTGGTAACTACATTCGCTTTCCTAAGATGATATTAGATTTCAATATCATAATCTTTTATCAACTCTAACCATCATCTCTATCTCATGATTAACTCCTTCTATGTAAAGATTTACTTAAGACTTTTATGATTTGTGAATATCTTGTACTTCTCTCCATATAAGTAACGTCTCCACAATTTGAGTATAAGGACTACTACTATCAATTTTAGATAATGTGTAGGGTAGTTCTTCTCATAGGGCTTCAACTATTAGGATGCATATGTTATAACCCTCTCATTTTACATCAATACACATCTTAACCCATGGATAGATGCATCATTAAATATGACAAACTCCTCACCACTAATAGGTAATGCCAAAATTAGTATTGAAATTAGTCTCTCCTTCAATGTTACAAAGCTTGTTTCATATCTATCATCCCATTCAAGCTTCACCCCCTTTTGAGTTAATCTAATTAAAGGGGTTGCCAACTTAGAAAATCCTTTGACAAACCTTTTATAATACCTTGCTAGCTCTAAGAAGCTTCTTACCTTTGTTGCTATCTTCGATCTAGGCCATTCATTTACTGCCTTTAGTTTTTCAAGGTCTATAGATATACCTTCTTTATTGATCATATGGCCTAAGAAAGTTATCTAATTAAGCCAGAACTTGCATTTCTTGAATTTTGCTTATAGTATCTTTGTTTGCAATTTACTTAACACCATCTTCAAATGTTGCTCATGCTCCTCTTCACTCCTACAATATATTAGAATGTCATTTATAAACACAATGGAAAATTCATCTAAATACTCTCAAAATACTCTATTCATCAAGTCCATAAAAGCCACTAATGCATCTGTGAGTCCAAATGGCATTACTTGAAACTCATAATGCATATATCGTGTCCTAAAGGCAGTTTTCTGGATGTCCTCCTTCTTAGTCATCAACTAATGATATACGGGTCTCAAGTTGATTTTTGAGAAGACTTAAGCCCCTTGTAGTTAATCAAATAAATCATCTAACTTTAGAAAGGGGTATTTATTCTTAATGGTAACCTGATTCAGGTCTTGCTAGTCAATACATAATCCCATACTACTATCCTTCTTCTTCACAAATAGCATAAGCGCACCCTAGGGTGAGGCACTAAGCCAAATAAACTTCTTATTCGATAATTCTTATAACTACTTTAGTTCTACCAATGTAGTAGATGCCATACTATATGGGCTTTTAGATATCAAAGCCATACCAAGTACCATGTCTATACCAAATTTAATCTCTCTAGCTAGGTGTAGACCTAGTAGGTCTTCAAGAAAGACTTATGTGAATTCTTTCACACAACATATACCTAATCAATTCTCATAACATTACCAAATTTAACTGCTATTGAAGCTACCATTCTCTTACCCCACAATTCATACATAGGCAATCTGTTTGGTCTTTATGTTTCCATCTTGAAACAAAAGGGTTCTTCTCTTGGCGTACTCATACTCAATGTATCATTCAACACCTTAGCATGAATATTATAAATATGTCTAATGGCGTTAGACACACATGAATGTGTTCTACTAGTATAAAATAAGACATAAGCATTAGCAGAGTGTGCTAATAGCATACCTACCGAAGTATCCATGTCTAGTATATCATAATGTTGCAATGTAAATACTCAAGTTAACACTCTTTGTCTTGGTCCTATTGGCTAAGGTCTACCAATATGGGTCACAGTTTGGTTTCTCCTTGTCTATGCTAGTGGCATAGTCTACCCTCTCATATTTAGGCAATCTATCACTCTATAACCCCTCTATTTACAGGAGTAATAGAAGGTAAGAGGAATTGATCTCTCTATGTGGTCTTACTACTGTATCCTATCTTTCCACTTGAGAAATAGGTACCCTCTGGCCACTTACACTCACTCAACTCATGTAGCCTATAGTATCTAGCAGATTTGCAACCATGTCTAATTAGGGAAGTTCTAACCTAAGAGGAGGGTGCTACAATGATCATAGGTCTGGTTTGGAAGGTTCGAAGCTTCTTACCCTTCTCTTGTATAATGACTGCCTAAGTAGGTCTCTTCCCTAATGCCACTCTTATCTCTTGTATCCTCATTTCATCAATCCTTCTATGGCTCTATTTTAGGAACTTGGCCTTGTTCATCACCTCAAAGTATGTGCTCAACTGGAATAATCCACTTTATGCTATAGAGTGGGCTCCAAACCTTACATAAATCTATGAGCCCTAAACCTCCCATCTGTTTTGAAGGTTATTAGCATGAATTTAATTAGGCAGTTTAACTTTACCTCATATTCTTCTACAAATTGTTTTCCTTGGTGACAACTGTAGTCTACTACCTCCATTTTATCCCGTATGCTACTTAAGAAGTACTAATCTTAGCTCATCTATTTGAAAACCTCCTAGGTGATGTGTCCCATAGTTAATCTTAATACACTAGACCACCACTCTGAAACTAAGCCTCTTAGTAAATACATAATATAGTCTACCTATTGCTCTTCTAGGACTTTGAATGCTGCAAAAGTCTTCTTTAGTTCTTTAATCCACTATTCAGCATGTAGTAGGTCATTTACCTTGGGCCTAAACTCCCTGACCAATCTTACGAACTGATCAAAATTGATTAGCCCAACTAGCCTATCTCTAACCTCTAACATCATCTATCTTTGTCTACCACTTAACATTTGTAGTTCATGTATCTATTGTTGTTATTGTGCCACTACTCCTACTAAGGTATTAATCGCATCTAGCAACTATGCAATGTGGTCTTCACTCATTCTTAAACCATCTAAAGCGGTTTAGGTGGAGCTCGATTATTAGAAGAATCATGTATAGTACCTAATGTCGAACCTAGTTTGAAAATTCTCCTAGGCATTCTACAAAAATTCATTTACAAGATAAAGAGACACATAATAATAGGAGCTATCTTAAGATATTGAATTTCTAACAATAATTATGGAAAGGAAATTATCTCTCCATAATCATTAGACCCATTTATCACCCACTCTCTTCACTCCTCACTATCCTACAAATTTCATTCCTACGTAATCTATAGATCAATAAACCAAGGCTCTAATACCACTTAAGCTATAATACCCTGAAACTTAGAGTGAATATAGCCGCCATGTATCATCACTAGCTAAAGACATGCATAGGCTTAAAATCTACTAAAACTTCATACATACAAAAAATCACCTCAACATCATTAATGAAATCTCCACATATATTATTGAATGGCTCCACAAAGTGCCACTCGATATCTACATACGATAATGAAACTACAAAGTGCAAATTGTTCATACCAAATTTAAACTGGAGTCTATCTCCTACAATTGATAATAATGGAAGCATTTTAAAACTCAAGTACAATATAAGTCTTAAGCATAACACAACTAAACAAAATCATCTAATGATTACCTTTCTCTTCACCTGCCTATTACTCCTCATAATACACATATTCCACATCAACATTATCTAAGTCTTGGCTTATGTTTACTAGCACCTCATCATGCCTCATAATCTCACAAGAAGTACCTGCATTTGAAAATGGGCCTCACGAGGGGTAAGCTAAAGCCTAATACAATGTATACTAACAACCACACATGTATGTCATGCCAAATTACAAACACAAACATGATGCAAACAAGATATTCAAGCACCAAATTGTTTTCTTTCATATTGATTATTCTAACACTTAACTCTCAGCAACATAAGCCCCATATACACACCATACATATATACGGAAATGGGTTCTCCCCATTGTCCATGAGTCAAAGATTCCATAAGTCTTTATCATACATATATACATATATAATAGTGGTGCTCCCCACCCATGAGTCCATGAGTTCAAACATCATAAATTTACCTAGATCATCTTAGTATATAACTCTACTAGGGACAACATCACATACCAATCATCAGGGTGATACCTTGCAATCATTGACATTCTCAATTCCTCAAGCTCAAACAAGCACAATCATATAAATAATCAATTTCAATTATGATTTAAATTGGTTTATATTTCTAACCTAACATGCACAAATAAGAAACACGGTATACATGTACTTGATAAGTAATGAACGACCTCGTCACAACTCTGCACCTCCTTAATCCTTAAACCTATTCAAATTAACAAACACATAAGCTTAGAGAACCTATAACAACTCCTTTAATCCACTTTTAGGTATCTAGATAGGTTAGGAGAATTTAGGAATTGAAACTTAGTAGAAAACTCAACTTTAGAAAACATAGATCTAATACGTCCAAGTACATGGGTGTGTTCTCATTTGTAAATAGCGTGTTTTATCGTAGTGGAAGGACATAGGCTGATACATGGCCATGTCTCTTGCTTGTTGATAGGAATAAAAATCTAATAAGACCTATCATTAGGGCAAGAACTAAAGGATTTCAAATCTTGGCGTTGAGGGCCCATTTTGAGCAGATCGACCTCGGAATTATTTATATATTAACCTATTTTCTATTATTCTTGTATTGTGTATTCCAACAGGCACACTTATCATATTCTATAGGGCAATGGACAAACTCTCTCAGACTTAGCTTGTGGGTTATCCATGGACTGATCTGAACCGGCGATGAGTTGGGCTGATGGATCCTATAGAAGACCGGCATGTTGAAGACCAATTTCTTTTATATATTTTTCATTTGCATGGACTATTTATGTTGTAATCATTTTGGGACACTTTTATTTCCTTGTAATTTTCATTTAGGGTTAGCCACCTTAAAAGTGGCAAACTTGTAATTTTGAGCACTTTTTAACCCTAGGAGTAGCAAGTATAAATACTTTCTTAAGAGAGGGTTTGAGGAGGCTTATTTTGCAGATTAAACACTACCTTTCACGTGAGAATTAGGTTTCTTACCTTGGTTCCAAACTCTTAACAATTTCAACCCAAGAATTGGAATTGTGGCGAATGCAACGAAGGCGAATTGTGAGTCATATCAATTCAATTTTGTTGTATGTTCATTTCTTCTCTAGTGAGTCATATCTAGGGTAGATTTGAATCTTTCTTGGACTTATTGGTGATTGTAATTCGTGGATAATCATCTTATAAGGTTGATTATTCATTGAGTTTGAATTGCTCTTTAGTGATTGACGTGAATTGGCATGGTTGGAAGGGTTTGAGTTCACGGTTTTTGTGTTGTCTTTTTCATCCATTTCACGTGTAATTCACTTCTTCTCATTCTTGATTAGTGAAATTGATCATTAGTGTAATTTAATTCAATCTTTGAACCATTGGATTTCATCAAAGTTCCATTAGGGTCACATAATTTCCTAGTCATTTAGACCGGTTTGTATGAGACTTGAGAATTGTTTTTCTTGAGTCATTTGATTGTGCTTCAAAGTGGTTTTGAGCACATCATCTTTTTGGTATCAGAGCTATATCATATTTGGATCTAAGATTTATTACATCCTAATTGAAGAATTGGTCACATTCATTGGAAATTGACACCTTTGTTCATAAGATTGAGACTAGTTTGATTGACATTGTTTGTTTGTCTTTCAAATTGGTTTTTGTATGTGCTTAATATTGGTTTTAGGCACATCACTTGTATACCTTACTGTTCACTTTATGATTATTGGCATGGTCGTGTAAGTCTCCTAAGCGATCATGTACTTAAAGTACGCGAGTGCAACACAACCGTATTGTGGACCAAGTACTTTTGGAATTCTCAATTTTTGTTAAACAAAACTTGTCTCCAAAATTCCAAATCCCTAATCACAATTATCCTCTAATCCTTTCTACATTTGCAATTATTATACTCCTACACTTATTATACAACAACATTACCCTAAATTTCACTCTAATGACACAGGATTTAGAGGACTTACTCAAATTGCTGTCTCGCAAACAATCACCCAAATCCTATTACTATGGATACCAGGTCATTTTGACATGGTTTAGATTATTCCAACAATCAAAGTTTCTCACACTAGCCTTTTGTGTATAATTTTGTTAGATTGCCTAATAGCATAGGTGCCTTCCTCTCCTAAGGTTATGTATTGCACAATATGGTAAAAAGGGTCAAAAGGAAAGTGGGGGTTTATTTATGCCTTCCTTGTAAAATGACCATGTTGCCCCTTTTACTAAGTCCTTTTTACTTCCATTTGACTCGAGCTTATTATTTTCATATTTTGATTTTATTTTTTTCTAGCTTAAGTACTATTATTTATTTTATTTTATTTCAATTTTTTTTTATTATTACATACAAATTAGAAACTAAATAGATAAAGATGTTATACCAACATGATAGAGGAAAAAAAATACAATCATTTTGCAAATATGATATAAGCAAAAAATAATTCAAGATGATGTTCCATTCTTCTTAACCCATAAAAAGTAGGAGTATATTTGTATGCTGATAGTATGAAAATTAGATTCCTTTTGATTATCTTAAAGAAAGAGAAAGAAAGAAAGAAGTGATTTTAAGATATTATTATACTATTAAATTTACCAACAAAATAATTAGGCAAGTAGTTTGAAAAATTAGTTAGCTTGCAATCATTTCAATACATGTTTTTATTAGTCTTAATTTATATAACACTTAACTGAATAAATTATATGGATATTCCCTAAAAACTTTTAAAATTGTATAAATCCTCCACTTTGTCAAAGTCAATTTAAACTCATGAAATAACTGTGTGACTCACTTTTTTTATGTGTTAACCACCTATGTGTGTTTTCCTCTTGTTATATATTCTATTAGGAAATGTTAAAAAATTAATAAAAAGATGAAAAACTATGTGATCATGCTAGCCACACAAGGGCAATGGGTAGCCAACAAACATGTTAGAAAGAGTCACTTGACCCCACTAACATGGTTGCCATTCATCCCTTATACTTGAGCAACCATTTGCACTTGTAAAGTCATGGTGAGTTGCCACCGTCTTACATAAGTAGGTCATGAGACCCATCTACAATGGATTTTAAGTGAAAGTAGATCACAACCCATCATGTATTTGTCTAGCTACCCCCTACTCTTATGCCAATAGCACATAAAAAAAAGGGTCCCACAGCAGTTTTAGAAATTTAAGTGTTGATTTCTAAAAAATTAGGAGGACCATGAAATTCCAAAAGTTTTTAAGGGTGTAGAATAATTTACCCCACCGAATTATATCACCAAATAAAAAATATATATAGTGATGTATAATTAGACAAGGACATAGGCTACATCTTGAGTTGAACTTAGCCTAACAAGGCCAAAGTGTGTGGACCCAATAGGTTTATGGGTCCATAGTAGTTTGATGCTCATAGACTTGACAAGTCCATTTAGTTTGAAAATTTGAAATATATTAAAATTAAAATTAAAATAATATTAACAACTTAAGCTATTTTCCTATGAAATAGGAGTAATTGAATCCCATTCACAACCCTTAATGGGGTTGTTAATAACAACGCAAGAAATTAAAATACTATAAATGCATATTTAGTTGGATATTTATAAATTTTACTAAGATAAAATATTCATTTTTTAGTAATATAGGATTACAACCAACTTTTATATTTTTATTTTTTTTTCTCCCAGACTTTTATTTCACATTGTTAAAATGATAACTCTAGTTAAGTATGGTTTTGAATGAATACAAATCCTTTACGATTTATTTCTATAATGGGCTAAAAACCATAGAGTTTTTGACCCATAATCTTTATTATTTTTAAAATTTTTAAGTTAATCTTTTTTCATTTTAAGTTATTTAAGAAAATAGAATTAAAACAAAAGTAATTACAATTCACAAAGATCCCATTATTTTTATTCTTTATTCGCAAGACGAATATATATCCTCTCCACTTGTGATTCTCGATTCCTATTTTTTGGTATTATTACTTGAGTATTCATTTCATTATTTACATATGATAGACATGAATTATTGTCCAACCAATCTATACTTGGTAATAATCATTCCAAAGACATTACTTTTTTATTTTTAGTCTACTTTTCTATTCTTGGTCTATTTCATTCTAGAAAGTAATCGGATTGTTAGTATTTCCTAATTGCCAAGTGGTGAAGTTAACAGTAATAGTACTTGTGTATCTCATAATAATGTTGAGTGTAGCTGTTAATTTTTTTTCTTTAATCTTTTGCACCCATGATAAATGCCTGCAGCATTAAACTATCCCTAAGAAAAAAGTTAATATTGAATGAGGTATTTTTCTAATTATTCTATCTTGACTTTAACAGCTATGGGTCCATATGTATACGTCGTGCGTCATGCTTCTTCTCATGAAAGTATGCATTTTTACTTTCCATATATAGATACAAAATATGCCTGATAAAAAAATATTAAAATAATTTGTTGAGAATTTAAAATAAATCAATAAAATTTTTTATATTTATCATGAGAATAATATAAAAATAAATAATTTAATTTTTATCAAATACATAATGAATATTTTCAATAACTTTTCTTATGCATTTTTAGGGTGTCCTATCAAGAGAACGTTGCTAAGAAAAAGCCCGGCACTGGCTTTAGAAAATTCGGCTGACGTGCTTGACGAGTAAAGTCTGGTCTTGGTCGTCGGTCGAAAAAGAAGCCAGGTCATTCACAACTTTTCCTTGTCTTTTTGAGTTTATTTTGATCCACTAGTTCTAAAGCTGAAGTTATGTCATTTTCTCTCTTTCATTGGTGTATGTGGTTTGAAGTATGTGTGATCATGCATATGTAAATGTGGTCGGGAATTATACGTATTAAATATTAACTCATCTTTTGAAGATCTTTTTTTTTTTAGCTATAGGTATAAATTATTACAGTTTCTATAGTCACAAAGATCCCATTATTTTTATTCTTTATTCCCAAGACGAATATATATCCTCTCCACTTGCGATGGATTATTAAAAGCCAATAATCAAAATTAAATCCCCTTGTCACACTTTTTTACTAAGCATTCAGAAATTTTCGATGGAAAGAAAATAGAAAGTAATAAAATTAGTAATAAAAAGTAACCAAAAGAAATTTATATGTGCATATAAATTATTATTATTATTATTATTGCTATTTTTTTGTGTAATGGGTATTTTAATTTTTATTTATACATTATAACTTAATATTTTAGAGGACATGAATAGTGACTCTATTTGACAATCTAATAATGGATTACTTTTTACTCATTTTAATTTCTTTGTTAAATAGGACCTTCTCGTTAGACTTCGTCTTACTTTTAATATCAACATTTCATAAGGAAGAATGAGGTTATCTCTATTGGACAAAGAAATGTAGAATTATGACCATAATGGTGTTGTCTCATCTTGAACTATCTTAAATTGAACCTATTAGCACGTAGTTGACCTCATGGACTAAAACAAGCATCACACAATAAGAGATATGGTACTATTCAAGTCTTTAAGTCAGGTACTCATTTTCACATTTAAATTCAATGCTATTTATTAATAAAATAAAACCATATCGAATATAACTATTAGAGCAAGAGATTCATAATTCATTTTCTATAATTATAATGGTGTTGTCTCATTTGTGGAAAAACATCTCAACCACGAATAGAAAGTTCAACTATGTTGAAGTGAACCTATTAGTACTTAATTGACCTCGTGGACTAAAACAAACACCACACAGTAAGAGATATGTTACTACTCAATTCCTTAATTCCAGTCCTCATTTTCACATTTAAATTCAATGTTATTGATTAATAAAATAAAACCACATCAAATATAACTTCTAGACTAAGAAGTTCTAAATTCATTTTTTAGTATTATTATTTGACTATTCATTTCATTATTTACATATGATAGACATCAGTTATTGTCCAACCAATCTATATGCGAGGTAATTTGATATAATATGTATAAACTTCTATTATTATATTTATGGAACCAAAATATGAAAATTCTTTGCAAGTACATTAGCAGGATAACTATTGAATAAGAGTTATATTAGTTAGAAATTACACAAAGTAAATAATGGAATAGAAATTTTTAACTTATACTCGATAATAATCATTCCTAAGACATTACTTTTTACTTTTAGTCTACTTTTCTATCCTCAGTCTATTTCATTCTACAAAGTAAACGGATTGTTAGTGTTTCGTAATTGCCAAGTGGTGAAGTTAACAATAATAGTGCTTGTGTATCTCATAATTAAGCACTAGTTTCATAACAATAATAGTGCTTGTATATCCCAACCATGATTTGATTTATCATTTAGTTTTGCACTATCATTATCCATTGGTGCATATAAACCTTTACAATATAAAAGATCTTTTATAGTCAACTTCATAATAAAATAATTTGATGAATTTTTCTTTTAATGTTACTTGAAGATCCTCATTCTTGTAACATAAAAAATCAATTTTTTTTTTCCAAATTCAACTCCAATCCACTTGTTATGAATAATAATTCCCCTTAATGATAAAATATTTTTTCTCTTACTTTAAAGCGATAAATAATTATAACAAACTAAAACTAATAAATAATAATCAACACCAAAATTTACGTGTAAAACCCCAATAGTGGTACAAAACCATGGGAAAGCAGCACAAAACTTCCATTGCCAACCAATAATGTGTTCAAAATGTGTTTATTCAGTAGTTAGATATTCAAACTTTACCTAACATCGTGGATATCTCAATAAAATCACAAAACAAGCCAATTTGCAAGATTGTAAAAACACAAAATCAATATGAATAATTAAGAAGGATTAACAAATAAAAAGTAATAATTCTATAGCACACTACACTAGTGATCCAATATTTAAAATTTCATCACAATTAAGATTCAATAGGTTATATCATCATGGACCCAAAACCACTCCATTAAATTGATCACTTTTTTATTTCAATATCATGAAAAGTAATCAATCTTTCCAGTTTCATCTAATTCTCTATTTTCCTTTCTTCGCGGCCGCAAGTCTTTCACTCTCATTGTTTGATTTAATTTTTTTCATTCAAAGCATCTATATGCATATTAATAACACGGTCCTTTAGGGGTTTAATTGCAATTTTTTTTTATTTGCTATGAGTCCATATGGTTTGAACCCAAACCCAACGATAGAAAAATCTACAATAATTAAAACAACACAAACTATAGTTTAAGCAAAAATAAAACGAATAATGTGGAGTCTACGCTGTTAATTTTTATCTTTCTTTAATCTCTTACATCCATGATAAATGCCTATAGCCTTTAAACTATCCCTAAGAAAACAGTTAATATTGAATGAGGCATGTTTCTAATTATTCTATCTTGACTTTAATAGCAATGGGTCCATATGGTTTGCTTGGCATGTGCTCATTTGCCAAGAAATTGTTGACGATGCCACTAATTGCATTAAAGTCGGAATGGGCATGGAAAATTCCTAACCCGCTTCACCAATAGAATCTAGTCTCGGTCTTCTATCAAATGCAAGGCAAAGTTAAGTCTATTCTTGTCCATTTGATTTTTCGTTTTTTCTTTTGGACCACAAAACGAATAATCAGCTAATGATTCCATCTACTAGTTTATAAGTTGAAGAAACTAATTTTTTGCATCATTATTGATATTTTAATTTATAAAGGTTCAGATGCGGATCTCCAAAGCTCAGAAAAAATTAACTATGAATTTTTTTAAAATTATATATATATATATATGATATGCAGATTTTAAAAGTAATTATTAACAAAATATATGATATATGCAAGTAAATTAAATGGATTAACCTATCTTTATCCATGTATTAAGCAGGCCAACCCATTTTAAAAGTAATTATTAACAAAATATATAATATATGCAAATTGGTTAAATGGATCAACCTATCTTAATCCATGGGTTAAATAGGCCAACTCACTTTAACTCAATAAATAGATTGAAATTTTTTGGTCCAATCCATGCCATTGAGATACGATGAATAATTCATGAAGACTGAAATTAAGAGTTAATGATGGGTTGATGATATTTGGCCAAACCATGATCAAATTATATAATTCAATCATTTGTTTTTCATATTATGTTTTATTTTGTATTGTCCACATATTTATTTTATTTACATATGTATTTTATTGAATCGTACTTCATATTTTTATCAGTGTAGGTTTGATCAAACTTTCCTTTATTTGAGTATATTATTTAGTTTAATTTAATATTTTACATATATATAACTAAAATGTAAATGATATTATGTGCTCTTCATGTGAAAATTGACATGCATCTTATTTTCAAAAAGCTCCTTTTCTATGCAATCATTTTTTTTATTAGGCATATTAAATTGCTATTCCAATTTGTGTCCTCATAAAAAGAAAAAAGAAAAAACTTGGTTTTTCTTATACTAATGAAAAACATTTTGTGAAAAATAAAAAAAACTTGATTTTTTTTATACTAATAAAAAAAAATTCATGATATAGATACATCATCACTCTTTTACATAAGACTTATATTTTCTATATCTATATTATTAAATATAAACATAACATTTGACTCCATATTATATGCCTATAAATTTTTAAATGCTAAGATATAGAAAAACAAGTAAGATGGAAATATAGTGGGAGGATAGCAATAGTTTTTTTTGTTAAATAGGTATAAAATTATTATTTTATTTCTTTTTATAGTGATATTATGAATAACCAGGTTGTATAGTTATTTTACTTTTAAGTGACTAATATTAATATATTTTACTTTATGACATATATATCGTATTGTGCATTCGGAATCTCCTTTGAAATAAAGAATGTGGCGTAGTCCATCATGAAGTCGGAGGTGCAAATTTTACATGGGACAACTTCTCATCCCTAATTGTGTTTTCATTATTTCTCGACATTTTTACTTTTCATATATAGATACAAAATATGCCTGATAAAAATTATTAAAATAATTTATTGAGAATTTAAAATAAATCAATACGATTTTTTATATTTTATCATGAGAATAATATAAAAATAAATAATTTAATTTTTATCAAATACATAATGAAATTTTTCAATAACTTTTCTTATGCATTTTTAAAGTGTCCTATCAAGAGAACGTTGCCAAGAAAAAGCCCGGCATTGGCTTTGGAAAATTCCGCTGACGTGCTTGACGAGCAAAGTCTGGCCTTGGTCGTCGGTTACAACTTTGCCCTTATCTTTTTGAGTTTTCATATATATATATATATATATATATTGATCCCCTAGTTCTAAAGCT
Organism: Laguncularia racemosa; assembly: GCA_037954665.1. Classification (NCBI taxonomy): domain Eukaryota; kingdom Viridiplantae; phylum Streptophyta; class Magnoliopsida; order Myrtales; family Combretaceae; genus Laguncularia; species Laguncularia racemosa. The sequence continues at coordinate 549,007 of JBBMOL010000211.1, forward strand.
GAAGTTATGTCATTTTCACTCTTTCATTGATGTACGTGGTTTAAATTATGCGGGATCATACATATGTACATGTGGTTGTGAATTACACTTATTAACTCATTATTTGGAGATTTGTTTTTTAGCTATCGGTATAGATGGTTATACATTTTACAGCAACGACCTAATAAACATTTTTCTAAAGTCACAAAGATCCCATTATTTTTATTCTTTAATCCCCTTGTCACACTTTTTTACTCACATAAGCGCCGTTGCCACGCCGCTATTACAACTCTTTATTAAGATTTTTTATTATCATTATTTTGTGTAATGGATATTTTAATTTTTATTTATACATTATAATTTATTATTTTAGAGGACATGAATAGTGACTTTATTTGACAATCTAATAATAGATTACTTTTTACTCATTTTAATTTCTTTGTTAAATAGGACCTTCTCGTTAGACTTCGTCTTTCTTTTAATATCAACATTTTATAAGGAAGGATGAGGTTATCTCTGTTGAACAAAGAAATGTAGAATTATGACCATAATGGTGTTATCTCATCTTGAACTATCTTAAAATGAACCTGTTAGCACGTAGTTGACCTCATGGACTAAAAAACATATCACAGAATAAGAGATATGATACTATTCAAGTCCTTAAGTCTACTCCTCATTTTCACATTTAAATTCAATGCTATTTATTAATAAAATAAAACCACATCAAATATAACTATTAGACCAAGATAATTCATTTTCCATGATTATAAGGGTGTTGTCTCATCTATGGAAAACCATCTCAAATAGGAATAGAAAGTTGAATCATCTTAAAGTGAACCTATTAGCACGTAGTTGATCTCATGGATTAAAACAAACACTACACAGTAAGAGAGATAGTAATATTTAAGTCGTTAAGTCTAGTCCTCGTTTTAACATTTAAATTCAATGCTATTGATTAATAAAATAAAACCACATCAAATATAACTATTAGAGTATTCACAATTCATTTTCTATGATTATAAGGGTGTTGTCTCATCTATGGAAAAACCTCTCAGATAGGAATAGAAAGTTGAACCTTCTTAAAGTGAACCTGTTAACACGTAGTTGATCTCATGGACTAAAACAAACACCACACAATAAGAGATATGGTCATCGAATATAACTATTAGAGCAAGAGGTTCAAAATTTATTTTCTATTAACATAATGTGTTGTCTCATTTGTGGAAAAACATCTCAACCACGAATAGAAAGTTCAACTATCTTGAAGTGAACCTATTAGTACTTAGTTGACCTCGTGGACTAAAACAAACACCACACAGTAAGAGATATGGTACTACTCAATTCCTTAATTCCAGTCCTCATTTTCACATTTAAATTCAATGTTATTGATTAATAAAATAAAACCACATCAAATATAACTTCTAGACTAAGAAGTTCTAAATTCATTTTTTGGTATTATTATTTGACTATTCATTTCATTATTTACATATGATAGACATCAGTTATTGTCCAACCAATCTATATGCGAGGTAATTTGATATAATATGTATAAACTTCTATTATTATATTTATGGAACCAAAATATGAAAATTCTTTGCAAGTACATTAGCAGGATAACTATTGAATAAGAGTTATATTAGTTAGAAATTACACAAAGTAAATAATGGAATAGAAATTTTTAACTTATACTCGATAATAATCATTCCTAAGACATTACTTTTTACTTTTAGTCTACTTTTCTATCCTCAGTCTATTTCATTCTACAAAGTAAATGGATTGTTAGTGTTTCGTAATTGCCAAGTGGTGAAGTTAACAATAATAGTGCTTATGTATCTCATAATTAAGCACTAGTTTCATAACAATAATAGTGCTTGTATATCCCAATCATGATTTGATTTATCATTTAGTTTTGCACTATCATTATCCATTGGTGCATATAAACCTTTACAATATAAAACATCTTTTATAGTCAACTTCATAATAAAATAATTTGATGAATTTTTCTTTTAATGTTACTTGAAGATCCTTATTCTTGTAACATAAAAAATCAATTTTTTTTTCCAAATTCAACTCCAATCCACTTGTTATGAATAATAATTCCCCTTAATGATAAAATATTTTTTCTCTTACTTTAAAGCGATAAATAATTATAACAAACTAAAACTAATAAATAATAATCAACACCAAAATTTACGTGTAAAACCCCAATAGTGGTACAAAACCATGGGAAAGCAGCATAAAACTTCCATTGTCAACCAATAATGTGTTCAAAATGTGTTTATTCAATAGTTAGATATTCAAACTTTACCTAATATCGTGGATATCTCAATAAAATCACAAAACAAGACAATTTGCGAGATTGTAAAAACACAAACTCAATATGAATAATTAAGAAGGATTAACAAATACAAAAGTAATAATTCTATAGCACACTACACAAGGATCCAATAGCTAAAATTTTATCGCAATTAAGATTCAATAAGTTATACCATCAAGGACCGAAAACCACTCTATTAAATTGATCATTTTTTTATTTCAATATCATGAAAAGTAATCATTCTTTTTCAGTTTCACCTAATTCTCCGTTTTCCTTTCTTTTTGGCCGCAAGTCTTTCGCTCTCATTATCTGATTTAATTTTTTTCATTCAAAGCATCTATATGCATATTAATAGCATGGTCCTTTAGGGGTTTTATTGCAAATTTTTTTTTCTATGGGTCCATATGGTTTGAACCCAAACCCAACGATAGAAAAATCTATAATAATTAAAACAACACAAACTATAGTTTAAGCAAAAGTAAAACGAATAATGTGGAGTCTAAGCTGTTAATTTTTATCTTTCTTTAATCTTTTACACCCACGATAAATGCTTACAGCCTGTAAACTATCGCTAAGAAAACAGTTAATATTGAATGAGGCATGTTTCTAATTATTCTGTCTTGACTTTAATAGCAGTGGGTCCATATGGTTTGCTTGGCATGTGCTCATTTGCTAACTGCATTAAAGTCGGAATGGGCATGGAAAATGCCTGACCCGCTTCACCAATAGAATCTGGTCTCGGTCGTCTATCAAATGCGAGGCAAAGTTAAGTCTATTCTTGTCCATTTGATTTTTCATTTTTTCTTTTGGACCATAAAACGAATAATCAGCCAATGATTCCATCTGCTAGTTTATAAGTTGAAGAAACTGATTTTTTTTGCATCGTTATTGATATTTTAATTTATAAAGGTCCAAATGTAGATCCCCAAAGCTCAGAAAAAATTAACTATCATTATAAGAGTAATTACTAACAAAAAAATATGATATGTTAAACGAGTCAACCCATCTTGATGCACAAAAATATGATATGTTCACTTTAGCTCATTTAATAAGTAGAATATAATATTTTAACAAAACCCACCGCATTGTAGGTTAGCAAGTCACGCTAGCCAACCCACCAATCATTGGAGAGATAGCAAATAATTTATGAAGATTGAAACTAAGAGTTAATGATGGATTGATATTTAGCCAAACCATTGATCAAATTATTTAATTCAATTGTTTGTTTTTCATATTATGTTTCATTTCATATTGTCCATAGATTTATTTTATTTAAATATATATTTTATTGGATCATATTTCATATTTCTATTGGTATAGGTTTGATCAAACTTTTCTTTATTTGAGTATATGATTTAGTTTAATTTAATATTTTACATACATGTAACTAAAATGTAAATGATATTATGTGCTCCACATGAGAAAATTGACATGCATCTTATTTTCAACAAGCTCCTATTGTACGCAATCATTTTTGTTTTTTATTAGGCCATATTAAATTGCTATTCCAATTTGTGTCCTCATAAAAAGAAAAAAAATACTTGGTTTTTCTTATACTAATAAAAAAAATTGTGATATATCACTCTTTTATATAAGACAAGACTTATATTTTATATATCTATATTATTAAGTCGAAACATAATATTTGATTTTGCATTATATACCTATAAAACTTTTAAATGCTAAGATATAGAAAAACAAGTAAAATGGAAATATAGTGGGAGGATAGCAATAGTTTTTTTTTATTAAATAGATATAAAATTATTATATTACTTTTTTTTATAGTGATATTATCAATAACAATTATATAGTTATTTTACTTTTAAGTGAGTAATGTTAATATATTTTATTTTATGACGTATATATGGTGTTGTGCAATCAGAATCTCCTTTGAAAGAAAGAATGTGGCATCCTCCATCATGAAGTCGGAGGTGCAAATTTCACATGGGACAACTTTACATCCCTAATCACGTTTTCACTGCTTGTCGATATTTTTACTTTCTGTACATGGATACAAAATATGTTTATTAAAAAAATTATTAAAACAATTTATTAAAAATTTTAAATAAATCAATAAGGTTTTTTATATTTTAGCATGAGAATAAAATAACATTTTCTTTAGAAAATTCGGCTGACGTGCTTGACGAGTAAAATCTGGTCTTGGTCGTCCGTCGAAAAAGAAGCCAGTTCATTTACAACTCTACCCTGGTCTTTTTGAGTTTTCATATTTTATTTCATATCATTTCCATCACTGTTTTTGTGGTTGTTAACTATTGACACTAGTAATCAGCCATTGATGAAACCTTCCACTATCTTTTATTAGTAAGTATTGTAAATTTAATAAATTAGCCATATAAAAAAATGTACATAAAAATGACGTGCAATATTGATGGGTATTTAGACTAATGAAAATTAAAATTTCCTTTTTTTTCTTTTCAATACCCATCGAACATTAAAAAAGAAAATTTTCGTTCACTTCCTACCGCTTATGCCCTCCAAATCTAGCTAAGAAATGAAATTTATATTTACTTCATTTTCTACTCACTTCCTTTCAATTTCACTCTTCCCTTTTTTCTATATAATAGTTATCAAACAAAGCATAAAAAACACCTAGTTTAAAAGTTCTAAGGGGCACTTTTAATATATTTCTATATCAACAAGAGTTGTGCAAATATAATAAATTAATTATTCTTTTCCAAAAATTTTTATTTTTACCTAGTAAATATTATGCATGCTACTTCAATGACTAATTTCCATAAATGTGTTTTCTTTTTGTTTATTTATCATATATTTTTTTATAAAATAGGTATTACTTTTAAGTAGCATTTATATAATTTTAAGTTACCATGTTAATTTCTAAAAATAGACAAATCAATGGTTATATTCAATTTTTTTTCCTTTTCTTTTTTTTTTTATATTATTAGAAAGGACATTGTGTTAATTCAAAATAGAGGGATGCTAGACTAATTCTCTATATTATTATTTGAATCAGATATCGACAAATGTACAGAATATCCAAAGATTTGCTACTCGGATTGATGTGTGAATACTCCAGTGTCATATCACTGTGTGGTTCCAAGTAAAACATTGAAGCTCACCTTTATAGGTTTGTGACTTTGCACCATTTATTGATAGAATCAAACGATAAAAAAGAAAAAAGAAAAACAAACCTAAGCAACGATAGGCTGCACTTTTTATGCCTTTCCTATCTTCTATCCTTGGAAAAATAGCCCATAATCTTGCATTATCTAAGTTAAAAAGAAAAACAAACCTAAGCAGCGATAGGCTGCACTTTTTATGCCTTTCCTATCTTCTGTCCTTGGAAAAATAGCCCATAATCTTGCATTATTTAAGTTCCACTCATTTCAATTTCAATTTTCCATTTTATCACATAAAGGTTGGATTGGTTGGATGGTTAGTTGTTTATCATTAAAATCATTACGTTACCATTCAATCCCCACTAGTAGTTAAAAAGAGTAATATCTAACTTTTAAGTCTTTTTCATTTCACTTGCAATTGCAACATTTTTAATAGGAAAAAGAAAAAAGGAATTATGTGTCCAATTTAATACATTTACTTTTATCATTATTCTTATATTGATTTATGAATATGCTAAAAAAAATGGTCAAACCTCTAAAGTTTTCATAACAGACAAGCTTAAAATTCATTAGTTTTATGAAATATAATCTTCAATGATAAAAAATACTTGAGAAATTACGATAATCTAAAAGTAGATGAATGGTCATAGATACTTTATAAACATATAAAACTATCTAATTATAAGGCATACTGATATTAAATTGACACATTTTTCATTTTCCTTGAACACAATGCAACTCAAGCTCATATCAACAATGAATAAGGTTGTGAAAGTGACACACAAAGGCCCGATAAGGAAGTGTGCATTTTAAAAATGTAGGACATTTAATGTATGTTCTAAAAAAATTATTCTCAAGTAAATAATTATATATGAACTCCAAACATTCCAATTTTTAACAAATTGGAAAGAGTTCCAATTCAAGATTGAGGAATTTTATATCTCCAACTCTGTTAATTAAGTGAATGTTATTTTTTTTTATCTTAGAAGTATACATTTAATTATCAATGTTTACTTACTTTTTTATTTAAATCCTTAACCTATTTCTTTTTTCTATTTAAGTCATTCAAGTTTTCAAAACCTTACAAAAATAGGATTTCCATTATATACACTAAATTTTCTATCCATCTTGAATATATATTAGCTTTTTTATTAGCCTTAAACTAGTTGTTCAAGATAGTTAGGATATGCAAATATTTTTCTAGTCTATTTTCTTAATTTTAATTATTATTTATGTATTTATTATTATTTTTAATTATATTATATCATTAAATATATTTAATATTTTTTATTATATTAGGTAAATAAATATATTTAATATTTTATTTTTTAATTTAATTATTGTGGATAAATTTGAAGTTGATATGTTTTATGAATTGATAGAAAACTCAATAGATTTAGCCAAAGATCTTTTTTATTTTATAATGTTTTAAAAACATTAAAGACTCAAATTAAAAAAAATTAAAAATTTAAATAGAAAAGTAGATAAACATTAAGTACTAAAAATGCATTTTCCCCTTTTTTATTATCTCAAAAATATCAAAGACATCCCAAATTAAAACTCATCCTAATAGGTATGTGACTCTACACCATTTAAAGACAAAATCAAATGATAAAAAGCAAAAGAAAAGAAACCTAAGCAGTGGTTGGCCTAATATATATATATATATATATATATATATATTTATATTTATATATATATATTTACGTTTCCTATCTTCTCTTCTCAGAAAAGTAGCCCATAATCTTGCAATATCTAAGTTCCACTCATTTAAATTTCAATTTTCAATTTATCATAGAAAAGTTAGATTGGTTGGATAGTTAGTTGGTTATCATCAAAATCATTGTGTCTCCATTTGATCCCTCTTGTAGCTAAGTAAGAGTACTCTCCAACTTTATGTTTTATTCTTATATTGCTTTACGAATAGGATAAAAAAAGAAAAATGATCCATAGTCAAACCTCTAAAATTGTCCATAAAAATATTAATATCAAATTAGAAAATCTTAATTTTAAATTGAATTAGGTAGAAATTATGCACTACAACAAACAAGCTTAAAATTCATCAGTTTTATAAAATATAATCTTCAAGAATGAAAAATACTTGAGAAATGATTGTAATAAAAAAGTAGAGGAATGATAGAAGATATTTTATAGACTATAGAATAGGTAATAGTCTTAAATATTGTACTTTTCTAAAAATAATTACGCAAATATTGTATATAAAATAATTATTCTTAAAATAAGTTTCAAAGACACGGACACGGTTTGTGACTTTAAGGTTAAAAAAAAATAAAACTGAAGGCATAGACATAAGATGCATGTAATCTTTTTTTTTTTTTAACATTTGGACAATCACATTGTATTAAAAGTACAAATGTTATCTCCATCCTCAAGCATATTGCTTGAAGGCACAAATGTTGTTTGCACCCTTAATTTTTATTTTTTTTTTACACCAATAGATCAAAATATAGTAATTTGACACTTATAAAAATAGCAAATGGCAATGCCATTTGGTCTTAGCTATAATGCATTCAAATCAGTCTTTTTTAGATATATATATTATGAGCTCCTTAACTCTAAACAAGTAAAAAGTTATAACCTTTTAAAGTTAAAACAGCAAATCACATCAATTTCAATTTTTTTTTCCAACTTTAAAAGGTCATAACTTTTTGCTTGTTTGAAGTTATGAAACCCATAATATATCAAAAAAGATTTATTTGAGTGTACTATAGATAGAACTAAACGCATTGCCATTTTCAATTTTTGTATGTATCAAATTGCTATGTTTTGATATGCTAAAGTGTAAAAAAAAAAAAAAAAAAACTAAAGGTGCAAACAACGTCTAAGCCTTCAAGCAATATGCTTGAGGTCCTATATGGCATCTAGACCTTCAGTATAATGTGACAGCCAAAATGTAAAAAAAAAAAAATACACTAAAGGCATATACCTCATTTGTGCCTTCAAGCAATTTTCTTGAAGGCATGAACAAGGGTAGACCAAGTCTGTGCCTTCAGTTAAATTTTTTTTTAACCCTAAAGTCACAAACAACATCCGCTTCTTCGAAACCTATTTTAGAAATAATTATTTTAGGTATAATATTTACATAATTTCTCTAAAAAAACTACAATATTTAATAGCGTAACCCCATATAGAACTATCTAACTGTAAGGAGTACTAATATTAAATTGGCACATTTTTTGTTTTCCTTGAACACGAAACAACTCAAGCTCATATCAACATTGAAAATGCATATAATTATATACATTTTAAAAATGTAGAACATTTAACACATGTTCTAAAAAGATTACTCTCAAGTAAATAATTATGTACAATCTCTAAACATTCCAAATAACAAAATTGAAAGATTTCATATTCAAGATTGAAGAATTTTATAGCTCCAACTCTGGCGATTAAGTGTATGTTATTGGAACAAATTATAACAAATTTAGTGCTTTTATGATAGATAGAGCATATGCAAGCACCATGAAAGGCACTTAAACTCAAGTTCAAGAACAAATGAATAAATGCTCTCATCCTTCTTTCATAAATATCCTTTGAAAGACAAAACACATGCATTTAGACATATGTCTTTCCCATTAAGCAAACTTATAAATAAAGACAACAAAAGAGTGCTTTTCCTAGTATCTTTTTCTTTCTTTTCATTAATTTATTTATTTTAATGTAGGTATTAGCTCTAGTTTAGGAGCCCTTCTCTTATTTCTTTTAAGATGGGGCTAGGAAAAGAAAAGAAGCTTAAGCAAAAGTACTTTAAGTGAAATGGAGGACACATACTACAACAACGTTTATCATCATCTGAAGAAAATGTTAAAAAATGTAAATTATTTAGTAAAAGAGATATGCAAAAGGCTATTGAAAATTTTACTGAAAGTAGAATTTTAGGTAAAGGTGGCAAGGAACCATTTACAAAGGAACATTAACATATGGAAGAATAGTAGCAATAAAGAAAGCTCTAGTTAGAGATGAAGAAAAAGTTGAGCAATTTATTAATGAGATTATGATTCTAACACAAATCAATCATAGAAATATTGTACAACTATTAAGATGTTGTTTGGAAACAGAAGTTCCTCTTCTCGTGTATGAGTTCATACCAAATGGAAATCTATATGAATACCTTCATGGATCAAATAAAGAAGACCTCATGTCTTGGGAAGTACGTTTGCAGCTTGCAATAGAAATTGCAGGAGCACTTTTCTATTTGCACTCAGCAGCATCAACACCTGTATATCACAGAGATATCAAGTCTACAAACATACTCTTGGATGAAAAGTATCAAGCAAAGATAGCAGACTTTGGCACATCAAGATTCGTATCTCTTGATCAAACTCATGTGACCACATTAGTACAAGGAACCATTGGATACCTTGATCTAGAGTTCTTCTACACAAACCAATTTACAGACAAGAGTAATGTCTATAGTTTTGGGGTAGTACTTGTTGAGCTTCTAACAAGGCAAAAGCTTATTTCTATAATGAGAATGGAGGAGGGTATAAATTTAGCTGCATACTTTATTCTTGCAATGGAAGATGGCCATTTATTTGATATCCTGGATGTTGAAGTTTTAAATCAAGGCACGAAGGAAGAAATTGTTAATGTTGCTAAACTTGCAAAAAGATGTTTGCACTCACATGGAAGGAACCGGCCTACTATGAGAGAAGTGGCTATAGAGTTGGAGGGGATAAAAGAAGCTGTGACACCTGCCTAATATTCAATCAAGTGAAGAAAACCACATGCAAGTTCAATGTCAAGATATCATCAAATCAGCATTAGCTAGGCTTAAAATCGATACAAACGTTGTTATGTAGTCAAATGATCAACCTCTTTTACTTTTTAGGACTTGAGATAACAATCTTCCTTCTTGATCAATAATTTATGGTTACCTATATAGATAACTCCTATAAAAAGAATGTGAGTTTCCTTCATTTATGTTTAACCTCTTTTGCAAAATAAATCATTGTTGGGAAATTTTCTATTTTCAATATGATATCCTCTCAATTCAATTGGAATTCATAGATTGAAAGGTGATTATTTGGTAGATCAAAAATTCAAAAACTAGCAATCATGACTACATCATTTTTAGGGGTTTGCAAAATCTATTGCATGTGTGACAGATCATTATGCATATACAATATGCTTTTTACGTATCGTTTTATGAGCATTTATGTGTTATAAGATGCAAGAATAAGGTAGTGTTTGGTTACTAATACTAGACAGGATAAGGAGTATTAGATAGTATAAGGAGTACTGGATAGTACAAAACAAAAAAGATTGGACAAAAAAAAAATTTATACCACATTTGGTTTGTTCAGTATTGAATAAGGATTTTTGTACTATCCAATGTTTTGAATTGTAAAGTTCTGGACTAAACATAGTAAATTTGATAATTTTACCCTTTTTAAGCAAACTTATTAGGAAAAAAGATTTTGAAAAAGTAAACCTAGAAATAGCGTGATAAAATTACATATTAAAATTGTGATTTTTAAATGTAAAAAAAATATTTGTTAAATATATGACTTTTAATTTTAAGTTACATGTTGACTAGACTCCAGCTGTCCTTTGTCCATTGAGGATCCTATAGAAAACAAAATAATTTAAAAAGTCTACGTCTCAACATCTTCATCTCCTACCCACAGCTCATCTAATAGCTTCATTACAAAAGCTTGTATAATTTCTACTACTAGTCACCTTGTCAAACCACCCAGCGGACTGAGTCCTTAATGATCAAGAAAATGATGAAGAGCAACTGGGGAAGCTTGTCGTCTGGTTGGCCAACAGGGTTGTGTTTCTGATAGTCCTGAAATCAGCCCTAGAACTTAATATCATAGACATGGTCTTAACCGCAGGTGACGATGCGTTCCTTTCACCTTCTGAGATTGCTAGTCGGATTCCTACTAAGAATCCAAATGCTTTGGTGATGCTCGATCAAATGTTGCGTCTTCTGGCTAGTTATGGTATAGTGAAGTTTTCAGTTAGGACTAAAGAGAAAAGTATGAAGGGCAAGTTGGGGATTTCGAAAAAAATGAATTTTTGTCCAATACCACATTTTTTGTACCAAATTACATGCGGTATGAAAATTTACAATTTTTTTTAGTACTACATTGATTTCTTATCCAATACTTTCTTCATAGATGGCAACCAAATGCAGGACAAAAAAATTTATCCTATCCAATACCGGATTTTTTTTTCCAACCAAACGCTACCTAAAGAGTATAACAGAATCACTTTAGATTATTAGTTTACTTCAAGGATGTGTATGTTTTTCCTATTGAGAAAATTGTTCATTGTTTAATTTTCTTTTCTTTACTTTTCTTTTTATAGGAGATTATAACTTATGATGGAATGAAAATGTTTATTTTATTGATGCTATCATACTCTTGTTATTTCTTATTGATACGTCTTTTATATTACTTTACTTTTAGATTGCTTCAATGGAACAATAATAGACCTCAATATTTATTTAAAATTTCCAAATATTAGGCTACACTAGTTTCATTCATTTTAAATCATGGATAATTATTTGGATAAGTGACAAAATTTAAACAATTTGTAAGGACTAAAGTTTTTCAACAAGATTAGTTGAGAACCTTTAGTAGCAATAAATTAGGTAAAGGATTTTATATAGGCTCAATCCTTAGAGTCTAAAATTTTATGTCAAATTTTCTTGAATTTAGATTTACATTTTTATGTGCAATTTTGGCTCATCTCATATCAATCATATTGTCAATTAGCATATAAAATAGTTAGGTTAGAATACTAATTGATATTTACATTGCATCCTTAGAACACATTAGGTGTGCCATCAAAAATCAACCACTAAGAGAGGTGAAAAGTCATCTTTTTCCTAATCTTAGCAAAACTAAGTGACAAGTAGAGCTGGTAATTGCGGGGCGCGTTCGCGGGTTAGCCTATAGAGCCCGTAAAAAATTGCAGGGCAGGCCAAAAATTTTAGCCCGCTCAAGCTGCAAGCCATTTTGGCCCCTGCCTATGTGGCCCGCGAGGCGGGGCGGGTAAGTTCCCATGGGCGCGAGTTGGCTCGCTGACCAGCAAAAAAAATAAAAAATTATTGTGCTGTGCTGTGTCTGTGTGAGTGTGACACAGTGTGACGACTGACGACTAATAATTGACAAGACAATGCCGACGCCGACTAAAGTGACGAGACGGCACCGCAGCAACTAAAGACTTCGGTGAGGACGAGGAGAGGAGGAGCAAGAGCAGCCAGCCACACCCATACTGCATGCACATGGCACGACACAGACCACACAACACACAGCAGACACTGTCACACTCACACGAGACACTTACAGTCACAATCACACACTCACACTCCCTCGTCCATCGTCCTCATCCCTCCACACTCATAGTCACAAACCAAAGACCACAGCACAGTCTTCGTCCTCGTCCACTTTCATAGGCCACAATAGACACGAGACACTTACCGGCTCTAGACACTCACAGTCATAATGATAGTCGTCATCTTCTTCCACTTCTTTTTCCGTCTTCCTCTCCTCTTCCACTCTTCCTTCTCCAATTGTCCTCACTCTTCAACCCTTACGGTTTGAGATTTCCACTCCGTTGACCACCGGCTGCCTATTCCATTTCCTTCGTGCCATTGTCCTCGTTAGACGTTAATTAAGGTAAAGCAATAGATTTTGTCCTTTTACTTTTATTGGAGAGTAGGGTGTCGTGTGGTGTGGCCGTGTGAGGTGACACTGGTAGCTTGGAGAGTGTGGTGTGGTACGGTGCAGTGTGGTGTAGTCGTGTGGGGTGGGGGTGACACCGGTTGTGGTAGCTTGGAGAATAGAGAGTGTGGTGTGGTGTGGCCGTGAGGGGTGATGGCGGTCCAATGGAGAGGGTGGTGTGGTGTAGTGCGATGTGGCCATGTAGGGTGGGGGTGACGCTGGTGGTGGTGGCTTGGAGAATGGAAAGTGTGGTGTGGTCGTGTGGGGTAACGACAGTCTAATGGAGAGTATGGTGTGGTGTGGTGTGGTGTAGTGCGGTGTGGCCGTGTGGGGTGAGGGTGACGTCGGTGGCTTAGAGTGTGTAGTGTGGCTGCCAACCGTGGCTTAGAGTGTGGCCGTTTGGCCACCGGCCATGGCTTGGATGGTGTGGGGTGTGGTGTGGCTGTATAGTTGTCGGTCATGGAGTGACTATTTATATTTTATAAATAAGTGTACTGCTACTAATAACATTTTCTATATTTACAGAATGGATCCTCCAAGTAATGGAACTACAATGGAACCTATTAATGTGGATGATGTGTCTGAAGTCGGTGGGCATAACGATAATCTACAACCAGGATCTTCTCAATCTGAAGAACATGCAGGTAAGAAAGCTCAAGTAAGTAGCTCTTCTTCTCAGGTTTGGGAAATATTTACAAAAATTGGTATTGAGAAGGATGGTAAAAATAAGACTAAGTGTAAAGCATGTGGGAAGGAATATGTTATTGGAACACATTCACATGGAACTTCATCTTTATGTCGACATAGAGGAAAGTGTTGTTTGAGTCAAATTCCTAGATATAATGATGTTGGTGATATGATAATTGATCATGCTGGCAAGTTAAGATCAAGAAAACCAAATCCTAAATTTGCTCGTGAGGTAATGGCTATGGCTATTATTGAACATGATCTGCCATTTTCATTTGTTGAGCATAGGAGGATTACACAGTTCATAAGGTTATATAATCCTAATTAGAAGCTAATTAGTAGAAAAACTGCTACATCAGATGTTTGGCATTTATATTTGACTCAAAAGAAGAATTTGAAACAAATTTTGCAAAAAATTCTAAGGAAAGTATGTTTAACTTCTGATGTATGGACTACTTCCACTAGTGAGGGATATATTTGTTTGACTAGACATTATGTGGATGACGATTGGAAATTGAATAATAAAATTCTTGCTTTTTGTAAAATGCTCCCTCCTCACTCAGGGTTCGAGTTGTCAAAAACAGTATTTGAATTTTTGAAAGATTGGGGCATAGATAGGAAGATATTCTCCCTTACATTGGATAATGCATCTGCAAATGATTGTATGTAAGATTTTCTAAAAGAGCAATTAAACTTACAGCATAATTTGTTATGTGGTGATGAGTTTTTTCATATTAGATGTTATGCTCATATTCTTCATTTGATTGTTAAAGAATGATTGACTATAAGTAGTGAAGCATTGCATAAAGTAAGGGAAAGTGTGAAGTATGTAAAGGGCTTCGAGAGTAGAATGAAATACTTTTTGTAGTGTGTTAAACAGGTTGGCAACACTGATACGAATCTTGGTTTGGGCTTGGATGTAACTACTAGATGGAATTCCACTTATCTTATGCTTGATAGCGCACTCAAGTATCGACGTGCTTTTTCTTGCTTTCAATTGAATGATCGTCATTAGAAATATTGTCCAACCATTGATGAGTGGGAAAGAGCAGAAAAGATATGCAAGTTTTTGAGTCCGCTTCATAATATCACCAATTTGATGTTAGGGTTATCATATCCAACATCAAACCACTATTTTTTGCAAGTATGGAGGATTGAATGTTTGCTAAATGAGAATTTAAGTAGTGAAGATCATGTCATAAGGGAGATGTCTATTAGAATGAAATAGAAGTTCAATAAGTATTGGAGTGATTATAGTGTTATCCTTGCACTTGGAGCAATCTTTGATCCTCGAATGAAGCTTGATTTTTTGAACTTCTATTTTAATAAACTTGATCCCCTCACTTGTGAAGAGAAGTTAGCTCACATAAAGAGCAAGTTATATAAACTCTATGGAGAATATAAGAAGAGCAAAACAAAACACATATCTAGAACTAGAAGCCATCAGGTTGGATCATCTTCTCAAGCACAAGACACATCTAGAGGTAGCAGCAGTAAAGGAGCAGCAACACATAAAGCTGGGAAGAGCTTGAATATTGATTTTGCTACATTGGTGGTAAGTTTAATAATTTTTTTATTTTCTCAATTATTTTTTTCTCATAATATATATTAGTATTTAATTAATTTTTTCCTTAATAATATAGGAATTTTGATACAATCAAGTAGAAGTACAAAGTTGTGGTAAATCTTCTTTGGATATTTATCTAGATGAGCTAGTAATGGATATGAACTTCTACTCAGAATTGGATGTGTTACAACATTGGAAGAGTCAAAGCCAGAGATATCTTGATTTATCTATCATGGCCTCCAATGTGCTTAGCATTCCAATTACTACTGTAGCGTCAAAGTAAGCTTTCAATATCGACACTCGTGTACTTAATAAGTATCGAAATTCTATGCTTCCAGCCAATGTAGAAGCTCTAATTTGTACACGAAATTGGTTACAAGGATTTGCATGTGAAGGTAATTTTTTTTTTTTTTTGGTTCTATTGGTAATATTTTCTTTTAACATATTGTTTTAAGCATTTATCGTCTAATTTAATTATATATGTAATTTCCTAAATTGTAAATCAAGAAGAAGACAATGGGAGTGTAGGTGGGAGTGAGACTACTTCATCAAAGGGAGACTCCAATTTGGTTATTGATAATGATGATAATGATGACTAATGTGATGATTGATTTATATATGTGATTTTATCTCCTTCATTATTGTTTTTGTTTTCCTATATAATTAGTGAAAAGTACTTTATGATAATTGCTATAATTGCTTGATTATCGTTTTAGGTTGTTTTCTTTTCTATCGTATGAAAATAAGATTTAAGAGTAAGTACGTATAAATTGAAGTTGTATAAGGAAAGTGAATGGAAAAATTGAGCGATTGCAATTTGCAAATTTGCAATGTACCTAGTTTATTTAGATGTGGGAATTGGGAAACACTAATTTAAATAATTTTCAATAGTTTTTTTTTTTCTAACATATGTAATATAAATTATACTTGCAAAGAAAAAAAAAAGGTTTATCTAAACAAAACAAAAAAAAATCATCTAGCATGTCTTATTCTACATAATACACTCTAAAATCTAAATCTCTAAAAAAAAATAATAAAATTTTGAGGGTCATCGTGAGCTAGCCCGCATTAGCCCACAGGGCGAGGCGGGCCGATTTTGCTAACCCGCAAGACTTGCGGGCCACTGTGGACTAGCCCGCGGTGCAGGTTGGGGCGGGCAGGCTCATTTGGCCTGCATTCCCAACCCTAGTGACAAGAGAGGAGGTTGTAGTGGAGTTAGGATTGACTTCAATGACGTCATTGGGTAGAGTGAGTCTTCATTGCACAAGTGGCATTATTCTCTTTAAACTCACATTAGAGAAGACAATCATGTGTGGATGGCACATGCTTATTCATGCATTGCACATAATAGTTGGTTGATAATCCTGATTGATGTTGGGTTACAATATAAGTAGAGTCTCCTACCACTTATTGAGACTATTGTCTTTTGACTCATTCCCTTATAGTCTCTTCATAATTTAGTGTAGTTGAAGCATGATATCGACATACACTACTACTACTTGTAAAATTAAATAAAAAATTACCTTTTGAAAACGTCTAAAAAGCATAGCATACCTAACGAACTAGTGTGCCTAAATGTATTGTAAACATCTAATTTTTGCCCATTTTTTAGTTTAGCTTTCATGAATATAGCGAGGTTTATAAGATAAAATAAAAAGTAAAAATAAAAATAAAATATGTTAAAATGAAGAAATTATAAAAATGTAAAAAGATTGGAAAAATTATGAAAAACATAAAAAAAAATATAGCTTATAGGTTGATAAATAAATTAAAAAAATATATATATATATAAATTAAATGAAATTTAGTCCATACTATTGTTTTGGGTTAAGTATAGTTATAGTGGAACAAATATTAAGAAAATATTTAGTCGAGTTGGTTTAGCTTATGGACACGTATGTATGGTAGTTGCAGAAATCGTGGGTTCGGTCAGCACACAACACACCATAGGTTGTTCCGTTTTTTCTTTATTTTATTTTTTTTGGTGTCATGTGATAGTCACGTGACTATCTTCTTCAACCTTCAGACAGAACACGAGAACGAATAGAGGGAGAGAAAATGGCCGGATGACGACGGATCTAAGCAAATCGGAGGATATGTTTTGAAGTTTTTATACGAATCCATGGATTAACATGCGTATATTTATACTCTACTAATGATTTGCACCAATATTTGTTAAAACCAATTAAATCTTTAGAGAGATAAAATGGGTTTTTGCTCATCCAATCTGATTCGCATCAAAACAATGTTAAGAAAGGAACGGAAAAGAAAAAATAAAAATTCTTTGTTAGCTTTTGCTTTTAGGTTTAGTAACATAGTTTTTTATTAATAAGTGAAAGGTTTTATGATTAAACATTACATTACTAATCTTGCCGTTTTCTATTTAGACTAGTATCGTTATGCCATTATACTACTATACTGATTATCATACATCGATTGTTAATGGTTTTTATGAAATAAAAACATAATTGGCGTTTTCAAAATTAATACTAGGTTTTTTAAAAACAAAATGGGATTAATAAAAATTAGGTGTTAGAATTTTTCTTAATAAAATTAAACCGATAAAAAAAGTAAACCTACTGATTTTTCATAAATAAAATCAATCAACACACTAAAGTTTTATAGAAACGGAACTACGTTGGTTTGATCTCGACTAGTAGGTATGTAGTCAGTCACCTACAAGACAACCATAAAAAATGAAAAAACTTTATTTTCCCAAATCATTTTTTCAAACAAGAAATAATAATAAATAAAATAAAAATTCGTAATAATAAAATTATATAAAATCTTTATGTCGCGGTTACTTGTTTTATATCTTATTTGCATGAAAATGTCATTTTTCTTATACATAATTATGAAGAGAAGCTTTTAGTTTGTTTTCTTTAAAAATAATAACTGGTAACTGTTTAGGCTTTAACAAAATAGCCCTCGAGCCTAATATCTCTAGTTAATTTTTTGTTCTTTCTAAACATTATTTTTTAGAAAAATCGCAAACTAAAAGCTTATTAAAGTTAATTTATTCAATTAAATTTAACTTATTTCGTTTTTCAATTTAGGTTAGTGGTGACTCCAATTTTTTAAAAAATAATAAAAAGTAAAAATTAAGTGGGTTAGACTTAATATAAATTAAATTAAGAAAAAATCCAAAATTAGGCTCAATGTGTATGTAGTAATAAAATTGGTGAATACTCAACAATTGATCTCTTGAGGAAGAAAGGAGTCAGTTAAATACTTGGTTTGACATCATAATTTAATCTAAGCAATCTATATAGAGAAAATTAAAAATAATACAAGTAACACAACTAAGCTAGAAATGTAAAGATACCAAGGCATAAAAGGGTGGATTTGTGATGACTTACTCTCTGTAATTGTTAGCAAATTGTGTTGGATTAAGTATTGGATATGGCATTCAACTAGCTTTTAATGGAATTTACTTGAACCCATCTCCTTGGTCGTGCAGATGAAATTCACTATATAGTGAAAACATCTAATTATGACATACTTTCCTATACAATTATAGTTAATTATTTGATTAGTCATCACTAACCAAATACCTTAGTTACAAATATAAACTATTCACTTAGTCAACCTCATAATCCATATTTGTAACTGCATTAAGCGAGTGAATTCAAGTAATTTCAATAAAGCCCATTGGTTGTGGGATTTCATCAAAATCACCCTAGATGCATTTAACAAACTTCAAATCCTTAGATAAGCACTTAAAGTCTCCTAAGTATATTATACCCAATGGTCATGCAATTAAATACACAATTAAGAGCAAATACACTAAAATCCTAATTCAATACACAATATGATATGTGTAAACCTATCTTCTACTTTAAAACAAAAGCATATTCTTACTAGCAAGTGCACTAAGTCGTGTATATAATATATTACTAGTGAGACCAAGTCAAGCCTACATAAACAATTTAATTACTAGTACTTTCTTTCTTTCTTTCTTTATTATCTAACTTTCAAACTAAGGTTCATAAAATAAAACTAATTAAATTAAATCAAAACTAAACTAAACTAATAAATAAAAATAATTAAAACATAAAAGAATATAAAACTACATACTCAGACATTGAATTCTCTTGGAAACCTATATAACTTATTCCATCAATCTCATCTTAATTCCATTGAATCATGACAATTCTTAAATTAGATTAATAACTCTCTTGAGAATATTAATTTCTAACTCCTAATTGACTTATTAGAATATCTTCCTAATTAAAACCCTTTGACTCACATTATCATTCTATGAGTCCTTCTATTAGGTTTGATGCTAATCCAAAGGATTTACATCACCTTGAATTATTAATTCAAAGAACAAATAAATAATACATAATTAGATCTCAATGAATCACGAATCATAGAACTAAAATAACCAAAATTAGGAATTCAATCACATAGTTCTTAGGGTTTCAATGTCTAATAACTATCTAATCATAATAATAAATAATAAGCAATGAAAAACAAAGATACATAGTAAAAGCCCCTTTAAAACTTGCTAAATTTACACTCTTCTTGACTCTTAGTTGCTTTTCTCCAAAACTTAGGTCGTATTCCTAATAAAAGCTAGAAAAATCTTTGTTTCTCATCTTTAAAAAGCCTTAAATAGTGAAGAAAATTCACAATCCCTAACATGTTCACGGCTATATTCATAGCCATGAAGTAGGTCGTGATTCATTTGTGCATCTCTTGAGTATTGCACATTGACAAGCAAGATCATGGCCATGATCCTAATTATGAACCTCACAGTTCCCTTTTTTTTTTTCTCCTCTTTTTCTTCATATTTAAAGTTCATGAGCCATGATCTAGGGAATGAGATTCTTCCAAGCATCACAACTTCTTCATTTTCACTCCAAATTGCATGAAACTTGGCTAAATATCTTCCTTATTCTTCAAAATTATTCAATAGCCCTTTAAAATCAAAATTTAACTCAATTAAGCATCAAAATTAATCATAATACCCATTAAACTCATCAAAACAAAATAATAAAAAAAAACACCTAGTAAAATAAGTACAATTTAGCCCTATCACAATACCCATACTTAATCTACACTACTCAAACCAACAATCCCATCAAAACACCTCAAATCCACAAAAAAAAGTTTAGCTACTCATGGAATCAACAAAAGCATAAGATGAATAGATAATAAATATTAAAGTAAACATTAAATAAGTCTAGAGATAAGTGTATTGAGAATACAAAAAAAAACCTAACACCAAATGGAAGAAATCCTTGTTCTAAAGCTTAGAAATGTTTAACTCAGTGTAATCACTTATCTAACCATTACAAGAGGGTTTTGAATGGAGTTTAACATCATTAAGTGCTAGTGTGTTTTCCCTTGTGATTGGCACTATTGAATTATTGTTTGCTGTATACTGAATATAAAGTTGGCTACACATACTAGTATCGCTAGTATGTAAAGTGGGAATGGAAAATTAATAATTTGTCATAGCTTGATGAATGACTTGTGTATCGGATTCAAATATTTATGATTACTTGAAAATAAGATTGAAATTATGATGTGATGCACAACAATTGTGTAGTTGTATTAGCTCAATGTTGAATTGGAAATTTTAGGTGCATAGTAAAAAATATGCATTTAACATATGCATAATCATCACTAATCGTGAGCTTTACAAAGTATAGGTGATTTTAACCTCAATTGATAGGTTTTGAATGCTAAACAAAGATATCTAAATAAAGCAACTCCTATTATTTGCTCGACAAATTTGTGATATGATTTTTTAATCAACTTAGTAAGTTTATGGTAAGGCTAACGAATTGGCCTAATATTAGTGGCCTATGGGGATCTGATCACCCTATTTTGTTTGTAGTTGGTGAAAGGTGCACTAAATTCTCTCTAATGTAGAGATGGAATTGTGTAAGTATATTGAGTGCTCGATAAGGTCTATGGTAGTGTATCAAGTATTATAAGAGAGATTTAGATAGATTTGTAAATTAAGTGATCAGGTGAGAGGTTAAGGTATAATGACCACATTTGCATCTCATGGCATCTATATTTCCTATCAATGTTTTGAGGCAATTGATTTATGTTATGGTTGCTAAGTATATTTTCTTTTTATTCTTATGCTCACTTTGCTCCTTAAAAAGCTAAGGGATTAGTATTTTACTAACCCTAGGTGCGAGTCTAGAAAATTAAAGAAATAATTGGGTTTTTTAAGGATTTCAAGAGCACCAATTCAGTATGAAGAAGACTTAAGCTTTTGTTATGGATAAAAATCAAAGCTCGTTTAGGGGCAACTAATAGAGTATACTTAAGGACCTATTAGATCCAAGTATAGTTTAAGACTAAAATACAGCATGCCTTTAGGACCTAAAAGATTGGAGTAAAATATGGGGAAAAGGAGGGAGGGTTGTTTAAGAAGGATTGGTGTATAATTAGAAACATGCACCTAAATATGTTGAAGAAAGAATCAATGTCTATTCGAACCAAGATCTACATATATATTGGAAAAATGATTGGAGTTTGTTTGAGCATAAGGACCAAAGCTCATTTAGGGGCAACTAGTAGAGTATAAGTTAATGACTATAGCTTTAAGACACATGTGAGATTGTGTGAGGTAATTAGGTTAGGTGAAATATGATAGGAGACACAATTTTGTGACATGAAACGAGAAAGTTATGAAACTTGAAAGGTGTTGTAGGAGAGGTGATGCAATAAAGATGATATGGATAGGGCTAGATCGTAATAAATTATGTCATGAAGCACATAATGAATATTGGGAACTCAGTAAAAGTTAACTATTATGATGTAATAAAGAGAATTAGAGTTGCACAGCAAAAGCGCAGTCTGTTTGGTATAGAGTTGTTTGGAATGACTTTTTCTCTCTTAGACTAAACTTTATGATGAGGCCACAAAAATTAAGCTTACAAAAGCTTCATTATGATACAAGTATAAGTTAGTTGGTATAACTCGTTATTTACAAATACTCAAATTATAAGACTTGAGATATATTGAGAAGGAAAAGAAAATTTATATGATCTACATAAATCAATATTGATAAGTAAGAATATACTAAAAGGGTACCTAGACTGTATTATACATGAGATATTGTAGTATGACGCATATATACTTATATGTCAATATTCAATAATTATTAACAAGTACAATATAAAAAACAAAACCATGGAATCCTTGCTAATATAGTAGCTAATATTTACATTAATTGTTAGCTAGTTATGTGTTGCTATGGGAGATTAAACTTATTGTTACGCAATGGAACCGAGCAAGTACATTGGATATATAAACATTAAATATATATATATATATATATATATATATAATAAAAGAACAATACCACATGATATTATAATATTAAGCGAATTTGTGCAAAAGCAACATATGTGGCAGACAAGTGGAGGAATTTTGAAGCCAACACGTAAGGACTTTGTATATAACTGCTAATAAGGACTTTCCCGGGAGATGAAACTCGGTTTGGAGTCTGAGGAAAAGAAAAAACCAAAAGAGAAGATAGAAAGAATCTATAGATGAAAATTCACCTTCATCGATTATCAAGATATATATCAATCTTTCCGTGAATGATAATTATTCTGCAAATAAGTCATTGATCAACCAATGATTACATGGTGAACTAAAAATGTAATCAATGTTTTTATAATAGACCATTTAACGGCTAAACTTTACAAATATAAAATTAGATTTTGAAAAGTGGAATCTGGTAACTAAAGTAGTAATCGCCATATTTTCTATTGGGTATGATGACTCAGGAAATAAATATAGTTTTAGTGGGATTCTGTTTGATCCGAGGAAGAGTGCTTTGGGAACCGTAAAAACATAAATTATATAAGTAATATTTTGCTGTAACTAGGTAATTAAAAGGGGCAATTTATGTAATATATATACTAAATATAGGTAAAAATATACCCTTAAAATATCATATTTCATCAAATAAGTCAAACTAAACTACCGATGTGGGAGGAATCTTGGACGTGGTCGTGGATCACGTAAGGGCGATTGGAAGACATGCCAACGTCGTCACCTAAACCACTAATAGGAGCAGTAGCGACTCCTCCGGTGGCCAAATTTACATTCAACACCTAATACCCCAGCTTGTGCACACGTAATTAAACTTCTTAGGAAGCTTCTGTTGGTGTGAAAAGAAAATTGGGAAGGGGTCCAATTATATGGTATTGAGAGATTTGATATTTGCTTAACGCGCTAACACCATGACCTAGTTGCGCTGAGATACAGCAATTTTCCCTCAATACTTATTATATTTCTTGCATGACACCATCCCTTTAAAAGATTGAGGGAAAGAAATAGGACCAGTGGAAATTAAAACCGGAATTACGAAGCAATCTCCCTTTCTCTACCGCACATTTTGGGAAGATTTGAGAAAAACAATGGTAAACACCTAGCCTCGTTAGTTGAAGATTTTAACTACGAGAATGTAAGAACAAATACACAAAAGAATATTTTCGGAGAAAATTATGAGCCGAATTATTTTGAATAAAGCTCCAGTCTTAGGCTTTAGTAAAATAATTAGTTTTTCTCAAATCTTTCATTGGAGTGGATATATTGCGACTTTTGAAGCTTAAAAGTGTTATAAGAAATAGTTTAATGCGGTTTTGCATGTTAACGCAATGACCTATTGTAACTATTCATCATCTCAAAGCAAAGATGAAATTTTGACAAATACATGCGATGAGCTAATTGGATATCTAAAAACTGTAGACCTAAAAGGATATAATTTATGACCTACAAGTCATATGCTAATTATTACATGAATAATGCTAATTACGTGATTTGAAATAGATATTTTGATGAAATATACCACTTGGCAAGTTTGGTTCATTGCTAAGTTTTTGTAATTAAGTGGTTATTAAATGTAATTTGGATTAAAGTCCGTAATTACGATGACTTCAAGTTAAAACCGAAAAGTGTGTTTTTGGTATGTTGAATTCTTTCTAGCGTATAAGTGGAATTATGTAAAGGCAGAAACTCTATCAAGTGCTCGGTAAAGTCCATGGTAAAGTGTATCAAGTATTATAAGAGAGATTTCAAATGGATTTGTAAATTAAGTGATCTGGTCAAAGATTAAGATATATGGACCACATTTGCATCTCATGGCATCTTTATTACCTTTTAATGTTCTAAAGTGACTAATTTGTGCTATGGTTGCTAAATATATTTTGTTTTTGTGCTTATACTCACTTTACTTCTTAGAAAGTTAAGGAGTTAGTATTTTACTGACCTTAGATATGAGTGTAGAAGATTAAAGCAATAGTTGGGTTTACTATTAAGATATTTTCCATTTTCAATATGTGCTCTCAAATGAACTGGAATTGATAAATTAAAAGTTGATTATTTAATATATTAAAAATTGATAAACTAGCAATCATGACATCACTTTTAGGGGTTTGCAACATTTGTGCTTTTTATAATATATCGTTATTTGCAATTTTTTGCTATCGTAGAAATTGTTTATCATTTAAAAATGTTTTACAAGAGATTATAACTTGTAATGGAATGGAAATATTAATTTTGTTGATGCTATCAAACTCTTGTTATTCCTTGTTGATAGGTGTTTTTGTATTACATTACCTTTAGATTACCTCAATGGTATATAGTAGGCAGCAATTTTTATTTATCATTTGCAAATATTTGTATAAATGTTGAATGTTTATAATGGTATTAGATATCAAATAATTAACTGTTTAACTAAAAAAGGACATAATATAATAAATGGGCCTATATACAAACATACATATATATTACTTGAATCATAAATGCCAATGTAGCAAGGGTATTAGCAAATTGATTTTGAGTTCTTGAAATGTATGTGAATGTGATAACCTTGAACTTTTCTATTAATTCTATCAAGTGTTGGTGATATAGCACTAATTTGGGATCTTTAGTCTTGTATTCTCCTTGTGTCTACAATGTGATAAGCGAGGAGTCTCCATATGCCTTTAACTCATAGATCCCATATAAATTGCTGTCTTGAGGCCGATGATGCATGGTTCATACTTTGCAATAATATTGGTATATGGGAATGCAAGTGTCATTGCTACAGGAAATTGCATTCCTTTAAGTGATATCAACACCGCCCTAATTCCACACCCAAACATGTTAACAACTCCATCAAAATATAACTTTAATTTAAGGCCCTTTTCTACTTTGGACTCCATTTTTTACTCATCATTTGCCACCGATATATTTTCATCTAGGAATTAGGCTTATGATTCTTGATAATCTTCTTTAGTTGGGTGCTTGACCACATGATCTGCTAGCATTTGCCCCTTCACTAAATTTTGATTCACGTATGTAATATGAAATTTTAGCAAAAGCATCTACCACTTGAAAATCCTCCCTAACAAAGCCAACTATTCTACTAAATATTTCAAATGATCATAACTAAGTTTAATTTAATATTTTACATATATATAATTAAAATGTAAGGGATATTGATAAAATTGAACGGCTGAGTTTGACAAAATCCCTTATTCAGATTGAAACCGGGTCCAAATTTAATTACCTTGAAAAAAGCCATAACAAAAGTTAATAAGCAAGGCAATAAAACCCATGGAAAATTGAAAAGAACAAAAGAATCATATTAAAGGATGAAATCAAATTTAAAATTCGTAATCAAATCAATCTTAAAGTATGCTTCTTTGTTGAATCTTTGCCTCGTTCACCATTTTACAATCTGGAGTTGTTAAAAGGTAACAATAAAGATGAATAAAGAAATAATAAAAATAATTCTTTTATTTGATTCTACGATGCTCTAATATAGGCACCTCACAAAAAAAGGAAAAAAGAAAAAAATTAACATGCACCTTATTTTCAAAGAACTCCTTTTAGCAGCAAATTTTTTTGCTTTTTTTTTAGGCCTTATTAATTTGCTATCCCAATTTGAGTCCTTGCAAAAAGGAAAAAAAAAAAAAAATTAAAACTTGGTTTCTTTCAATATATTGACAAGAAAAATTTCATAACATAGGTGCATTGCATCAATCTTTTATGTAAGAGACGACTTATGTTGTCTTATTCCTAATATAGATTTTAAAATCTTATAAATTGATAAAATTGCTAGATGGTTAATAAATCAATGGACCAAAATGGTTGCCCTCACATCATATAATAATAAATGATTTTGGAAGATCTTGCCATTGTTATATTATATCTTTTTATGGTATCATTAGCATGTTTTCGTAATTTTTTGTCAAATCATATTATGTTGTAATATACAGTTTATAAAGTTCTTACCTTTTTTGTATTCCACCTTTTTTATGATATGTAAATGTATTTCCATAATTTTTTTTTGCCAAATCATATTAAAATATATATTTTTCAAAACTCTTTCCTTTCTTGTAGTCCACCTTTTTATGGCATATTAATGTATTTCTATAATTGTTTTGTTAAATTTAATATAATTTCAAATACTCTTACCTTATACATTATGTGGAAACAAATATTATTGTTATTTTTCTTGGCCAACTAATTTACAAGTAAGGAAGAAAAGAATCAAACCTAATTCATCGTACTAGGAGACTAATGTTTAAGCTATTACGTAGAAGGGCCTTGGTGTAGAAACAAATTATTTAAAGTTGCTTATTTTGCTAAAACAAATTCATTTTTAATAGAAATATTCTTCATTAGTTACTATAAACTTAAAATAAAACATGACTTTCAAGTTTTACAATATTTGATTTTTATTATACATTCATAAATACTAATTTAGTTCTATTCAAAATTTCCTTACTTAGATAATACATCAAAATGGGAATAATTTATGTTTCATTAAATATTTGGTTAATATATTTTGGGATAATACATAAAAATATAAATTTTCAATTACATTTGTTATTTAAAACAGGAGGAAAATTACAAACATGATTCAAACTTATTGTTTCATCACATTTTTAGTTTTTCTATTATTTTTTATTCACGCACTGCATGAGCTCTTTAACTAGTTTAATATAATTTTGGAAGCTCTTGTCTTTTATATTATGTAGAAACAAATTATTTCAAGTTGCAAGGGAAACATTCTTGGTTAGTTGCTAGTTTGCTATAGACTTAACACTTAACTTTCAAGTTTTACAATATTTTCTTTTTTATTATACATTCGTGAGTACTAATTTAATTTTATTCAATTCTCTTTACTTAGATGATATATCAAAATGGAAATAATCCATATTTCATTAAATATTTTATTGATTAATTTGTTTTTGGTTAGTACATAAAAATATAAAATTACATTTACATTTGTTGTTTTGAAAAGGAAAAAATAAAGAAAAAGAATTTACAATCATAATTCAAACTTATTATTTCATCATATTGTTTAGTTTTTGGTTTTTTTTTATCCGCACATTGTGTGAGTCTTTACTAGTTCTTTTCTCAAAATTGAAGTAAATTTATTATTAGTAATATCATTGATTAATTTTGTAACATATAAAAAACGGTTTTATATATAATTTATTGCTATTTTTTTATAAATTTTTTCTCCTATATATCACATCAATAGATACACTAAGGTCTACCCCTCTTACACTAGAGAAAAAAACCTTGTATGGTATTGACAATTCTATTATATGTATAAAGTCAGTGCACGTATAGAAAATAATATATTCTCTGGAAAATTTGCCAGACGTGCTTCACCAGTCGACTCCGGTCTTGGTTGTCTATGAAAAGCAACCTTAAGTCATTTACAACTTTGCCCTTACTCGTTTGATTTTTCCTGTTTTCTTTTGAACCACGAGACGAGTGATCAGTCATCAGCCTATGACTCCATCTGTAAATTTACAATTCCCTTTTATTTTTCCAATTATTCTACATTTTTCTTTTTCTTTTTTCTTTTTGTTTCTGTACACTTTTAATTGCTTTTACAAATAATTAATTAAATAAATAAATAAATAACGAAAGTTCCATGTACATGCACTTTAAAATTTTCCATGGAACAGCCTCACACTTTACATATAATAATTTTTAAAATTTTTTACACTTTGGCACATAAAAACATAATAATTTTACTCTTATAAAAATCCCAAATAGTAATATAATTTAGTTCTAGATTTAGTAAAATCAAATAAGTTATATATATATATATATATATATATTATGGGCACTGCAACTCTAAACGAGCAAAAAGTTATTATTTTTCAAAGTTGAAAAAAGAAAACTAAAACTATATAATTAACTTTTTCAACTTTAAAAGGTCATAAATTTTTATTCGTTTAAAGTTATACAGCCCATAATATACCTAAAAAAATTGATTTGAGTGCATTATAGTTAAAACCAAACCATGTTACCATTTGGTATTTTTATAAGGATAAAATTACTATTTCTATATGTCAAAGTATAGGAAAAAAATTTATATTAAAGACACGGACGTTGTTCACGTTTTCAAGCAATTTGCTTAAAACTATAAATGATGTCCACCTCTTTAATACAAATTATGCTAAAGGAGCAAAATCGGTTTATGTCTTCAATTTTGCAAATTTTGAGGCAAAAAAAAAATTCATAAACTGAGTTTGTGCCTTCAAATTCGCTTGTACAATATTTACGATTTAAAAAAAAAGAAAGTACAATATTTTTAAGTGTTACCCGCATTATTTACTTTTATTTACATATATTTTTATATAAACAAACTACCAAAGGCGAATTAATACAGGCGCGCGCGTTGGGTCTGGTCAATCCATGGGGATTCGGTTCGCGTTAGTCTTCACGCATGCAAAACGTTTGCGCGACAGATGAAGAATTGTGAGGTTCGAGGGCCTTGTCGGTGGCTCTCCGGTGGGTGTACAGCGTTTGGAGGTATCGGCCAAGCTAACCCGAGGCTGATCGTCACATTGGAAATGGTGGTTCTTGGTCAGAACCGCGTGATGGCGGTGGTTCAAGACACGCAGTGGCGGCCGAATCTTCCTTTCTGATCCAAACAATACACGAATGATTGAAGCAAAAGGCGGTCTTTTTCTAAAACTAGGAATCACCAGGAACTCGTTGGTATCTAATTTGTGGTTCAATTTCGTGTATAAAACTCCTAATCCTAGAGAGAATGTTGAGGATGGTTATGGAGGTACTAGAGAGAGAAAGTTGTAATGGAGTTTGATTTGTGCGACCAGGGATGAAATTCTTTCCATCTTTGATCTTTTCAAGCTTCATTATTTATGGATGTGAATTTAAAATGTTTAGAGGCATTGATAAATTTGAATCAGAGCTTGGCCGGTGCTAGAGATAGAGTTCATATCTCCTTGATTTGTTCAAATCTTCTATTTGATGCAGTCAGTATAAATCTCTTAGATATAGTAGATGTTTGATAAAAATTAGATAAATCTGCATCGAAATCTGTTAAAAAAACAAAGATTTGGTTATGATTTGTCATTACAGACATTCGCCGAACTTCGTTCTCTGTTTCGTTTTGTTCCGACAAGCTTGGTCAGAGAAGAAAATGGTCACATGCACGACACGTGACCAGACCAGATGAAGGAAAAAAATAAAATAAAATAAACAGATTCGAACTCGCGACCTGAGAGGCCTCAGCATGCATTGAGTGTGCATCATAATCAACCGGGCAATTTAATTGGGATTTATTCAGCCAAAATATGTTATTTTTATACTTTTACATGTTTTCCATTTTTTTTTATGTTTTTGACTATTTCCCTTTTTCATGTATTTTTATTTTTATTAATATTATTTTTTTAATTCTATTAAATAAAAACTTGGCCTATTTTTATGGAAAAACTAATTAAATATACAAAAAAAAGTATTTACAACCTCATACTCATATCATATGCAAGAAAATTTTGAAAAATTTGCACTTGAAATTTGTTATATAATTTTTAATATTTATTTCAAACTTAACATTACCCCTCTCCTAAAAAAAAAAAAAAAAACCTGCTTTGTTGGCCAACGGCCACAATTCTTTTTTTCTTTCCCTTTTTTATTTTTTATTTTTGTTAATTATATAATATATATATTAACTAAAATTGAGGGCTTTTAGTGTTCAGGAGATGGGGAATTGGTCTGTGGCTTCAGAATACATCAAGTTTGGCTAGGATTGTGCAAGTTTTAGAGAGATGAAATGGGTATCGCTGGCTTCAACTCTTCTAGAGGGAAAGCTAAAATTTTCTACGATTTGGAGTCTTTTGATAT
Source organism: Laguncularia racemosa (assembly GCA_037954665.1). NCBI lineage: Eukaryota > Viridiplantae > Streptophyta > Magnoliopsida > Myrtales > Combretaceae > Laguncularia > Laguncularia racemosa. Next base: position 579,499 of record JBBMOL010000211.1, read on the forward strand.
TGATTTCTTCCCGCAATAGAAGATCTAGCATTCCCTATTTATAAATCTAGCTTTGATTTATGTCATGGAACATAAAGAGCGATCAAAGTTTTGATTTTTATTTGTACGCGTAACACTTAGGATTTCATTGATTCAATCTTTAGTTTCAATCAACTTTTAGACGAATTCCAGATGCAATCGACGGTTCTAATGCGACACTTGATGTTCCCACTACCAATTTGCCACCTAACTATAGCTGAACACAATTTTTAATGCATTTAAATTTAATTCGACTATAAAAAACTCTAAACCTAAAATTACGAAGAAAAACATGTTTGTAAAACAATTTGAACCAAAGACCATTATCTCCAAAACACATCCCTTAACTAATTCAGCAATTGCATTTTATGGTTAGCAAAAACAGTTTTTACTATAATGCTCAATGTAGTGGATTTATACCTAATATGTATATAATTGTTTGAAAATTGAGCTTTTTTACTTTAGGATCTAACAAATTGGAACATTAATGAGTGATTACCTTGGTTTTATCCGGTTCATATAATTTTATTTGCCATTCATTTAAGAAATTGGGCCTAAATTAGGTGAAAACATTGTGTTTAAAAAAAAAAAAACTTTTAACTCTACTAATTTACCTACGTACACTAGAAATTCTACCAAATTGGTTCATACTTAGAAAATTTATTTATTTTTTCCTTCTTGATTTTGTCTCTTATTTTATCTTTTACTAGATTTTCTTACCCTTATTTTCCTCAATTTTTTTCCACTACTTTTTTCTATTTCTTTTAATTTTTATGGGTTTTTTCACTTATTCTACATATTTTGTTATTTTTTCTAAGTTTTCATTTTTTTTTTTACTTTTCCTATTTACCTTTTTTTTTTTTAAAGAAGCAAAAATGGGGTGTCTATAGATACAAAATGCCAATTTACTCAATTATCATATTGGAAACAAAAATTTATATGATTCAAATCAAATAACTTCCCAAGTTTTAAAAGTTAAGCAGATGCATATTAGGAACTAAATAGATAAATATGTTATTCCAACATGATGGAGGAAAAAATACAATCATTTTGCAAACGTGATATTGACAAAAATAATTTTGAATGAGGTTTAACTCTTCTTAACCTATACACAGTAGGATTATATTTGTATGTTGATAGTATGAAAATTACATTCCTTTTAGTGATATTAAAGAAAGAGAAAGCAAAAAAGAAGCAATTTTAAGATATTAATATACTATTAAATTTACAAACAAAACAATTATGCAAGTAGTTTGAAAAATAGGATGGCTTGCAATTATATGAGTATATGTTTTACTTTGTTTTAATTTATATAACACTTAATCGGATAAATGACATGGATATTCTTTAAAAACTTTTAAAATTATATGGATCATCTACTTTGTCAATGTTAGCATCCAAACTCTTGAAATAGCAATGGGACTTACTTTTTTTAATAAAACCCATCCACCTCTTTCTGTAAGAAAAACCCTGACAATGTTGATGATTCCATTGTTTTGATAAAGTCAGTGTGTGCATGGAAAATAATATTTTCTTTAGGAACTTTGACCGATGTGCTTCACCATTTACTAGTTTACAAGTTAAAGTAGTTGATTATTTGGATCTTTACTGATATCTCAAATTATGAGGATATAACTAATATTTACTTTTTTTATTTTTTTTTAACTATAATTATAATAAAGGAGAAGGAAAATCGAATTTAATCCATCCTACCAAAATATTAAAAATTGATTATTAACTAAATGGGACAAAACTGACAAATCACATATTAGAATAGAGAAAATTTTTTAAATTCCAAAGAACAGTATACACTCCAATTAAGAACATATGTAAAGTTTAACTCCATATAATGAATTCAACAACTGAAATTTCTTTAAAGTAAAACAGATAATATGGAGTCTGTTAATTTTTATTTTTCTTTAATCTTTTGAATGCATGATAAATGCCTGCATCCTCTGAACAGTCCCCAAGAAAAATGTTAATATTGAATGAGACATTTTTCTAATTATTTTATCTTGACTTTAAATATGGGAGGTTCCAATGATTTTTCCTATCGTTCGTCATGAAGCTTTATTTGGCATGAGCTCATTTGCCAAGAAATTTTTGACAAGTAAAACCAGGTGCGTCATGCCTCTTCCCATGAAAGTGACTCTTCTAAACAAAATACTGGCCGTTGTTGACGATTCCATTGAGTGCATTGAAGTCAGTAGATGTGCATGGAAAATGCCTGACGCGCTTCACCGATAGAATCTGGTCTCGGTCGTCCATCAAAAGCGAGGCGCAGTTAAGCCGTATACAAATCTGCTCTTGTCCATTTGGTTTTTCGTCTTTTCTTTTGGACCACAAAAGGAATAATTATCCTATAATTCCATATACCAGTTTGTAAGTTAAAGAAGCGGATTTCTCGGTATCTTTATTGATATTTCAAATTATGATTGTTCAAAAAGGATCCTCAGCTTATAAACATTTAATTATAAAAATCTTTTAAAGAATAAAAAATTATACATATAATTTAGTCATAAGATATAAAGGTTTGTAGAATAAAGATCATTGAATCAATTTTCATTAATCATTTTAGTTTTTTTCAAGTTATATTTATTATTTTAATTTTAGCTTTGCAAGTGGGCTAAGTAGCTCAACTCGTCTCAACCTATATAGACTTGTTGGTTAAATGAGCCAATTCAATTTGGCTCACTTAATAAGCGGATCGAAACTTTTTGGCCCAACTTACCCCACCATGGGTTGGCAAGTTAAGCGAATCAACTCATTGACCATTAGGGATACAAGGAATAATTAGCAAGGATTGAAGCTAAGAGATAAAGATGACTTGATGATATTCAACAAAACTATTGATCAATTATATAATTCAATCATTTGTTTTTCATATTAATGTTTCATTTCATATTGTTTATAGATTTATTTATTTAAATATGTATTTTAGTGAATCATATTTCTTATTTCCATCAGTGTAGGTTGATCAAACTTTTTTTTATTTGAGTGTGTAACTAAGTTTAATTTAATATTTTACACATATATAATTAAAACGTAAGTGATATTGATGAAACTGAATGGCTGAGTTTGACAAAATCCAACTCTAATTTGACCCTTTTAACTCCTGACCTCTAGCCTTGTTAAACTGGATCCAAATTTAATTACCTTGAAAAAAGTCATAACAAAAGTTAATGAGCAAGGCAATGCAATCCATGGAAAATTGGAAAGAACAAAAGAATCATATTAATGGATGAAATCAAATTTAAAATTCATAATCAAATCAATCTTAAAGTATGCTTCTTTGTTGAATCTTTGCCTCATTTACCATTTTACCATTTACGGTTGTTGAAAGGTAAGATGAAGATGAATAAAGAAATAATAAAAATAATTCTTTTATTAGATTCTGGAATGCTTTAATATAGGCTCCTCATCAAAAAGAAAAAAGAAAAAAAAATTAACATACACCTTATTTTCAAAGAGCTCCTTTTAGCAGTAATCTTTATTAATTTGCTATCCCAATTTGAGCCCTCATAAAAAGAAAAAAAAAAAAACTTAGTTTCCTTTAATATATTGATAAGAAAATTTTCATAACATAGGTGCATTGCATTAGTCTTTTACATAAGACAAGACTTATTTAGTCTTATTCCTAATATGGATTCTAAAATCTTATGAATTGATAAAACTACTAGACAGTTAATAAATCAATGAACCTAAATGGTTGCCCTCATATCATATAATAATATATAATTTTGAAAGATCTTGCCATTTTTATATTCTATCTTTTTTTGGTACCACTAGTGTGTTTCCATAATTTTTTATCAAATCATATTATATTGTAATATATAGTTTATAGAGTTCTTACCTTTTTTGTATTCTACCTTTTTATGGTATGCAAATGTATTTCCATGATTTTTTTTTGTCAAATCGTAATATATTATATGGTTTCTGAAACTCTTTCCTTTCTTGTATTCCACCTTTTTATGGTATATTAATGTATTTCCATGACTTTTTTTGTTCAATTTAATATAATTTTGAAAGCTCTTGCCTTATACATTATGTGGAAACAAATTATTATTATTATTATTTTTCTTGACCAACTAATTTACAACCGAGAAGGAAAGAATCGAACCTCATCCATCCCACTAGGAGAGCAATATTTATGTTATTAAGCTACAAGGGCCTTAGCATAGAAACAAATTATTTGAAGTTGTTTATTTTGCTAAAACAAATTCATTTTTAAAGGAAATATTCTTGGTTAGTTACTATGAGCTTAGCATAAAACACGTATTTCAAGTTTTACAATATTTGATTTTTATTATATATTCATAAATACTAATGTAATTCTATTCAAATTTTCTTTACTTAGACAATGCACCAAAATGGGGATAATCTATATTTCATTAAATATTTCATTGGCTAATATGTTTTGGGATAATACATAAAAATATAAAATTATAGTTACATTTGTTATTTAAAAAAGGAGGGAAATTACAAACATGATTCAAACTTATTGTTTCATCATATTGTTTAGTTTTTTTTTAATTATTTTTTATTTGTGCATTGCATGAGCTCTTTAACTAGTTTAATATAATTTTGGAAGCTCTTGTCTTTTATATTTTGTAGAAACAAATTATTTCAAGTTGTTTACTCTAGTAAAACAAATTCACTATTAAAGGAAATATTCTTGGTTAGTTGCTAGTTTGCTATAGACCTAACACTTGGCTTTCAAGTTTTACAATAGTTTTTTTATTATATATTCATGAGTACTAATTTAATTTTACTCAATTCTCTTTACTTAGATGATATGTCAAAATGGAAATAACCAATATTTCATTAAATATTTTATTGATTAATATGTTTTTGGATAATACATAAAAATATAAAATTACATTTACATTTGTTGTTTTGAAAAGAGGGAAAAAAAAAAAAGAAAAAGAATTAATGATCATAATTCAAACTTATTGTTTCATCAAATTGTTTTGTTTTTGTTTTTTTTTTTTTTTTTTTGTGCAGTCTTTAACTAGTTTTTTTCTTGAAAGTGAAGTAAATTTATTGTTAGTAAAATTATTTATTAATTTTGTGACATATACGAAAATGTCTTTGTATATAATTTATTGTTACTTTTTTTTTTCATATTTTTATGAACTTCTTTCCTATATATCACATCCTTTATAGAGGGTAACCTGGTATGGTATTGATGATTCTATTGTATGTATAAAGTCAATGCGTGCATAGAAAATAATATATTCTTTAGTATGTATAAAGTCAATTCGGGAATTTTCCTCAATGATCACAGCTGCCTCATTGAAGCTATGGTAGAAACTTGACCATGGCAAGAGCCTTTGGGCAAAATTCATTGGCTCCTTGTCTGAATCATCAAGGAAACGTACTTCTTGGCGGCGTATCCAGGCTGTACAAGACATCGCATAACGGAATACATGTTTCCAAGGTAACCATCGAATATGGATGTCATCTGTTATTGGTGCTTTTAGCTATAAAACTGCATATGAATTGGTTAGGCCAAGGCAACAATCCATTCAATTTTTCGATAAGCTAAAACACCGTTTTTTGCCTCTTCGAATTCGCATATTCATGTGGCATTTATTTAATAAATTATATGCGTTTCCGGAGGTCCTTTGTGGCTTTGGTTTCCACCTGAATCCCTCTAGGTGCCCTTTGTGTTTGAGTGAGATGGAATCCATACAGCACCTTTTCCTCAAATGCAAGGTAGCTACGGATTTATGGTTTCTTATGGCTAGCTGGTTGGACATCCATATTTCCCCGGTTGTTGGTTTATGGAATATGATACAAAGTTGGTTTCAAATGCATCCAAAGGGCTTAGTGTTTAGCTTAATTTGCCAGTTAACACCGTCCTTTATCTGCTGGAACTTATGGAAGGCTAGAAACAGAATGTTTTTGAAGGGCAAACAACTTCAATTGGAACCCTTTTCCATCTGGTTAAGGATCAGCTAGTCTTAACTCTTAGATCCTACTCTCCTAAAGTGAGTTCCATAGAGGAAGCTGAGGCTATCAAACACCAATTTGCAACCACTCTAGAGGTGAAGGTGAGAAGTTGACTAATTATCAAATGGCTAAGGCCTACATCAGGTTATGTCATCAATTCAGCTGGTTCATCAACTTCAGGTAGAGCGGCTTGGGCATACATATTGCGACGAAATGATGGTATGTTTATACATTCAGAAATGCATTGTATAATGGAAACATCAACGGCATTATCCATGGATTTGGAGGGTATTCTCTTTGGCTTACGCTCATGTGCTACCAGTAATATCTCCACAATACAAATTCAAATCAGCAATATGTTACTTGTGTCTTACCTTCAAGAAAAAATAGAGTGTCCGTGGCAACTGTCTCCCAAAATAACGGAGGCAAGAAATCTGATGCAATTACTATCGACGTCTGTTGTTTATGTGTATCGTGAAGCAAATGCTTTAGCGAAAGGTTTTTCTCATTATGCAAATCCACCTCAACATACCAATATTGTGCGCTGGCAAGATCTCCCCGGAAGACTTAGAGGCATCTACCTCTTAGATTTATCTGGGTGTCCATACATTAGAAGTCGATACTCTCTTTTTTCATCTTACTGACAGTTTTTGTATACATCTTTCATCTGGAAAATGCTTTTTTGTACAGTATTCTCAAATACTGCTCTCTGTAAAGACTATTGACCTCATTAAATAAATACAATAGCTATATTGGCTTTTTGGAAAAAAAAAAAAGTGTGTGTGTGAGCTATGAAATTGAAAAGAGAACGGAAGTGAGAGTGAAGTGTGAGGCAGCAAACTAAACCCACCTATTCACAAAAGAATAGATGTAGCTATAGGCCGCTGCATAGATGTACTTGGGACGTGTGTGATGTGTTGTTTTTCTATCTTCCACTTTTTTTTTTCAACTCTATTTTGTCAATTTTTTGTGGATTGGTGAATGCTCATAATTTTCCTTCAAAAAAAAAAAATATATATTCTTTAGAAAATTCGCCTGACGTGCTTCACCAATAGACTTTGGTCTCGGTCGTCTATGAAAAGCAACCTCAAGTCATTTACAACTTTGCCCTTAACCATTTGATTTTTCATGTTTTCTTCCGAACCACGAGACAAATGATCAGTCATCAGTCTATGACTCCATCCATCTGCAAATTTATAATTCCCTTTAAATTTTCCAATTATTTTACATTTGTTCTTTTTTTTCCGTACACTTTTAATTGCTTTTACAAATAATTAATTAAAAAATAAATAAATACTTTAAAATTTTCCATTGAAAAATAATAGCAGCCTCACACTTTAAAAAGCAACATTATTTCCTCTGGCTTCACAACGAATCATATTAAACCATCATAGCCATACAGTCTACTTCGGTTCAATAACAAAGCATAAAAACATGCCTAAAAGAATTTTGTTGTTAGATTTCATGGGTTTGCTCCTCCTGTGTTTCTCAATGGCAGCTGCAGAAGCTGCATCTCTTAGATTGTCCAAGCCCAATTGTAAAACCCGTTGCGGAGATATTAAAATCCCCTTTCCGTTTGGAATGGATAGATCCGACTGTTTCTTCGATGAGTGGTTCGAGATAGATTGCCAAAACGGAACCAACCCTTTCCTAAAGAAGCTCAACTTGAAGGTGCTTAATCTTTCACTTCTTAAAGAGTCCAGTGACGATGGTCAAATTGTTACTGTCAACTTTCCGATAATGTATTCAAATCCCAATTGCACTCCTAATCCTAAGGTGCCCTCCCAACCTCCGAGCTTACAAGGGAGCCCATTCATCATTTCCCCAGTGAATGTCTTCGCTGCAGTTGGGTGCAATGTTAGTGCTCAGATGAAAACTAACCGTTCTTTCGTGGGTTGCGAGGTCGAATGTAGAGGAGGCAGCTTCATTAAAAATAGTACTTGCTCTGGTTTTGACAGTTGCTGCCGAGCCGCGGTACCCAACTATCTACAGATGTTCACTATGGATTTCAGTGATGAGCAGCAGTGTAACTATGCTTTACTGGCCAATGAATCGTGGTTGCGGCCCTCATTTACAGATCTGGATTCGTTGAAAATGGCAGGCTATGTCCCTGTTGTACTAATTTGGGGAATCTCAAATGTTAGTGATCTTGCGAAAGAGTTGTACCATCCTAATGCTAGCTTCTACTGCTACCGCTATTACAGCGCACATGATCCCTCGCTGTTGATTTGCTATTGCGAGGATGGTTATGATGGCAACCCTTTCCTCAAAGATGGATGTCAAGGTAAAGATCTCATGCTTTCTATAATAACTTCTTTCTTTTACCCTGTCTGCAAGCGGCAAGCGTCCGTATCTTAGCGTGACAGATGTGCCGCAAGGCATAATATCAATATATGGAAATGGAACTAACGATGTATTTGTTTTAGAAAAATAACTTTTTATTTTTTATTATTTTAAGAAAGATATATTTTTAATATTTAATATTTATCTATTTTTTATTTAAGTCGTTAATCTTTATTTTTTTTCATTTATTTAAGTTATCAACTTTTTTTTAATATATATAAATTAGAATTTTTGTTAATACCATCAAGTTTTTCATCCATAATTGATTTATGTCATCATCTGATTCATAGAATTATTAATTTAAATAAATAATATAATTTTAAGTAAATTAAATGAAAATAACAAAAAATAAGAAAAAAAAAATAGAGGCAAATAATTGATCGAAGAGAATATCATCCATATTAACGGCATGGACAAAATCTTTACAAGCTGATACATGTGGATTGGAATCTAAAATTAGGGATTTACGCATATTATTCATGGCTAACATAAAGCCGCCTTCTTTGGTGTCTCCGTCTGTGAAATTGTCGAAGGATATTATGAAACTCACCTGCCTTGACATCATCAATCTTTCAGCCATCTCTTTCTACTCGAATTCTTCAACTCTTTGGGATTCGGAAACATGAAGACTGGGCTTACGATTGTTTATCTTCTAATTCCGCTACATGCTCTGCATCCAATTCAATCCCAGCTATTCATAGACCTCCACATTGTAGGACCTTACATTTGTCAAACATGGAATCCAGGGCTTCGGTTAGAATTCCTCGTCACGGAAAATAGGTTTAAGATCAGGCTTTTGTTCTTTGTCATAGTTCTCCTTAGCGTAAGATGATTTCTAATTATATTTTGTCATTATAATTTACAGGAGATAATTTCACTTTCTAGAAAAAGAGATTTTAACGCATTTAAATGAAATCCCTTTCTTGTGAAATACTTTGAGATTATAATTTGCAGATTCATTTCCAGAATTTTTTACCTTTTTCTTTTTTTTTTTTTACTTTCTCATTTTTTAATTTATATATATTTAATAATATTATTGATTCAAATTAACTATTTCAATGAAGCGGATGATGATATATATCGGATGGAAGACTTAACTACTTTAATGGAAGTCATAATTTATAAATATCAAAAAACGTTGAGTACTTGAATAGAGAAAAAAATAAGTTAAGGGCTTAAATAGAAAAATAGATAAACATTATGATTAAAAGTATACTTTTTAATTTTTTTTCCATATTTATGATAATTGATACTCTAAATTCATCATTTGCTACCGTTACAAAATCTCAAAACATATAGTTATTGGAGGCTTTTAATAATAATGGCTATAGAAGAAAGATCATAATATGGATAATTGGTATTGATGATTAACTATTATAGAAATTGTCAGTAAATAGGAAGATAATTTTTCATTTAACATTAGTATTTTTTGTGGTTGTTAACTATCGGTATTGAGCCTTCCACCACCTTTTATTGGAATATATTGTAAATTTACTAAATTAGCCATAAAAAATTTACATGAAAATGACATGCAATATTGATGGGTAGTTAGAATAATGAAAATTAAATTTCTCTTGTTTTTCTTTTTGGATACCAATCAAACATTAAAAAATAAAATAAAATTCACTCACTTCCTTCTACTTGCACCTTCCAACTCCATCTAGGAGTTATGCGAACATAATAAATTAATTATTCCTTTCCAAACTTTTCCACTTTTATCTAGTGAATAATTCACACGCTTTTTCATGGACTAAATTTCATAAATGGATCCCATGTTTTTTTTTTTTTTTATTTGTCATATATTTCTTCATCTAAATAGATATTACTTTCGAGAAGCACTCATGCAAGTTTAAGGCAAGTATGATTGTTACCATGATAATTTCTAGTAACAATAAGATTTTATCTGATTTTTTCTTTTTTTTTTTAATTATTAGAATTGACATTGTGGTAGCTCAAAATATAGATGCTGGACTGATTTCATATATCATTATTTAAATCAGATATCAATGAATGTGAAGATCCAAGTAATCGCTGTGGGAGAGGATGTGTGAACACTTCTGGATCATATCGTTGTGTGGATCCACGAAAGAAATGGAAACTCGCCATGATAGGTTTGTAACTTTGCACCATTTAAAGACAATCAAACAATAAAAAGCAAAACGAAAACCAATACAAACCTAAGCAGTAAGAGGCTTCATTTCTCATTTTTATTTTATGCTTTATAACTGTATTAAAAATGATCCAACTCTATGTTTTACTCATTTTACTAGCGGTTGCATCATTTCTAATAGGGAAAAAAGAAAGGAATTATATGTTCAATTTAATACGGTTACTTTAAATTTTATTTTTATATTGTTTTACAAATAAGCTCAAAAGAAAAAAAAAAAAAAAGTCAAACCTCTAAAACTGTTCTTGTAAATATTAATATCGAATTAGCAAGTCCTAATTTTAAATTTAAACAGATGGAAATTATGCACCACAACAAACATGCTTAAAGTTTGTCAATTTTATAAAATATAATCTTCACAAATAAAAAATACTTGAGAAATGACGGTAATCGAAAAGTAGAGGAATGATAGGAGATAATTTATAGACGTATAAAACTATCTAATTTTAAGGAGTACTAATATTAAATTGGCGCATGTTTCGTTTTCCTTCCACACGACGTAACTCAAGCTCACATCAATAATGAATAAGGTTGTGAAAGTGACATATTAAAAGTAGTGTTGTACAATAATTGTCACAAAGGCCCTCGATAAGGAAATGTGCACTTTAAAAATGTAGGGCATTTAACGCATGTTCTAAAAATATTACTCTCAAGTAAATAATTATATACAACCTCCAAACATTCCAAATTATAATGAATTTGAAAGATTTTTTATTTAAGATTGAGAAATTTTATATCTTTACCAATTAAGTGAATGCTATTGGGATAGATTATAACAAATTTAGTGCTTTTACAATATACCATATGCAAGCATCACGAAAGGCACTTAAACTCAAGTTCAAGAACAAAGGACTAAATGCTTTCATGTCTCTTTTATAAATATTCTTTGGAAGACAAAATGCATGCATTTAAACGTATTTCTTTCTCATTACACTAAACTTATCAATATAGACTACAAAAAGAAATTTTTCCGATATATTATTATTTTTCAATGCAGGTATTGGCTCTAGTTTAGGAGCCCTTCTCTTATTTCTTCTAGGTCAGTGGCTGGGAAAAGAAAAGAATCTTAAGCAAAAGTATTTTAAGCAAAATGGAGGACACATACTACAACAACGCTTACTATCATTCGAAGAAGAAAATGGTAAAAAATGTAAATTATTCAATCAAAAAGAGATGCAAAAGGCTACTGAAAATTTTAGTGAAAGTAGAATTCTAGGTAAAGGCAGCCAAGGAACTGTCTACAAAGGAATGTTAACAAATGGAAGAATTGTGGCAATAAAGAAAGCTCTAGTAAGAGATGAAGGAAAAGTTGAGCAGTTTATTAATGAGATTATAATTTTGACACAAATAAGTCATAGAAATATTGTACAACTAATAGGATGTTGTTTGGAAACAAAAATTCCTCTTCTCGTGTATGAATTCATACCAAAAGGAAATCTATATGAATACCTTCATGGTTCAAACAAAGAGGACCCAGTGTCATGGGAAGTGCGTTTGCAACTTGCAACTGAAATTGCTGGAGCACTTTTCTATTTACACTCAGTAGCCTCAATACCTATATATCATAGAGACATTAAGTCTACAAACATACTCTTGGATGAAAAGTACCAAGCAAAGATAGCAGACTTTGGCACATCACGATTAGTAGCTCTTGATCAAACCCATGTGACCACATTAGTACAAGGAACCATTGGATATGTTGATCCAGAGTTCTTCCAAACAAACCAATTCACAGATAAGAGTGATGTGTATAGTTTTGGGGTGGTACTTGTTGAGCTTCTAACAAGACAAAAGCTTATTTCTACATTGAGGATGGATGAAGGTATAAATTTAGCTACATACTTTATTCTTGCAATGGAAGATGGCCATTTATTTGATATCTTAGATGTTGAAGCTTTGAATCAAGGCATGACGGAAGAAATCGTTAATGTTGCTAACCTTGCAAAAAGATGTTTGCACATGCATGGAAGGAACCGGCCTACTATGAGAGAAGTGGCTATAGAATTGGAGGGGATAAAAAAGCTACGATGCTTGCCTAATATCCAAGAAAGTGAAGAAAATCGTGTACAAGTTCAATGTCAAGATATCTTTAAATCAGCATCAGTTAGGCTTAAAGTTGATACAAATGTTGCTGCATTGTCAGATGTTCAACCTCTTTTACTTGGTAGGACTTGGTGATAACAGTCTTCCTTCTTGGCCAATCATTTATGTTTAACCATATAAATAACACAAATAAAAGGATGGTGAGTTTCCTTCATTTATGCTTAACCTCTTTTGCAAAATAAATTATTGTTGAGACATTTTCTATTCTCAATACAATATCCTCTCAATTTAATTGGAATTCATAGATCAAAAGTTGATTATTTGGTGGATCAACAATTTAAAAACTAGTAATCATGGCTACATCATTTTTAGGGGTTTCTGGTATCTATTACATGTGTTGCATATCATTATGCATACAGAATATGCTATTTACATATCATTTTGAGCATTGATATGCTATAAGATGCGAGACTAAAGAGTATAACAAAATCACTTTGGATTATTAGTTTGCTTCAAGGATGCATACGTTTTTCCTACTAAGAAAATTATTCATCATTTATTTATTTATTTTTATAAGAGATTATAACTTGTGATGGAATGAAAATATATATTTTATTGATGCAATCAATCTCTTGTTATTTCATATTGATATATCTTTTGTATTACTTTACTTTTAGATTGCCTCAATGGAATAATATTAAGCATCAATATTTATTTAACTTTTCCAAATACTAGGTTACTTTAATTTCATTTGTTTTATATTTAAGATAATTATTTTGATAAGTGACAAAATTTGAACAATTTGTAAAGTCTAAAGTTTTTCAGTATGATTAGTTGAGAACCTTGGTGGCAAGAAATTAAGTGAAGGATTTTATGTAGGCTCAATCTTTGGGGTCTAATATTTTATGTCAAATTCTCTCAATTTTAGATTTAGATTGTTAAATGTAATTTTAGATTGTTTCTTATAAATCATATTTTCACGTAAGCTATAAAATAGTTAGGCTAGAATACCAATCGATACATACATTGCATCCCTAGAACATATTAGGTGTGCCATCAAATATCAGCCTCTAAGGGAGGAAAAAAGTCATCTTTTCTTGATCTTAGCCAAACTAAGTGATAGGAGAGGAGATTATAGTGGAGTTAAAATTGACTTTAATGAGGTCCTTGGGCGAAGCGAGTCTTCATTGCACAAGTGGCATTATTTTCTTTAAACTCACATTGAAAAAGACAACAATGTGTAGATAGCACATGCTTATTCATGCAATGCACATAATAATAGGTTGAAAACCCTAATAGATGTTATGTTATAGTGTAAGGTGAGTCTCCTACTACTTATTGAGACTATTGTCATTTGATTCATTCGCTTATAGTCTCTTCATAGGTTAGTGTAGTCAAAGCATGGGATTCATTAGAATACCAAGCGAATGAGTGCTATGTTCAAAATTTTGTATCAGTTAGTTTAATAGCTATGATAATAGTATAAGTTATATGAGATGAAGTAGTTAGATATTTGTAGTTTCTACCTTTAGCTGAATAAGATAATAAATTCCTCTATGAGCATCCTAAATTTAGGAGTAACATAGTTTTTACCAATTTTATCATTTGGTAGAGGATTTCATACATACACCCACTTTTGCTCCTCTTAATATTAGATTTTGGTAGTATAAAAAGACAATGATAAATAAATAAATAAATGATTTTGGTAGGTTAAGATTGTTAATAGTTAATTTAGCCCATTGTGAGTTAGGTAAGTTTAGGTATATTTAAGTTTCATTAAGTAATTGAATGGGTCTATTGGTTTAGTGGATAAGGAGTTCGTGATACATGCATGTTTAGGTATAAGGTTATGAGTTTAAATCCTTTCAAGGGAAGGTTTTCCTTTTTTTTTATTTTCTTTTTGTTTTTATTTTACAATAAAAAATAATAAAACACACACACATATATATATAAATTGTAATGCCATAGAACCGGAAGTATGACAACTTGTCACATGTCACTACTATTTATTGACACGTAAAACTCTTTACCTTGCTTAATCACCATCTCCAAAGCAACCTATCAACCACTTTCAATTAACTGGATAAACTCCATAGTATTCATTATTATTATTATTATTCTCAAAATAAAGTCTAACTATCATTGGTAAAATAACAACTATAGTACTTTTAATATATCAGTAGTCTTCTCAATAGGAAACATAATTCTTCTAGCTACTTTAAAATAAACTTTGCTAGTCTTCATAGTAGTAATAACATTCTACTTACTCTTTGTTTTGCTCATAGTCCACCTTTAGCTCATTGTAAAAGGAGGTATCATTTAGATCTATAGTTAAAAAATAATTTCCCTCGAGGAGTGATCTAATGCCTAGTACATGCTAATTATAAGCACATCTACATGACACACACATATATTTATGTAAATAGAAAACATCCAACAATTTTGTTATCTTTATTTTAAATCCATTAAACAACATAGGAGTTATTATAACTCCTACACATAGTTGTCATTAGAAGTTTTATTAACATATATAATCTTATACATTCGGATATTGCCACTTTTAGCCTTGATATTATAGTCTTGGGAACTACCACTCGTAGCCTCAACACACATGAGTCATCCTAAACGTATTTAGATCATTTTAATGTGCAACTTTACTAAGGACAATATCACGTAAAGATCATTGGGATACCTTTTAAGGATTTACCATTACTAACCCCTAGGTTGAGCTAAGCACATGCATGCAACCAATTTATTACCTAAGTATTATTTAAGTTCGTTTAATACTATGTCATCAAGCACAAAACACAAACAAGGTAATTATATACTTGAAGGAACTGTTTTGTGGTCACTAAACTAGTAACTGCAAACCTTAGTATAACATGTTATATACTGTTGAGTCCAATTTTTGAATTTCCTATTCCTAATCCGATCTAGACTAGACCCTATGCTCATCTAATATAGATCCTCGACTTGAGTTAGGAACTTCGTTTAATTCTGGAGTCGCCACCCAACTATTGTTGGGAAAGATTGAATTAAGACTAAAGGAGCGGATTAGTCTTAATTTAGACCACTAGTCGTCGTGATTTTTAGTAGGTCCGTCAATGGTCTAGCTATCTTCCCGTAATCCTTGATGAATTTCCGATAATACTTGGATAATCCTAAGAAGCCTCGCAAGCTCTTCAGAGTTTTTGGTTGAGGCCAGTCCACTACAGCTTGGACCTTCTTAGGATCTATGGACACTCCAGTTCCTGACACTATATGCCTCAAGTATTCCAAGGAAGACTGCCTAAATGAACATTTCTTCCTGTTAGCATGGAATTGCTTCTGTCGTAGAGTAGAGAAGACCCGCCTCAAGTGATCCAAGTGTGAGGGCATATCCTTGCTATAGACTAAGATGTCATAAAAAAAAACCAAAACAAAGCACCTTAAGTACGACTGGAATACCTCGTTCATGGCTGATTGGAAAGTAGCGGGTGCGTTGATTAGTCCGAATGGCATGACCACGAACTCATAATGTCCATGATGGGTTCTAAAGGCGGTCTTATGGATATCTTCTTTTGCCATCTGTATTTGGTGATATCCCGATCGTAGGTCGATCTTTAAGAAGACTCTAGCACCATGTAACTCATCCATAAGCTCTTCTATTACAGGAATAGGAAACTTATCCAGAATGGTGACCTCATTGAGAGCCCTGTAATCTACGTAAAACCTTCATGAACCATATTTCTTTTTAACCAAGATTACCGGGCTTCAGAATGGGCTGGAACTAGGTCTAATGATTTTTACCTCTATCATATCCTTAATCATTCGCTCGATCTCATTTTTTTGAGCATATGCATATCTGTAAGGCCTCATCGACACTGGTCTTGCCCCTGCTTGTAATGGAATGCAATGTTCCTTGGACCTACAAGGAGGAAGTTTAGCTGGGATAGAGAAAATTAGCGCAAATTCTTCCAGTAAAGCCATCAACGAGGGGTTGTCCTCTACTACTTGTTCCATTGTTTGTGCTTCTATTACCGACACAATTTGGTCTTCAGTATTTTTATCCAGTTTGCGCAAGGAGTTCAATGATATGGGAAATTTACATAAGGTCGGATCCCCACAGAGTTTAATTTCCCTCCCCGCGAGTTCTATCATGATCACCATCTTAGCCTAGTCTACCTTTAGTTCCCCCAAAGTCTTCAACCAGGTCATTCTTAAAATAATATCCACCCCCCTCAACTCCATCAGGTAGCAGTCGATGCTGGTTTCATATTCCCCGACTTTCAGGGGCACTCCCATGCGAAATCCCTTATATTCCTTTGACCTCCCATCCCCTAGGGTGGCCATGAATTTTCAGTTGTTCGTACTAGCCATGCCCAATTGATTCAATAATTTAAAGGACACAAAGTTACGACTAGCTCCGCTGTCTACTAAGATGATCATGGGGTAATTGTTTATTGTACCTTGTATTTTAAGTGTGCAGGGCTCATTGAATCCTTGCATTGCTAAACAAGACAGTGATAACCTCCCTCCATCTTTGGACATGCTTGCATTATCACTCTCTTCCTCTTCATCTCCTTCCTCTTCTAAAACTAGCAGTTGCAGGAATTTGCTGGGGCAGCGATGATTGGAATTGAAGGGTTAGTGACATTTGAAACATAGTCCTTTAGCTTTCTTTTCTAAAAACTCGGCATGTGACAATTGTCGTTGTCCATGAGATCGTCTACCTCTGTCCTTGAATGTTTCGGATCCCCCACTTTTGTGGTAGCTTCCACTAATGGGTGTTTCATTCTTAGCGCCCTTCCAAGCTCCACCCCCTTCTCTATTCCATCCCTCCTCACCAGGTTGATAGCACGAATGACGATAAGAAAGATGTCCCACTGTTGGGGATATTATGCTAGAGTTACTTAGGTTCCCTCTACTGGTTATGGAGGGTTGTACTCCTAGTGTTCGGTGGTTTCCTCTTCCCCCGGAGCTCGTTGATGAGGATAGAAAGATTCCTAAGTCAAATTCTCGCTCTATTTTCACTACCAAGTCTATGGCTTTGTCCACTGTCGCCAACGAAAAGGTATCCACTTGAGTTTGTATCTCATCTCTCAATCCTCCCATAAAGTAACTCAGCAATTGCATCTCGGGCATAGTAGGAGTGTGGGAGACGAGCGACTCAAACTCTTCAATATACTGGGTAACCGTGCCATGTTGTCTGAGCTTGGATAAACTCTTGAAAGGTTGGCCGCTAACAGGCCCCCATACCTTTTCATAACCTCTGTCTTCAGTTGAGGCTACGTCAGTCCACTTTCTCTCCTTTGTAGCATGCAAAACCAATGATTACACCTCCCTCTCATAGAAATTGCTACGAGTACCACCTTCCGGTCTTCCCTAGTGTGCTGGGCTACAAAATACTGCTCGGCCATTAGAATCCAATTAGAGGGATCAACACCCTCGAAGATGGGCAGTACCACCCGTACAACATCCAACCGGAGCTCATCTTCTAGTGCCCTCGGTTACACCGATTCAAGGGAAAACTCCTGTCCGTCGTTCACTCTTTGATTTCCTACGGCATTTCCCATAACTTGTTTTCCATGATCCTTGACCATTGATGTCCCTTCTCCTCCCCCTGCTTCATCGCTCTTGCTCAACCAGATGTCTTCTAATAGTTTTTGAATTTTTTCCATTTTTCCTTGCATCTTCGTAACTTCTCCTAACATGGCTTTCTGATCTCCATCGATGGTAATCAATTGGTGTTGTATCTCTATAACTTCATGGTGGATTTTCTCTACGTTCTTTTCTAATGTCTCTACTCTGGTCTCCATCCTTGTCATGGCACTGGCACTATTATAATTCTAATTTCTTTCAGCTATGACTCCCTCTAGGGGTGATCCGGTAGATCGGACTAATTTAGCATGAGCCTAGTAGTAAGTAAGTGAACAAGGCACAACTATTCTATCAAAAGCACTAGAACACACCAAATAGAGGAAAGCAAATATTAAACACACACAAGAGAATTGAATAAGAATACCTGAGCTCTTGCTCAGCCGGAGCTCTAATTCTCCGCACAGTAAGCTAGCCAATGTGTATACACTCTGCCCTTCCCTTCTTTCCTTCTTCCTTTTATTCTTACCCTTCCCCTCTTCCATGTGAGCCTGTGGTCCTCACCAATTCTGTTATCCTCTGCCCTTTACTTATCCACGTCAGCCATTACCTCTCTCTCCTCGTCCACTAGCCCCGTCAGCTACTATCTTTCTCTCCTCATCCACTAACTCATGTCAGCTACTGCACTTCTTACTCTTATTCATATGTATACCCCTCTTACTACCTCTACCATATAATATCTACTATATAGTATACTATTATAATATTATGGGTTATTATTTTATTTTTCCTTCCTTCGTTGATACACTTTGAGTGGTGTATCCAAAACCCCTTTTTTATGCATCATATCATAAACCTTACCAAATATTACGCACTAGCAAGAAGATAGTCCTAGCATGGATTTGTTCATATGATGCACAACAATCCCGATACAATTACTTGCTACAATCTAAGGATTGATAAGAGTATGAGAGAAAAACTCAAGTTTTATATTTTTGAAATATCAAGTTTTGTTTGTGTTTCCATTATAAAAAGGTATTTATAGTGTAAAGAAAAACTGGCTCAAAACAACATAAAATAGCCGGCTTAAAATTGTAAGCCACCTAGGAAAGCTGTCGACTTTGTGGAGATACACTGCTAGCCTTTATGGCCGGCCTTTATTTCTGCACTGCCGGTTCTTCAAGGTAAGCTACCGGTTTTAACAATGTAAGTTGCCAGCTCTTAAGTGTAGCGTTTCATGTTTGCTTTTGAATCATTTAGCATACCCGGTTGTTGTCTCGAAACACTGATAAATATATTTGATTGAAGTTGAAATAATCATGCAAAATGAATGAAGAAACTAGATGATTCTCTCATTGTAAGGCTTTATAGTCCTTTGATTCTAGCTTGAGTAAGCAGTCCGCTAACTGAAATGACTTGATTCCCATCATTTTCTCTTTGGTGGATACTCATTGATGACTACCGATCATCAATATTCAACATATCATTGCCACTGCATGTCAGTGCCATAATAACTTCCAAATGATCAAAATGAAAACAACCCTTCAAAGCTTTCTGGAAGAAGCTTTCTACACATGAGCACTTTAGGATAAACTCCATGAGTGATTAGGCCAAAGATGTGAAATAGGACTACACATCATGAGATCATTGAGTTCCTTGAAAATGCTTTAATGTGGAGAAAAAGAAAAAACAAATAGAAAAACAATTAAACCGTAAGGGTTGATAAAACAGTCACTCGATGTGAAAATCCTCGGCATATAGTAGAGAAGCAAAATAGTCTTTGTAGGACAAGGGAGTCAATGGGCTTCTCAAAACCTCAGGTACCTCGTTCCTCTTGATAATATCCTGTATCTCCTTGGGAATCATATAAATAGGTGAAGTATCTTCTTGTGTATATGTAGCTTTGTTTCCGTTGGAGGAAACGGGACGTAATACTGCTTTAACTGGTTTTGAATCCCCTTCATGAGGCTCAAAAGATGATGAACTGGGAGTTGGAGATGATTTTGGCTTTGAAGAAGCTACTGGTGGGGGTTTCGATGATGATGATGGCATTGATGATGGAGCTTGTTCTCTAAACGAAATTGAAGAAGAATGTGTGTGAGGCTGTTTCGATACAGACTCATTGGGTCGTTTAGAGGAAGCTGTAGGAGGCAGTACAGTAACATGGGGTTGAGACGGTTTGGACGGTTCTGGTTTTAGCTGATTGGAAGATGTAGAGGATGCAACGAAAGCAGATGTGGAAGATGGTCTAACATCTTGGCAATACTTTGTGGATGAGGAAACAAAAGCCTTTTCTGCAGGGATGCTGGTCGTGGAATTGGATCCACTTGAAGTGTGTGCTCGTATAAAAACAGAACTAGGAGCAGGGTCGATTTCTTCTCTTTTGTAGAACAAATTTCTGGGAACTCCCTTGATCGTGTATTCTAAAATGGGAATTATCATGATCGAGATAGCGATCCCCGTAAGGATCAGTACGAGTATCATGTTCACAACAAAAGATGCGCTTAAGCAACTCAACGAGCAATTGGTCATGTTGATGTTACAAGGTTCTTGTTCATATTACCATTATCGTTGCTTGCAGCTCACAAACATGACCTATATTGGATTACACTCGAAAGCAAAAGCTTGATTTCATTTCTAAGTTTACTGAGGAATTCTAGGTAGGTACTTGGGATGATCTTGTGACAAAGATTCAAATCTCCACTGCAAGATAAGCAAAGCATGGTAAAGGTTATGTACTTAAAAGTGTGTAGGCTGTAGTTGGTTCATTAATATCATTTTACTATCGAAGACTACTTCTGCACTCTGTTTGGGACGAGGGAAATGGGAACCAAAGAACGGGAAGGAAAGGAAGGGATAGGAAATGTGGAAGAAAATATCAAATTTCATGGTTTGGTTGAAGGGTCTAATTGGGAAGGTAAAGTACAGGTAAATCCCGGGAAAAAAAAAAAAAAGATCCCTCTTCTTCACTTTTTTTTTTTTTTTTTTTTTTTTTTTGCTTTTATTGTGCAAATACATTGAAATCTGGAAATACTTTTTTTTTTTCAGCTTGATATGCACTTATGCTGTTAAATACTTCAAATCTGGAAATGCTGATCAAAACACAAAAAGACTCAAACTTTATAGATGAATTGTGAAGCAAACTAGTGGTTATTATTTTGCAAGAGGATTTACTTAAAGACGAGTGGTATATTGCACAACAAAAGATACAGACAGAAAGTAAAGAGAGGAAGGAGTTTTCCACCCAAAAGTGGCTTTCTTTTTTATTTACACTATATTAGCAGATGCACACCAGAGTTGTATGTACGATGAAAAATAACTAAGCGTTTCTCCCTCTACAACTTTCTTACTCAACGAGTGACATTGAAATTGCACACAAACTTGTACTGATAATTGAAATATAAATGATCTAAATGCTAAACTTTGCCAATGAAAATGGTAAATTATAGATGATACATGAAAATGAGACAGTTCATTCCACTGAGCAATCTGGCTCAAGCAGGAGTCAGAGTCCATGAGAATAAGAAAGGTAACTCACAGTGACATAACTAAAGGAAAAGCATGCCCTGAGAGAAAACACAATAAACAAGTCTTTCTTTGTTTTGACCACTTAAAACCAACTAATGTTTAGTACGATGGTACATTGCGCGAGTTATTAGTGAGATTTTTGGCTAGGATCCTATAATTGTGTGATAAATGCTGAGTTCAATGTTTCGTATGGAGCATTTTCTCTTAACCTCCGAAAGTATGACTCCTTCAAAGCATTCCTTCGAGCGATATCAGAATACACCTAATGGCATGCAGCAAAGGGTGAACCTGTAGCTATAATTGATTTATCATCATTTGAAAAATTGGCTAGAGTAATCATAACCTCAGGCTCAATAACTTCAGAAGCATCAACAATAAAAATATGACTGAAATGTCCAGCTTTTAAGCCTTCATGATGCAGTTGAAAAGCACTCACAAAAGTGGAGAAAACTACCTTGATTTTTTTAAGCTCCTGGAGACGAGGAATGTGAAGCAATCATTTTCATATTGACAAGAAGAGAAGATATCTTCAGGTACTTCAAATACATCATAAAATGCTGCAATAGCTCAAAACATTCCCAATCTTGAAATATCCTCCATCAGGCTACTTATTAGATTATCACACGTACTGTTTTTGGGTGTACTTACAACAATGTAACAATTTTTAATCATTTTGTAAATTTTCAACACTGCTGCTCTTACCAAAACTCCTGTTTTTGATAGTACTAAATCCCTTACAAAAATAGGACCCTCAACAAGATATGGTGGAGAGCTCTTGAGACCAAAGATATGACTTAATGCAGATTGTTGTTCCAAATCTAGTGTGTCAAATGAATGGCTGGAAGGTGATCTTGGTGAATAATCCCTTCTGTACGAGAAACTTGGGAGTAAGAAGTTCCGTAAAGAAGGACATAATGAAGCTTCAAGTTCTTGGTGAGCTCTTTTCAAGCAGAAAGATTGCAAAGAAATTTTACAGTTGTTGAAGCTATTGCTGCATAATCTTCATTGATTGTTGTTAGCTATATATATACTTGATTACATCCATAATTGTAGAATATTTAGGATAGTGTATATCTAGTTTACATAAAGCTAGAAGTTAGATAAAGTTATTGTGGTGTTGATTAGGATGAATTGTATCTGTTGATGGTGCTTGTTGAGATTCCTTTGCTGTTGGTTGAGATGAGGATGACGAGGATTGATGTTTATCATGCCCCCGCAAGATGGCCAGTGGTGGAGTTAGTCCAATCATGTTCTTAAGATAATGGAATCAAGAACGAGTTAGTGATTTAGTGAGTGCATCAGCTAGTTGATTGAAGGATGAGATATGAGATACCTGAAGTGAACCATTTTGAACTTGTTCTCATATAAAGTGGTAGTCAAGTGCAACATGTTTCAAACGTGAGTGAAACTCGAGATTGGAGCTAAGATTCATGGCACCAACATTATCACAGTAGATGACTGGTTGATGAGGAATTGTAATACATAGTTCATTGAGAAGAAAGCGGATCCATCGTATTTCGGTAGCTGTAGTGGCAACAACTCGATACTCTGCTTCAGTAGAAGAGTGAGCTATTGTCCGTTGTTTCTTGGAGCTCCACGAAATAGGATTGGGACCCAAATATATAATGTAGGCATTGAAGCATGAGACAATAAGGAAAGATCGGTTTCAACAATGCGGCGATGATGTCATTTGGAGTAGCCATTATGCTCCAATGTGTGAGGTGGAGTGGTGAGAACATATAAAATTGGCAGAATTTTATTAAATTGGTAGTTTTATAAATTTGCCAAATTATATATGTAAAATCTTAATTTTATTGAGAGTTTACATTTAAATGATTTTATATCAATTTAAGCTAAAAAAAAAAACTTAGAAAAAAGCCTACAAACTCATTGAGTCATATTGTTAACTTGATATTTTAACAATCGTAAGGATTATGATAAGATAGTTAGGAAATCTTTGGGAGTAAGTGGTACACTAGGATTTCACCAATACTCCAAAATAAACATAGTTTTTTCTTTAATCGTGTCACATTTCAAAAAGTAATAAGAAACTTTTTACAATTATTTGTAATTTGAAATGTTAACCAAACTGAACCATGTGCACCACCCTAGATATTAGTTGCATAGTCGCCATTCCATGAGGTCTAGCTTGTGTAGCGAGTTACATGTATCGCTTAGACCCATCATTGCGGCCTAATAGCCTTAGTAGTTATAGACCCTTGGTTGTTGGAAATAATGCAATGCAACCATACAAAGTTAGGTAGGATAAAAACTTAAGGGTAGTTTAAAAACCTTAGACTTTAAGACTAAGTATAAAAGTAATGCTGCTTAGAATTATAAAACATATCTTAGCTTAATTGATTTTGCATACCTACACTAGAAAAAAATGCAAGGAGTTAAAGACCTTAGTGGGCATCGTTTGCATTTAAAGACTTACCTATGGGGAACTGCCCATAACTGCAACTTACACTTTACAACTCATGATATTGAAAACAATAAAAAAGACACATTGAGTCTTAAATGACACCAAACAGTTGGGCTAGTTAAGGAGGTTTAAGCAATGATGCCCTCTCGTGTTCCTTGAAGCCATGAGAAGGTAAGAAGATGGTTGGGCAACCATGAAGGGAAGCTTGGATATTCTATCCACATAAAGAGGATAAACTATTTGGTTCATTTTGTTTTCATTTTTTTTTTTGGTAATTTTATTGCATGACTTGTCGAACTAAATGTCATGTCCCAAAATCTAAAAGATGATGATAGTCCACTATATGTTTTACTTAAGTAAAACACATTAGACTTATAATTAACTAAATAGGTTTCTAATCTAGTTTAAAACCTTGAAATCATTTTATTAAGTTTAATAAAAACATTTGGTCGTTTACTTGATTTGAATAGTTGTTGATATATGCTAAGTCTTAAGACTAAGGTATCATTTGGTTATAAAAAATTTATGGTATTGAATTAGACAAGACCTTTTGTCCTTAATTTAATTTGCATATTTTTTTTTGTCACTAGATAAAAATGATCCTAAAATACTAGACAAAATATTTATATTTTTTACTATTCAAAATATGATATAAAAATCAAATTTACTAGATAAAAGCACAAAGATCCTTATCAAATACTCTATATATCATATTTAGTATGGTACTTTATATATCCAAACAATGGGTATCACAAAATCCTTATTTAGTTCTATACACACTAAACATAGAATAAAAGAGTTATATATCCTATTTTTCTTATCTTGTACTGTGTAGTTCTTTTTGTATTGTTTGATATTACAATCTAAATGCTACATAAGTCTTAGCATAAATATAAGTCCTAGGGCCCATTTATCCCACATAAAGATCTACAACTAGATTTAAACAATTCATAAAGCCATAAGTGGCTCCCAAAATATAATTCATACAAGCTTCATAATCCTAGTCTAAAAATAGTCCAACTAATAGTAACTATCCTCATTCACTACATCACTCACGTAAGTCCTAAATCCTCCTCGAAGTTGTATCCTAATAGGAATCAAAATCCTATAGGACTTATCATCAAGACAAGAGCCAAATGGTTACCAAATTTAGTGATGAGGGTCCTCTTTGAACAATCTGATCGTAAAAATATTTGTTTAATAACTTCTTTTTGATTACATATTTGTTGTGTATTCCAACAAATATACTTGTCGATTTTTATAGGATTGTGGATAAACTTGCTAGAACTCAGTTTGTGGGTTCTTCATGGGCCTACGTAAGTTGAAGAAGAACCGATCCAAAAATTGTTCAATTAAAGTGAAAAACCGATCACTTGAAGACCATTTGCATTTGTAATTGTTGCTTATGAGAACCAGCCTTTTATTTTTGTATTTGTAATTTGTCCTTTGAAAAAACCGACCACCTTAGTAGCATCTTTGTAATTTTTAGTACATTTTTACCTTAATTGGAGCAAGTATAAATATTTGCTAACTGGGGTTTTTGAGGGAGCTTTTGACATTTTTGAGAAAAACAATACACTTTGTGTCGTGAGGGTTCTTCCTTGCAAACAAAAATCTCTTATCAATTTCTTTGTGAAATTGTGCTGAGAACCAACAAGAGTAGATTCAAACTTGTTGTTTGTTTTATAAATTGTGTTTAGTGAGTAATATCTAGGTACAATTTGTGGATTACTTGTTCTTTCACGTAAATTAGGGTTGTATATTTTTAGATTTGATTATTTCAATTTGAGATTGAATCCTAGTTTAATTGCGTGTTGTTCCATTGAAGATCACATACTTGTTTGTTCTTACATCCATTTAGTGTTCAAACTCGTGAATTGGATTCCAATTTGAAGTGATTTTAACATGCCATTTGATTGAAGGATTTGGTAGTTCAAGATTAGTAATTGATGTGTTTGTCATCCAATTAGTGAAGCACATCATATACTAAAAGTCACATGAAAGGGTTTGCAAGGAAGAGTCATTCACACTTGAAAAATGATTGAGCTATAAGAGCCTAGTACAATAATAACACAAACACAAGTAGATCTATATTCTGATGCAACAACAATAATTCAATTTATAATTATCTTTAATAGACTCCAAATAACATGATAAGGACTTAAGGTCCAATATCACTACATTGGTAATAAGAGGTTAATAAGTGTAGTCAAACTCTACATCGCAAAACTGAAACTAAGTAGTCCCATCTAAGCGTCATCACCATTATACGGTCTCCACTGATCATAGTTCAATTATATCATATCGTCCATTGGAACCCATAATCCTTAAACAACTCCAAATATACCTTTTCTCCTCTTACAATGCCTATCATCCAGCATAATTCCACCTTTCAACTATCGCCGAGCCATTCCTCGGTTGCTTAATCACCTAACTATTAGGGTCACTAAACTAAGACTGTAACCCCAATCCAAGCCTAGTGCATTACTTGCTGACTTGAGACTACCACACACAAGCAATACCTAGATATTTAGCTAAGTTTGACTCTTAGTCTAGTTAAGGTTTTATCCTAGCAAACGACATGTTTGTTATTGCATACTTAGAAGGTCAAAGGTCTCTTGAAGTTAAAAATTAATTCTTGATGATTGCAATCATTTAACAATTATGCAAAAGAATAAGTTATAAGTTAGTAGTTTATACTTAGATAATAAATTATTATTACTATTGTTATGGGTCTAGGCTCTTGGGCTTCTATATATCTAAGGCTCATACTAGTTATAAGCCTAAAAGAGGTATAAGAGTCCAACTAACCTTTGACTACAATTAGGATTATTCATTATTTAAGGCTTATTAATTTGATTAATTCATGTTATTATTGTAAACACCTCATTTTTGCCCTAATAATCAATTATCAAAATTTTCTATTTTTTTTACATTTTTTTAATTTAGCAAAAATAGGAAAAATATTCAAAAAATAAAATAAATAGGAAAAATAAATCAATTTTGGAAAATAATTGTAGAAATAGTAATAGAAGGGATTAAATAATTTTTACAAATTTTTGGAATTTCAAAAAATACAAAAATAATAAAAAATCGCATTGCATATATGCAAATTGTGAAAATAAAAAAATTGAGTAAGTAGGCTAACCTAGCTGGTCCAAACCATGGCCTAAGGCACGGGGAAAGGGGCTCGGTCATGGGTTCGAAACGCGGGGGAGGCAAATTCCGCGTTTTGCAATTTTTTTCCTCACTTGGGGCACGTGTTGGCAGCTGATTGGCTAGAATGGGCGCCCGCGCCAGGCACATGATCGTCTTCAACCTTCGTCTGAGATCGTCGCCGACACGGAAAAAATTGAATTTCGGCCATTTTGATTCGATTTTTTTTCACAAATCTAATAGATCTTTAACAAAAATAGGATAAACATCATCCAATTAGAATCAAATCGCAACAAAGTGATGGATTTGCACGAATCGAAGGAGGGTTTCAACCGCAAATCCGATTCATCTCAATCGGAGAAAATTCGATCTTATCCAGCTCGATTTCTTGTGCCTATAAATAGAGGAGGAAGTGAAGAAGCAAAAGCGCGAATCAAAAGTGAGAAAAGAGAGAAAATAAGTGAGATTGGAGCCTTGCCGAAATCCTCGAGCACGACCACTGATTAGCACAGCCTTGAAACACTGCCTGGGGAGGTTTTCAACCTCAACCACCACCGATTTTAGGTTCCTCATCCTTGGAAACTTTAGAAACACCCCTCATTCGACAAAAAGGACTATTGGAACGCCATCAACGAACGCCTCCAACCATTGTGACCGATCAACCTGACCCGACCCACTTCGACCCGATCCAACCCGACCAACCTGACCCACGTACCGACCTGGATCCAGGTAAGTCGGATTTTTTCGATTTTTTTATTTTTTTATTTATTTAGTTATTTTATTTATTTTTTCAAATTTATTTATTTATCTATTTGTTATTTATAATTCAAAAATAGAAAAATATTAGAATTTAGATTAGTTTTTGTTAGGATTTAATTTAGGGTGAATAATAGAAAATAATAATAAAAAATAAAATAATAATAATAGCAATAATAATAATAAATTATAAAAATATAAAATAATAAAAAAATGATAAAATTTATATTTTTAGTTTAGGGTGGATAAATAATATAAGAGAAAACTTTTCAATAGAATTAGTAAAAGGTAATAAAAAATTAATAAAAATAGAAAAATTAATAAAAATTAGAAAAAACAAATAAAAATTTATAATAATAGAGGTAAGTTGAAAAATAGGAAAATAAATTTTATCAGTTAGTAAAAAATGCTTCTATGATAATAAATCCAAAATTGGTTTTTTTTTTTCCCTTAAAATCATTATTTTTCAAAAAAAAAAATCAAATAATAAAGCTTAGGCTTAGATTTTTTCAGAAAAAAAATACTAAAATGATAAACACGTAAACCAAAAGTAACTTCATAATTAAAATTCACAAACAAATTAAATTTTTTTAGGAAAAGCGAACTACGACCTGTTTGATCTTGCATAGCAAGTACGTAGGCACCTATTTGGGGCAACTGTAAAAAGAATAAAAAATCATTTTCTTAGAATAAGTTACTCAAAAAACACAACAAAAAGACAATGAAAACAAAATAAAAGACATTTGGATAAGGTTTAGATTTCAGGAGAATAGGGTGGTAACTTTAAGGTTTTAATAGGTTAGCCTTCAAATCCAGAAACTTTGGTTTTCTCTTTCCTCTTTTCACAAAAATGTAAAAAGGAAATCACGCTGACTAGTTGTCCAAATTAGGATTAATCTGCTTAGTTAGTCCTAATTTAACCTTTCCCAACTACAGTTAGGTGGCGACTCCAAAATAAAATGAAATTCCTACCTTAAGTCAAGGGTCTACATTAGATGAGCATAGGGTCTAGTATAGATCAGATTAGGAATGGAAAATAAAAAAATTAGACTCGACAATTATGCTTGCTAATTATCATTTTAATAATATAATCTCTATTAGTCTTTAATTTAATTTAGATCTTACTTATTAAAGTTAAGCTCATTGGGCTTTAACCCCTTTTAGTTATAAGTTCCTCATTATCTTCAAGTCCATAGTTATATACCTTAATATGGCCTAGCTAGAGTATTGGGCCCTAAAGGAAAGTGAGCGCAATTAATTTTGGAATTGAGCCCACTAAGATAATTATTGATCAATTGAGTTTATTATTAATTAATTAAGTTAATTAACCTAGTTAATTAAGGTAATCTAGTTAATTAACTAACCTAATTACCTAAGTTAATTATTTAACTACTTTAGGTCCAATAGGTTCAATATTTTATTTAAAGCCAATATTTTGTTATTTTTAGCCTTGCCCATATAGGTTATGGGCCTAAGAAAAGGAAATGAGCCTAACCATTTTGGTTAGGATTAGGCTCATAGATGCATTTAATTTATTTAGCTTAAATAAGTCCTTTATGGTTTATTACCTAGTTCAATTTGTCCATTATCCATATTAATTTATTTGGGCCCAAACTATTTAATTTAAGTTAATTTAATTAACCTTTAAATTTCTTAATCCAATTAAGTTATTCTAATTGGGCTCATAATATTCTAATTCATTTACTTAGCTCATTTACGTTTTCTAGATCCAATTCTTTTAGTACAAGCCCAATTAATTCATTTAGGCCCATTTTGCATCTTTATATCTAACTTAGGCTTATTTGAGTTATTCTTACTTATTATGTCCATTTTAAGCTCACTAAAGTTTATTATACAAGATTCATCTAATTTAGACCCATTATATTCTAATAATTATTTCTTAGGTTTACATAATTCTTTATGCCTAATTTATGCCCATTTGTGTTATCCTTGCCTATTATTTCCATTTTAAGTCTATTGAGACCTATTATGTCTAATTTATGTTCATTTACCAAATTGGCTCCATTATAGTCTATTACTTATTTCTTAAACTCAATTTTGCCTATTGTGCTTCAATTATGTTCATTTAGAATTGTTATTTAGTTTTTTACCTCGTTAGGTATAAAGTCTATTAAGAGTGTATGATTTTACTAAATCCTATTTAGGTTGTGGGCCTTAAAGAAGAAATAAACCCAACTAATTTTGGAATTAGGTCCATTAGGCTTATTAAGTCTAATTGACATTAATCAATATTTATTTATCTAATTAACCTTATAATTTATTTAATTAAGTCAATTTGACAAATTAATTTCAATTTGAAATTTTATGAAAATGATTAATGAACCACCCATAGAGAGGCTTTTGAGCCAATTCATGGGCTAATTCAAAATGTGCTAGTTTGGGATTGAATTGACTTAGCCCCATATCATTAAAATATTTATTTATTATTATTTGTTATATTTCATTATTATATTACCCATTGGCATGTCATTTCGAGAAAAAAATTTAAAATTCATATCACAAATACCTTTTCGCAATAATAATTATCTTTATATAAATCAAACTCATTTTTCAAAAAAATTTGATCGAAATCTTTAATCATACGTTAGATGAAAATTGCTGTAATTTTGACAAAATAGTTCGTAGAAATCAATTTTTGAAGCAAAAGATGTACATAAAAAATATCATTAACTCAAATCTCATATAAAAATACATTTTTGAATGATTTGTTTATAGTAGAGAGAGAAACTTTGTGACAGTTTATTATAATGCAAGTTGTTAATACATAGGATAGGGCTACAACAAGAGAATTTATTGTAATGGATATTTATAAAAAATAGACTCAATATTGCAAATTGAACTGTAACATTCACTGATAAATCGGGATTAATTTACTTTCCTATTGTTCTATTGTTGTAGGGAATAGAGAGTTAAGGGATCGATCAGCTATTGCTGAACCTGCATAACTTTCTCCTGCAATGTAAAAAATTCTATGCTGTGGAAATCTTTCGAAATGATTGACAAGAAATAATGCGTAAGCATCTTCCGCGGTACCAATATTACATTTTTCCATAAATTCAAACATGTCAATCAAAGTAAAGTATTTAGGTTGATGAAATCATTTTTTCTTTGTATCTCCCATGCTAAGTAAGAAATGCTTAACACCGGTCGGAGATTCAAGAAAAAGCAAAATGTGTAGAAGCTTATACATAGGCCTCAAAATGGAGAAAATAGTACAAGCTATATTTATATCTATACGAATGTAAAAGAAACAAAATTAGTTAACCGGAATAGATGGATGATTATGGATCAAGTTTCCTCATTTTTATATAATATTTTTGTATCTGTTTCATTGAAAACATGATTTTTAATGTGTAATATAAATTTTGATTTTTTATTTATCCATAACAACTTGTTATTTGGGAGAATATGAGTAGTAGCTTTATTTAACAATTGGTAGCGGATTGCTTTTTACTGGTTTAAATTCTCTATTAAAATAGGATATTTTCTTGAGTTTCCGTCCATTTTTTGATATCAACATTTCATAGGGAAAGGCGAGGTTAACTTTGCTGGACAAGGAAATGTGGAATAAAGAGAATCTCACTTGTGGAAAAACAACTCAGACAGAAAGAGGAAGTAGTGAACCTGTTAGCACGCAATTGACCTTATGGAGTAGAACGGGACACCACACAATAATAAGAGATATGGTACTCCACGAGTCTCTCCGGTGGGGTCCCCGTTTTCACGTTTAAATGCAATGCTATTGATTAATAAAATAAAATCATATCGAATTTTATTTGAGAAAGAGGTTCTAAATTTAATTTCTAGTATATATCATTTGATTATTCATTTATACGTAATAGACATCGGTTAATGTCTAAATTAATTTTAATATCAGAGAATTAATAAATCAATGAATCCAAAAAGTTGCCCTGACATTCTTCTCTTGAAAGTGGATGTTCTAAAGAAAAGAAAAATAAAGAGGTGCTCCCTATGCACATAATTTTAATAATACGTTCTATTGATAATATAATATGCTAGAAAGGAATTCTATATATAAATCACTTTTTATCAGTAATTATTTTTAAATACACATAATATTACTAAAAATAAATATATCAAAATTATTCACTTTTGCTCCTAACAAATACCCTACCATATAAGTCAATGTGCATGGAAACTTCGCCCGACTTGCTTCGTTGATCGAATCAGGTTTTGGTTGTCTATGAAAAACAACCAAGTCATTTATTTTTCTTGTTTTCTTTGGTACCATGAGACGACTAATCAGCTTATGATTTCATCTACTAATTTAAAAGTTAAAAAAAGCAGTAGTCTTTTGACCCTTATTGATACTTCAAATTATGCTACTTAAAAAGTTTCAAGTAGCTACAATCTTCTTGAATGATGAGGTCAACATAACAGTAATTATTTGATTATATTTACCAACTTTAACTAAAATTATGAACTTTAAGTAAAATCAGGAAAAAGCAATATGTGTAGAAGCTTATACATGGGCAAAAAAATGGAGAAAATAGTATAAGGTACATTTACATATATACAAATGTAAAAGTAATAAAATTAGTTACTTAGAATAGATGGATGATTACGGATCAAGTTTTTAATGTATAATATACATTTTAATTTATATTTATCACATTTAAATGGAATGCTTCACATTTAACTATTGGGGCAAGAGATTTTAAACATTTTCTAGTATTATCATTTGACCATCCATTTGATTATTTACACATGATAGACACCGGTTAATGTCCAACCTATGCATAATTCAGATCTTGATCTAATATACATAAACTTTCTAATATTTTGGTTATTGAGATAACCTTATGAAAATTCCTTATAAATACATTAGTAGGATACCAAGACGATGGAGACACGGGTTGATACACGGTTTGTTACACGGCCGTGTAAAGAGTCAAGGGAACTTTCAAAAGCATACACGACCCCCATACACGGCCAGAAGTACAGTCGTGTATTTGGTTAGGAATGCCCACAGAAGCATACACGGCTGGGAGGCACGGCCGTATACACGACAGAGAATAGACATGTATACTTATATTTATTTCCACGTGTACATCTATATGTCATTTTTTATGTGTTTTATTAGAGTAGTATATATACCGTTATTAGGTTATTTTAGGATTACGTTTTATTAACCCTTTGAGATACACTTTTGAGAGAGGATTTTCTCCATTTATCGGTTGTGTGCAACCAGATTTCATCAAAGAGTAATTCTTCGTTATTCTTTGTTGTTTGTGAAACCAATCCATACTCGGATTTGTTTCGTTACGCTATTCGCATTGCGTTAGTTGGTATCAGAGCAAGGCTATTTCCTGTGGAGATGTCAACTCATCAAGGCGATGACAGCGGTCGTGTTCTTGACGGTGTTCAAGATGCGAGGTCACAAGGAAACCATCAGTGGGTTCCAAGGGCAGAGTTCGGCACGATGCATCAGAAGGTCGGGTGTATGGAACGGCGCCTTGATGAACTGATCGAGTGTTTCGACGCCTTAGTGGTAGACCACAATAGGGTTGGGGGTGTTGGTAGGAATCCACCACGTGTAGTGGAGGAATTCGGGAGACGCATAACCCGGCCTGTCGTTGAGAATAAGTGGGAACGTGTAAGGGATGAGGATTCCAATGAGGAGAGTGATGATACGTATGGGAGTAGGCCATAGCAAGGGCGCGGTGGTAGAGGTGGTGGTTATCGGATGGCTCATTATGGGAACCATCATAGAGATGGCGACTATCGGAGGAACCGTAGAGGTTATGATCAGGGGGACGGAGGAGACTACCGCTTGAAGGTCGACATTCCATGGTTTAATGGTAGCCTTGATATCGAAGGCTTCCTCGATTGGATTGCGGAAGTGGACCGATTCTTTGACTATATGGAAATTCCCGAAGACCGCCGAGTGAAGTTGGTAGCGTGCAGATTGAAGAGTGGCGCCTCGGCATGGTGGGAGAGGCTACAGAGTAGGAGACAACAGGAAGGAAAACACCCGGTGAGAACATAGTATCGCATGAAGCAGTTGTTGCAACATGATTTCCTCCCACCGGACTATGAGCAGATATTGTTCCAACAATATCAACGGTGCCGCTAGGGACAACGTTCGGTGCATGAGTATATGGCGGAGTTCATGAGGTTGGCCGAACGGAATGACTTGAGGGAGAGCGAAGGCCAACAAGTAGCACGGTAAGTGGAAGGACTGAAGCTCCAAATTAAAGATAAAATTGGAGTTTCAATGGTGAGGACCCTGGTAGAAGCAAAGAATTTAGCTCTCCGGGCAAAGCTAATGTTGCAGGAGCAGGGTAGTAGATATGGAGGAGGAAGGAAGGGATATGTCGGTGAAGCTGTGGGTAGTGGTAGTAAGTCGGGATTTGAGAAGGGTAAAACTACTGCATATAAACCTACTGAGGACAGTGCTAAGAGAGAAGAGAAAAGTGAGGGAAAGAAGCCGATGGAACATAAGGGAACCCAGAGGCAAAATAATCCCTATGCTAAACCTATCTTGGGCAAGTGTTTCCGATGCAATCAACCGGGGTCATCGGTTAAATGAATGTCCTGCTAGGAGAAGCGTAAACATCCTTGATAGGGAGGATGATGAGGAGCTTTGCTGTGAACCTAACGGAGAGGGAGAGTATTATGAGGAGGAAGAAGAAGTAGCAGAACCGACTTATGTGATTCGGCGAATGATGCTTACCCTGAAACAAGAAGAGATCATGCAGCGACACCAGTTGTTTCGCACAAGGTGTACTATCGAGGGGAAGTTGTTTAAACTAATAGTAGATAGCGGAAGTTGCGAAAACATCATAAGAAAGGAAGTTGTGAAGCAGCTGCAGCTACCTATCGAGAAGCACCCGAACCCGTACACCATTGGTTGGATTAAAGCGGCCGAGAAGATTGAAGTCAAGGAGAGATGCAGGGTACCTTTCTCAATAGGGAAGTACCGCGATGAAGCATTTTGTGATATTGTAGACATGGATGCTTGTCACATCTTGTTCGGGAGACCATGGCAATTTCATGTGGATGCACAACATGCGGGTAAAGAGAATGTATACAGGTTGGAGAAGGAGGGTGTGAGGTACACATTATTGCCGTTAAAAAGGGAAGGGCGTGTGAAGGAGAAGAGAGTTAAAAGTCATTCGTTCCTAACCGTCACTCAATCAGAGAAGGAAATGATGGAAGACCTGAGGGAGTTGCGAGTGGTACATGCCCTCATAGTAAAAGATGTGGCAGTTGGAGAGAAGGAGGTTGATGGGAAAGTACCAGAGGTAGTCAAGAGTCTACTGGAGGAGTTTAAGGAGGTGGTTCCGGACAATCTACCTGAGGGTCTACCACCTCTGAGAGATATTCAACACCAGATAGACTTGGTGCCCGGAGTAAGTCTCCTAAACCTCCCACATTATAGGATGAGTCCCAAGGAGACCGAAGTTCTACAAGAGAAGGTCCAAGGGCTTTTGGACAAAGGGTTTATCCGAGACAGTTTGAGTCTATGCGCAGTTCCAGCCTTGTTAACTCTCAAGAAAGATGGGAGCTGAAGGATGTGTGTTGATAGCAGGGTTATCAATAAGATTACCATAGGGTACAAATTCCCCATCTCGCGCATCGGGGATACATTGGATCGGTTGAGTGGAGCCACCATCTTCTCCAAGATAGATATGCGGAGTGGGTACTACCAGATTCGGATCTGCCCCGGAGATGAATGGAAAACGGCATTCAAAACAAAGGAGGGGTTGTACGAGTGGTTGGTGATGCCGTTCGGCGTTAGTAACACACCAAGCACCTTCATGAGAGTGATGAACCAGGTATTAAAATCCTTTAATGGTCATTTTATAGTTGTGTATTTCGATGATATTTTGGTATTCAGTAAATCTGACGAAGAGCACCTTGAGCATTTAAAGTGTGTTCTATCAGTATTGAAAGAAAATAAGTTGTTTGCCAATCTTAAGAAGTGCACATTTATGTCAAAGCGACTATTGTTCCTTAGGTTCATAGTTAGCAGTGAAGGGGTGATGGTAGATGACAAAAAGGTGAGAGTGATTCGAGAATGGCCTGTTCCAAGAATCGTTACTGAGTTGAGAAGCTTTCTCGGCTTAGCTAGTTTCTACAGGAGATTCATTAAGCACTTTACTACAATCGCTGCCCCCTTGACTGAGTGTTTGAAGAAGGGTAAGTTCCAATGGGGTAAAGAAGCAGAAGCAAGTTTCATGAACTTAAAGCAACGATTGTGTGGCGCCCCTGTATTAGCGCTACCAGATTTTGAGAAGTTATTTGAGGTGGATTGTGATGCCAGTGGGGTTGGAGTTGGAGCGGTATTGTCACAGGAAAGAAGACTAATCGCCTTTTATAGTGAAAAATTGTGTGAAGCAAGGAGGACTTGGTCTACATATGACAAGGAGTTCTACACCGTAGTGAGAGCTCTTAAAGTATGGGAGCACTACTTGATTGAGAAGGAGTTCATTTTGTACTCTGACTGCGGGGCTCTTAAACACTTAAGTGGCCAAACCCAGATTAGTAAGGACATGCACGCCAAGTGGATTGAGTTCTTACAAAGGTTTCCTTTCAGACTAATGCACAAGTCGGGTGTGCAGAACAAGGTCGCGGACGCCCTGAGTAAAAGAGCAGATGTCCTACTTACTCTAAGTGCGGACATTGTTGGTTTTGAGAAACCAAAGGAGTTATACAAAGGGGATAGCAACTTCAAGGAAACTTGGACTAAGTGTGCCAACAGAGAACCTTGTGATGACTACCATATCCATGAGGGGTACTTAATGAAAGGGAATCAGTTGTGCATTCCCGAATCTTCCTTACGGGAAAAGCTTATCCGAGACTTGCATGGTAGTGGATTGGCGAGGCATATGGGCAGAGATAAGACCCTAGCTGCAGTTACCAAAAGGTATTTTTGGCCTCGGTTAAGGAGGGATGTGTATAGAATCGTGGAAAGGTGTTATATTTTCCAAGTGTCGAAAGGGCAAGCCCAAAACACTGGCCTATATACTCCTCTTCCCGTGCCGGCAAACATTTGGGAGGACTTATTGATGGACTTTATACTTGGTTTGCCTCGTACCCAACGAGGTGCTGATGATAGAGCCATTTTATACTCAATCTTTATAGTATAAATTGTGTTAATTTATTATTGATTTTATAGAAATCATAAGGAAATGGTACTTAATTCTAATCATGGTGATAAATCAGGTAAAATGGAGTCAAGGATGTTAATTCAAGTAAATTAGAGAAGTTATCTACAACTTGGATCAAGACAAGGAATTACACCACTAGAATGAGACACGGTTTGAGATTTGGCCATGTTGTAAACCGTGCTACACACTGCATGAGGAGAAAGAGAGACACGGTTTATGGCACGGCCATGGTGGAAGCCGTGGGAGAAACCTTGCTTGGAGCCGTGATGGAAGCTAAACGTGCCAAGGAGAAGAAATTGTGGAACTTCGACAAAGGAGGGCATGACCTAGGATCTAGCCGTGTGTGGAGTCGTGCTAAACACTGGACAAGGATGAAGACTTGTTGATTATTCACAGAGGAAGACACGGTTTGATATCTAGCCGTGTGTGGAGCCGTGCTACACACTGGAC
The DNA here is from genome assembly GCA_037954665.1 of Laguncularia racemosa. Taxonomy (NCBI): domain Eukaryota; kingdom Viridiplantae; phylum Streptophyta; class Magnoliopsida; order Myrtales; family Combretaceae; genus Laguncularia; species Laguncularia racemosa. The sequence goes on from JBBMOL010000211.1 coordinate 617,075, forward strand.
ACAGAAGTTTATACACGAAATAAGCACAATGGATGGCACGGCTTGACCCACGGCCGTATGTTAAGGTGTGCCAAGCGGACGAATCTTCACTTCTCGAAATCTACTTGGAAAAGGAAAGATATTTTCGTATCTTGCTAGCAGAAGATCACATGCTATCCCTCAAACATTATAAATAGAACCAACCCTAGAGGGTTAGGACAATCTTTTAATCTTTAATCTTTCTATCTTTGATCTGGGAAACAAGAAGGAAGGCCGGAGGTAGAGCAAGCCATCCGGGTTCATTATGTCTTTACTTTTTATTTTCGTTTTTCGTATGAACATGTGTAGCTAAGCTATTTTTCTAGCCAAAGGGTCATAGATGTTTAATTCTCTACGAATTGTGAGGTCTAATTGATTTGTATTTATTCTATTCTTTGTTTTTGGGTATTCATATATCTTCTGATTGTTTTGTCATTATTATTTTGTTGATTGGTATGAATAGAGCTCTTCTACTTAATTAGCAAGATAATATATTGTCAACTAGCGCGTCAAATCCGTAATTGTTTGATTATTCTAGTCTCAGTGACACAATAACATGTTCGATTATAAGAATAGATGATCGAATTCATGTTATAGAGGTGTATGATCATGTTTAAATAGGTTATCTTATAATCTACTGGCATGAATTGGTGGTCTCTCTAGATTTTAATGCTATTGATAGATTAAATCCTAAGCGCTTGTCTAGGGTTGTCTAATCAATAAGAGAAATAACTCAAAGCGCTTGTCGGAGGTTATCGAGGAAGTAAGGAGAGATAGGTTGTTAGAGCTTGTTAATAACCATAACCAGTTTATCTAGAACTAAGAATAGGAGATATTTGCATCGATGATCAATTTCTAGAATTAAACTATCTTGATTCCTTTGGCCAGGCTTTTAGCAATATCTGATTTTCTTACTTTGTTTTACTTTATTTGATTCACAAACAAAACCCCCCATTTTTCTTTTCCTCTTTATGTTCTTTGAATAGAAATATCTTTACCAATCCCTGTGGATTCGACCCTACTCACCACTATATGCAAATCATATAATTGTCTAGGAGTAGGTTTTATTTTTGTTGGACTCGACACCCATCAAATTTTTGGCGCCGTTGCCTGGGATTGGTGTCAAATTTATTTCTATTCTTGTATGACTCGTTCTTCTCAGACAGGTGCATTTACTTATAATCCGGAGATTGAGAAGACTCTTAAGAGGTTGCGACGAGAAGCTAGATCATCCACTAGATTGAACTCAGCATCGGATTTGTCTGATTCATCCCTTGATTCAGAAAAAGAAGACGACATGGCGAATCTCGAGAGAACATTGCGAGAACTGGCTGCACCGGATGTGAATCAACAACCACTTTGCATACACTATCCCGAACTAGCTATGGAATTCGAGTTGAAATCTAGGTTGATACATGATGGGAATCAAAATCCGACAAGACCTATCATTAGGACAAAAATTGAAGGATTTCGAATCTTGGCGATGAGGGACCATTTCGAGCAGATCAACCTCGGAATTAATTATTATCTAACCTCTTTTATCTTATTCATGAATTTTGTATTCCAACAGGTATGCTTATTTGGTTTCACAAGGCGATGGACAAACTCACTAAGACTCAGCTTGTGGGTTATCTATGGACCGACCTGAACCGGCGATGTGTTGAGCCGACGAATTCCATTATGAAGCTAGCTTGCTGAAGATTATTTTCTGTATTTGTAATTTATGTTTGAACCATTTATTTTGTAAGTTTGTGGGACATTTTATTTGGTTGTAATTTTGCCTTTAGGACCGGCCACCTTATAGTGGCATAGTTGTGATTTTCTTGTCATTTTAATCCTAAAGGGTGCAAGTATAAATACTTGTAAATTAGGTTTTTTAGGGAGCTTTTTGAACATTTGAGAAAAACACACCTTTGTGCCGTGAGAGTCTCCTCTTGCAAGCATATTGCTCTTATCAATTTCAAGTGTGAAATTGTGGCGAGTGGACTTGGATTTGTTGTGAGTCATATCAACCAATTACAAGTTGATCCTAACTCCAAACTAGTGCGTCATATCTGGTGAGGAATTAGTTAATTTTATGTTGTTCTTGTTCTTGTGAAATTAGGGTTCTAAATTTCAGATTTGGAGTAATTCGAATTGAATTGGAATCTCATTTCATGTTCTATTATTCATCATTGAAATCTAGCCATCGGATGTTCTTTATATCCTTTTGATTTTTCATCAATATTTCGGATTTTCATTTGGAAATTACGGCTTGTTCCTTCTTGTGGCGCGGTTGTTCATTATCAATTCATCCTTTTTCATTTGATTGTGCTTGACCCCCCTTTAGGCACATCATAATTTGGTATCAGAGCTATATCAAATTTGGATTTAAGATTCAAACACATCATCATTGAAAAATTGGTTAAGGATTTGTGCCATTTGAGGACTAGATTGGTTGGCATTGTTTAAGTGTCTTTTAATCTTGTTTTGCATGTGCTTAATCTTGGATTTAGGCACATCAATACATCTACTACCCACCTTTCATGGTCTTGAGAATGAAGATCCTCATAAGCATTTAAAAGAGTTTCATATAGTGTGTTTTAGCATGAGGCCGCAAGGAATAACTGATGATCAAATCAAGCTACGTGCTTTTTCGTTTTCTTTAAGTACTAAAGCTAAAGATTGGTTGTTTTATTTGCCTCCAGGTTCTATAACCACGTGGACGGACTTGGTCAGACTCTTCTTGGACAAATTCTTCCCCGCATCCAGAGCTGCTGGTATAAGAAGAGAAATTTGTAGTATCAAACAGAGGGACACCAAGACTCTTCATGAGTATTGGGAGAGATTCAAGCAATTGTGTACAAGCTGCCCACAACATGGAATATCTGAACAACTTCTCATCCAATACTTCTATGAAGGCCTGATTCCAATGGAAAGAAAGATGATGGATGCTGCAAGTGGAGGCGCTATAGTAAACAAAACCCCTGGTCAAGCTAGGGAATTGATCTCCATTATGGCTGCCAATTCACAACAATTTAGGTATAGGCATGATACATCTTCAAGGAAGGTAAATGAGGTAAGCGTGTCTAACCTTGAACATCAAATTTCTAATCTAACCTCCCTTGTGCAGCAGCTAGTTATTGGAAAAACACAACAGGTAAAGGCTTGTGGAATTTGTGCTGCTCCTAATCACCCTACCGACATGTGCCCCACATTGCAAGAAGACAATCATGAACACGTCAATGCAGTAGGAGGATTTCCAGGACAACCGCAAAGGAAGTATGATCCCTATTCAAACACTTACAATCCCGGATGGAGGGATCATCCTAACTTCAAATATGGCAACAACCCTCAACATGTCCAACAATTCCAGCCTGAGCCATCACACCAAGTGCCCCAAGCTCCTTCCACTTCAGGTATGTCTCTTGAGGATATTGTTAAATCTCTTGTTGTTAATACCAAACAATTTCAGGAGGAAACAAAGCAGAGCATTCAGAACTTGGAGAATCAGGTAAGCCAACTTGCTTCTGCTGTCAATAGGTTAGAAACTTAAGGTAAGTTGCCTTCTCAAACTATCACAAATCCAAAGCAAAGCGTCAATGCAATTACCTTGAGAAGTTGAATAGAATTGCAGGGGTCAGATAAAAAAGGACACCTATCTAATCTTGAGGAAGAGACCAAGAAAGAGATTTCAACTCCGAGCCAGCAGGACAACCAGATTAGAAGGTCCCTAGTCGAGCCATCAAAGGTCACATCGATACCACCTCCTTTCCCCTCCAGATTGGTGAAACCCAAGCATGAAACGGCAGAAAAAGAGATTTTGGAAACCTTTTGCAAAGTCGAGGTAAATATTCCTTTGATTGATGCAATTAGACAAATACCGCGCTATGTTAGATTCCTCAAGGACTTGTGCACTAACAAAAGGAAGCTGAAAGGCAATGAAAAGATTAGTGTGAGTGAAAATGTTTCAGCCATTATTCAGAAGAAGCTTCCTCCTAAATGTAAGGATCCAGGTATGTTTACCATTCCTTGCAAAATAGGTAATCTTGGAATCACTAAAGCCATGTGTGATCTAGGAGCTTCTATCAATGTCATGCCTTTGTCTGTTTATCAACGTTTAAATGTTGGTCCTTTGAAGGAAACGGGTGTTATTGTTCAACTTGCTGATAGGTCCAATGTTTATCCTGAGGGAGTTCTAGAGGATGTTTTAGTTCAAGTCAATGGGTTGGTCTTTCCTGCTGATTTTTATGTGCTTGATATGGAAGATAATGATTCTCATGATTCATCAATGATATTATTAGGGCGACCATTTCTTAAGACAGCCAAGACAAAAATTGATGTAAATGATGGTACCCTCACTATGGAATTTGATGGTGAAGTGATTAAAGTTAACATTTATGATGCCATCAAACACCCTAGCGATATCTCTCCTATTTTTGTTGCGGATGTTACTAACCCATCATCACAGGCACCAAAGCTGGAATCAAAATCCTTACTCGAACATCTGGCCTGGAATGTCTAGCCAAAGACGTTAAAGAAAGGCGCTTCATGGGAGGCAACCCATGTAAAATAAATAAATAAATAAATAAATAAATAAAGTCTTTTAGTTTTGTTTTGCTTTAGTTTTGGTTTGTTTTAGTTTTGTTTTGATTTTAGTGTAGTTTTGAACTCTTTGGATTAGCTGTAGCAAGGATACACATAATCAGATGACACTTTCCAGAGCTTAAGGGGAGAACTCTAATACTAGGGAAGTACCAGTATTTCCTTTCTCTTATTCTCTAATGTTCCTTGAGTTGTTAATTCCTTTTCAATTGTGCTAAATTAGGAACAGTGAGGACACTGTTCAAGCTAAGTGTGGGGGAGAGGATAATAAATTATAGAGAATTGAGAATTGCTCCATACCTTGAATGTTTGTCCTTAAGCAATTTTAAGACAAATTTTTTCAAAATTATCATGACATCTGGAGATTGTACTAAATGTTTTAATAAGCATCTACAAAAATGGGAAATTGGCTTGTTCAAACGCTTTACTCACCCACTGCTGTGATTAGAATACCTCGTTAAAATTAAGTAGTGAAATCTTTAAGAAACAAATTTACCTTGTATTTAGCTTAAGAATTGGAAGTCTAAGAGTAAGTTTAGTCCCTAAGTGAAAAATAAACAAGTTTACTTCTAGTTTATATTAGCTACTGTATACTCTTTGAAGTTGTTTGTAAAGCAATCATAACACTTAGTGAAAAAACGAAAATAAAAAAAATAAGAAAAAATCAAGCATAGCCATTACTCCAATGATTCAACTAATTGAATTAAGAGTATTTAAACTTGAATGTTAGAGTGAGGAAGAGTCCGTAGGGGTATCTCAAAACCCGGTCACTTGAGTGACGAGCTCGGGATGTGCCGACTCAATGAACTCACTATAACAATAAGGGAGAAAAAGCGAAAGTTCATGAAAAGAAGCGGGCAAAAACCCGTCAAAATAGATGCTTGAATAAATCAAAAGAACATGAATGTAAACATTCATTGAATAAAAAAAGACGCATAAAAGGGCGAACATCTAACAAAGAGTTGATACCATATGCTTTTACTTTATGCTGCAAGGATTATACGTTTGCTAATATCTAATGAAGTATAATTGGGTGTTTTTCCTTAGTGGATTAAGTATTTACTTTTGGAATAAAAAATTCTTTTGTTAAACATGAGGATTAAAGTTTGTTTTGTTTAGATTAGCTATTAAATTTTGACCATGGTAATTTGATCACAAGAAACCAGTTTGGTTGAAGTAGTAGACATTAAAACTTCAAGTCATGAATTACAAATGAATAGATGCTTAGAATGATGAAAAGAAAGTTTGTATAATCTATGACAAATTTCTCAATTGATTTGATGCAATTGCTTGAGGACAAGCAAGAGTTTAAGTGTGGGGGAATTTGATAGAGCCATTTTATACTCAATCTTTATAGTATAAATTGTGTTAATTTATTATTGATTTTATAGAAATCATAAGGAAATGGTACTTAATTCTAATCATGGTGATAAATCAGGTAAAATGGAGTCAAGGATGTTAATTCAAGTAAATTAGAGAAGTCATCTACAACTTGGATCAAGACAAGGAATTACACCACCAGAATGAGACACGATTTGAGATTTGGCCATGTTGTAAACTGTGCTACACACTGCATGAGGAGAAAGAGAGACACGGTTTATGGTACGGCCATGGTGGAAGCCATGGGAGAAACCTTGCTTGGAGTTGTGATGGAAGCTAGACATGCCAAGGAGAAGAAATTGTGGAACTTCGACAGAGGAGGGCACGGCCTAGGATCTAGCCGTGTGTGGAGCCGTGCTAAACACTGGACAAGGATGAAGACTTGTTGATTATTCACAGAGGAAGACACGGTTTGATATCTAGCCGTGTGTGCAGCTGTGCTATACACTGGACACGGAAGTTTATACGCGAAATATGCACAAAGGATGGCACGGCTTGACCCACGGCCGTGTGTTAAGGTGTGCCAAGCGGACGAATCTTCACTTCTCGAAATCTACTTGGAAAAGGAAAGATATTTTCGTATCTTGCTAGTAGAAGATCACATGCCATCCCTCAAACATTATAAATAGAACCAACCCTAGAGGGTTAGGACAATCTTTTAATCTTTAATCTTTCTATCTTTGATCTGGGAAACAAGAAGGAAGGTCGGAGGCAGAGCAAGCCATCCGGGTTCATTATGTCTTTACTTTTTTTTTTCGTTTTTCGTACGAACATGTGTAGCTAAGCTATTTTTCTAGCCAAAGGGTCATAAATGTTTAATTCTCCACGAATTGTGAGGTCTAATTGACTTGTATTTATTCTATTCTTTGTTTTTGGGTATTCATATATCTTCTGATTGTTTTGTCATTATTATTTTGTTGATTGGTATGAATAGAGCTCTTCTACTTAATTAGCAAGATAATATATTGTCAACTAGCGCGTCAAATCCGTAATTGTTTGATTATTCTAGTCTCAGTGACACAATAACATGTTCGGTTATAAGAATAGATGATCGAATTCATGTTATGGAGGTGTATGATCATGTTTAATTAGGTTATCTTATAATCTACTGGCATGAATTGGTGGTCTCTCTAGATTTTAATGCTATTGATAGATTAAATCCTAAGCGCTTGTCTAGGGTTGTCTAATCAATAAGAGAAATAATTCAAAGAGCTTGTCGGAGGTTATCGAGGAAGTAAGGAGAGATAGGTTGTTAGAGCTTGTTAATAACCATAACCAGTTTATCTAGAACTAAGAATAGGAGATATTTGCATCGATGATCAATTCCTAAAATTAAACTATCTTGATTCCTTTGGCCAGGCTTTTAGCAATATCTAATTTTCTTACTTTGTTTTACTTTATTTGATTCACAAACAAAACCCCCCATTTTTCTTTTCCTCTTTATGTTCTTTGAATAGAAATATCTTTACCAATCCCTGTGGATTCGACCCTACTCACCACTATATGCAAATCATATAATTGTCTAGGAGTAGGTTTTATTTTTGTTGGACTCGACACCCATCAGCTGACTTTGTGTTTTTTGTAGTGACAGGTTTTCCAAGATGGCTCACTTTATCCCCTGCAGAAAGATCGCTGATGCACGGGCGATTGCGCGGTTATTCTTCAAGGAAGTGGTGCATCTACATGGGGTCCCAAAATCCATTACTTTCGACAAAGATAGCAAATTCCTTAGTCACTTTTGGAGGACTCTCTGGTATATGTTCGACTCATCTCTAAATTACAGTAGCACCGCTCACCCTCAAACCGATGGTCAAATGGAAGTAACTAATAGGACCCTCGGAAACCTCATTAGAAGTATTTACCATGAGAAGCCAAGGCAATGGGATTAATCGTTGGCTCAACCTGAATTCGCTTACAATAGTTCCGTCCACCGCATTATTGGGAGGTCACTGTTCTCAGTGGTATATACCAAAACACCACAACATGCGCTGGACTTGATCAAATTACCTTAGGACATGGTGGGTGATGTAGCTGCTAAACATATGGCGAGACAATATCAAACCACTACAGTGGAAGTCAGACGAAAGATAGAGGAAGCCAATTCCCGATACAAAAGGGCTGTGGATAAGCATAGACGGAAGAAACTTTTTGCCATGGGCGATCAGGTAATGGTTTACCTTCGAAAAGAGCGTTTCCCTACGGGTAGATACGGGAAGCTCTAACAAAAAAAAATACGGGCCTTATGAAGTTATGCACAAGATAAACGAAAATGCGTACGTTGTACGACTTCCTGAAGATATGAACATTTCTTGTACTTTTAATGTGGCGGATTTATCTCTTTTCCACCCCGATGACACGCCATTATATCCTGACAAGAACTCGGTGTCGAGTTCTCCATTGGTGGGAGAGAATGATGGAGACACGGGTTGATATACGGTTTGTTACACGACCGTGTAAAGAGTCAGGGGAACTTTCAGAAGCATACACGGCCCCTATACACGGCCAGAAGCACAGTCGTGTATTCGGTCAGGAATGCCCACAGAAGCATACACGGCTAGGAGGCAAGGCCGTGTACACGACAAAGAATAGACGTGTATACTTATATTTATTTCCACGTGTACATCTATATGCCCTTTTTTATGTGTTTTATTAGAGTAGTATAGATACCGTTGTTAGGTTATTTTAGGGTTACGTTTTATTAACCCTTTGAGATACACTTTTAAGAGAGGATTTTCTCCATTTATCGGTTGTGCGCAACCAGATTTCATCAAAGAGTAATTCTTCGTTATTCTTTGTTGTTTGTGAAACCAATCCATACTCGGATTTGTTTTGTTACGCTATCCGCGCTGCGTTACAAGAACTACTGAGCAAGAGTACTAATTAATCATTCCAGGCTAAGCATCCATTTACGGTGTCTTGCCGTCAAGCCTAATGCGAAAAACTGCAATCTCTTTCATCTGTTCCAAATGCAATAGAGAAGCAGCCTGGAGGGTCATTCAGCCACAACACAAGCGGTTAGGTACAATAGAACAATGCCCTTCCCGTTATCTCGTCCATAGTTACATTAACCTAGGTATTGTTGGAAACTAACATTTCTAGGCTGCCCTGGCAAGTTGATGATCTTATCTTTCCCTTGTTCATCTACAATAGATGAATAAATCACTGGAAGTACCAACAAAATTTGTACTATAGATCAGATTACAGGAAATCGAGCCATAAATTTCATCTATTACATTGATCAATGAATAAAAAAATACTAATCAACAGATATGTTATATGTATGTCCTCATATGCTATTTTTACATTTGTAATGCATACATTTAAGAAAAAAAAATTTAGATATTGGAGGATACTCTTGAAATATCTACAGAAATAAAAGTTCACAAAATATTCCTCATGTCTACGAAACTTATGGAATTTAGGATTAGATAACAGGTGTCTCAATTTCTTATATTTTCCTTCATAAGTTAAGCTCTTAGAAATTGTTGTTTTTAAAAAAATTATGTAAATATTATACCCGAAATAATTATTTATAAAATAAGTTTTGAAAATCTAGAAGTCGTTTATGACTTTAAATTAAAAAAAAAAATTAACTAAAGGCACGAACGATGTCCACACCTTAAATGCAATTGTACTATGAATAATTTTTCTTTTACCGTGATGGAATCCTGCACATCTATACTACAAACCTATAAAAACTATAAAAGGATGACTACAAACCTCTAAAATTATTACAAAAGTAATAGTACAAACCTATAAACGTGATACAGTAAATTTACACATTATCATAACATGTGATTTCTAATGCACAGAAAAAAAAATTGCTCTTACAGTTTTTAATATAAATAAAAATCGTCAGTTTATATGTCCATATTTCTATTTTTCAATTTTCGCTACAAATTTTACTTTATCTCATTATTTGAAACTTCTTATTTTCTTAATTTTTGTTTCACATAAGTTTTAGTTTGTTGAAATATCTTTACTAAAGTAAAATCTCGGTATGTTATTTTAAGAAAAAATTAATTTTTTTTTCCTATTATACTACTTCGAATAAATGCAAAAAAAAATAAGTGTAATTATATGTATTCCACAATTTTTATTAAAGTAGCAGTAGTTGTTAATTAATTATAAATTAGTTGTTACTATTGTAAACACCCCATTTTTGCCCTAGGAATCAATAATCATCATTAATAATCAATTTTCAATTTTTTCTAATTTTCCCCAATTTTTCCAATTTCTCTCTAATTTACCATAAATAATAAAAATAGTCAAAAAATAAAAATAAATAGGAAAACACCTCAATTTTGAAAAAATGATTTCAGAAATAGCAATAATAAATAATAAACAATTTTTACAAAATTTGGAATTTTCAAATAAAACAAAAAAATAGAAAAATCGCATTGCATATATGCGATTTGCGAAATAAGAAAAATCAGGAAAATGGGCTAGCTCAGCTGGTCCGGACCATGGTTAAGCGCGCGCAGGGGGGGGCTCGGTCGCAAGTTTGAATCGCGGGGGAAGCAGTTTCCGCGTTTTGCAATTTTTCGACTTATCCAGGACACGTGGCAGCATTTGATTGGCTGGAGAGAGCGCACGCGCCGGGTGCGTGATTGTCTCCTACCTCGAGCCCGAGATCGCCGGCGGAAGAAAAAATCGAATTTCGGCCGTTTTGATTCGATTTTTTTGCACAAATCCAACAGATCTTCAACAGAAATAAGATAAACATTATCTAATCGGAATCAAATCGCAACAAATCGTTGGATGAACACAAATCGGAGTTGGTTTTTCAACCGAATATCCGATCAACTTCAATAGGAGGAAATCCGAGCTTATCCAGCTCGGTTTCAAGTGTCTATAAATAGAGGAGGAGGTGGAGAAGCCAAAGGATAGATCAGAATTGCGAGAAAGAGAGAAAAGAGTGCAAATCGGAGAGCATTAGAGGAAACCCAAAAATTGCGACCGCCGATTGGAGTTAAGCCACCGCAAGGAGAGGTTCTGGGAGCAAATCACCACCGCCAGTGGACTCAGCAACCCCGAGAAGCTAAGGTTCAACATCTTACCCGCCGCGAAAGACCGCCGGAACGCCGTGATCGAGCAGCCTCCGCCGTCGTGCCCGATTCGACTGACCCGACCCCATTCGACCCGACCGATCTGACCCGCGCACCGACCCAGATCCAGGTAAGTCGGATTTTTCTGGATTTTCTGATTTTTTTATTTTTTTAATTAATTAATTTTTTTATTTATTTATTTCGATTTTATTTTCTTTAATTAATTTATTTTGTTTATTTATTTATTCCGAATTTATTAATTGTAATTATTATTTGTTTGGCTATTTATTTATTTAGTTTTGTTATATTTTCAATAAATAGTAAAATGTAGAAATTAGATTTTTTCGAATAAAAAATGTATAATAAATAAATAAATAAATCAGAATAAAAATAAAAGGCGAAAAAGTAATAAAAAAATATTAGTAAGATAATAATAAAATTTAGAGTTCAAAATAGGATAGATATTAAACTTATCACAAAAATTCCCAAAAGTCACAAAAATCACAAAAATTCCCAAAAGTCACGAAAATCACAAAAATTCCCCAAAGTCACGAAAATCACAAAAATCATAAAAATCACGAAAATTAATATAAAAATTCAAAAATTATAAAAGAATTATAAAAAACATGTTTTAGCACTTAGAAAAATCTTTTTCTTCAAATAAATCCAAAATTGATGTTTTCCCTAAAAAAATCATTTTCAAAATAAAATCAAAGCTTAGGCTTAGAAATGTTTAGAAAAATCCCAAAAATGATAAGAACATAAATCAAAAGAGATTTCAGAAATTAAAATTCATCAACACACTTAAGGTTTTCAAAAAGTGAACTACGGCTTGTTTGATCCTGAGTAGCAGGTACGTAGGCACCCATTCGGGTCAACCCATAAAATGAATAAAAAATCCTTTTCTTGAAATAATTCAAAAACATAATAAAAAAGTAACAGAAACACAATGAAACACATTTCTAAAGATGAACAATTTTAGGAGATTAGGTGGTAACCGTAAAGGTTTTAATAGGTTAGCCTCCGGACTTAGAAACTCTGGTTTTCCCTTTTCCTCTTTTCACAAAAACGAAAAGAGAAAATAACGACGACTAGTAGTCCAAATTAAGACTAATTCGCTCCTTTAGTCTTAATTCAATTTTCCCAACAACAGTTGGGTGGCGACTCCAAAAATCAAACGAAATTCCTAACTCAAGTCGAGGATCTATATTAGATGAGCATAGGGTCTAGTCTAGATCGGATTAGGAATGGGAATTCAAAAATTAGACTCGACAACTATATCATTAATTAACATTAGCAAATGAATTAGTTAAAAATTTTAATATTTTTTAAATGAAATGTCTGAATCACTTGTTGTGAAAAATATTGTAAAAGTAATCATTATTGATGAAGTAAATATTCCTCAAAGTCATTATTTAACCATTAGAGAAATAATTACAAAAAACATTTATATTGATTATAATGAATTATGCTTATGTGTTATTACAATGTATTTTTTATAAAAGTAGCTGTTAAATTAAGTTGTTGTTAATTAACTATTAATTAGAAGTGCTTAGTTATTCATATGTAAGTTATTAATTGTTAGAACAATAATTAGTGAAAAATTTTGTGTTAATTGCAATTGTAAAATATTTGTATGGTTTTGTACAATTAGTTATAAAATTAAGTAGTTATTAATTATTCATTAATTACAAGTGATTAGAATAACTTTTATAAGCTCTTATATATAGAGAATAAAGTTTATTATTTTTTATGAATATATGAATATAAAAGTTGGACTTCTAAATAACTAAATTAGTTTAGCTAACATGGAATCTAAATAAGCAATTAAGAACTTCTAAATAACAAGAAAAAAAATACATATGTTATTAAATAAAATCAATAATCATGATAAAAATTAGGACACCTAAAGATCTAAAACTAAAGATATTATAGCTAAAATGTTAAATTTAGGTTATGATTATAATCAAGCAAACAACGATAGGCATTTAGTCTTTAGTGCTTTCAAATACTTATACCAATTTCATTATCTCTTTAGGTGGAATTGATTTTAAGGATCATTCTACTGATAATGCACCTAAGCATTATCATAATTGAGCACTATAAACAAGTGAGTGAATATCTATAATTACCTTACTTGGTTGTGCTCGTAGTATAGTGGCACTTTAAATAATATAACATGAAATTGAATTGCTTGGGGATATGGTGACTACATGTGCTTGGTACTACTTGCTATTTTGAATCGATTAAAAATAATTAGATTCAGTTCATCTTTTAGGGATTTGATCCTAATCTATTTTACTTTAATATGAATTTATTTTTCTTAATTTTTAGATTTGGACCGATATAGGTAAATTGGTTAAAAGGGAATTGGTTCGATTCAAGAGAATTGAATTTGGACTAGTTTAATCCTCTCAAAGGTTACCTAGTCCTTTTATTATTTAATCCAAGTAAACTATTCATTAAGTCCAATTGTCATAAATTAAGCCCATTTACTAATTAGGTTCATAGACACATTTTGGCATTGGTTATCATGGCCATGAAAATCAAACACATTCTTGAAATAATCTTAATTCAAAGCTTAATCAAGTGTTAGGTGAAAATGGTTTTGATTTTAATAAAACACTTTGTGTTAATCTAATCTTGGAGTAATTTTTTACATAAAAAGGTGATTAGCTCAAAACTCACCTAGAAACGCTTTTGTTGATGATTTTAATTGAAGAAATTGGATTAAGCTTGAATTTCATGAAGAGTGGTTTGAATATCATGATGAACACATTCAAAAGTATATAAATATACCTCAATGAATCAAGTAGTGAGCTAACTCACTTAAACAACTTCTATTAATGAATCAATTTTCATAATACATCAAACATACCAAAAGATAAATATTTAATCATGAAATTTCTAGATTTATTATTCTCATTACAAATTATTCTAACTCCATTCAAATCAACTACAATTTACCATTAATTAACAAAATTTTCATATTTTGGTTTCCATGCATATGCTTCACTAAATCAAGCATAATTTACTCATTTCAACTTCCAATCATGTTAAAAAAAAAAAAAAAAGCCAATTGATTCCTATCTCATTTTTTTATCAATTTGTTTCGGAATTTCTAGATTTTATGCATATTAAACTTCCCAAATCTACTATAGCTTTCCAATTATGAATGATAGCTTTAAAATCCCTTATCTAACTCATCTTAACTCTAAATCAGTTCAAACCAAAGCCAAAATTTTCTAAATCTCTTCCCCTTTTCAAGTTAATACTTAAACTTCATTTTAGCATATGATTGTTAACCCATATTTCCATTTTATTTCATAAATGAATTAAAACTTCAACTAATCCATTTTTTTGCTCACTTCTTCACCAATCATAATCATTCTAAATTCCTAATTTCTTACTTCTTAGTATCCTTCCCAAATTAAATTTCACCAATTATCTCTTATTCCAAATCATCAAAACATTATTTTTAATATTCCAAACACCCATTGAATATTGCTCAATTTGGCTGTAACATGAATCAAATTTAAATCATTAATTCTCTTCTAATAACACATTCCAATTAATTATATTTCTTATTAAAACATTAATTACACATTTCTTATCATCAACTCATCAAAATTTAACCAAGAATACACTCAAACCCATAATGAAAACCTATAGTTAACATATACTCTTTGTAATCATCAACTTAAAATTACAAGTATTCATCTACTTCTATTACAATCTCAACCAATTGTCCAATTAACATCAAAACACAATAATTCACCAAACCAAACATTTTTTATATACACCCATATATCCATGCCACACATATATATGTCAATACCCAATTCTACTTCAATTATTCATCAACCACACTCTAAACTTCAAGTTAAACAAGTAATTAAGTACTTACCTTTCTTCTTAACTCTTGTAATCTTTTAATATCTCTTGAACTTCAAAATTGAATTTCCAACACTGAATTCACCTTCATAAATCCTAAATTACCTATTAACATTTTTACAAATCTTGTAGATTGATTGATGCTTTACAACATATCTTAATCCCAAATAACATTAACTTGCTCACTTGAACTTCAACACCCCAATAAGACTTCTGCTTTGTAAAATAACAATTAAATGCCTAAATTAACATTCTAACCTATAGACCAAAAGATTATAACATATCTAAAATCTATATTCAAATTCAAACTCTTACCATTATGTATGTTACAACTAAGTTTATAATGGGTCTTCACCACTTGGTTCTTCAACTTTTTGAGCCAATTCCTTGCATAAATCCATAATTAACTCGGTATTAGACCATTTGAGCTCCAAAATCAAAATTTAATTTAATTTGAGTCAATCGCTTACTCGAATGAGCTTTAATTTCACTTGAATTGAGCTCAATTTTACCATCTAATGATATGTAGATGTAGTGTAGTGAAGATAAATGTTGAATTGAGAGATTTTAAGATAAAGAGAGAGAGAGAGAGAGAGAGAGGAAATAGAGAGAGAGGGTGAAAATAAGAGAGATAGGGAAAGTTGATAGGGTAATGAGAGAGAAAGAATGGGTGAAAGAGAAAATGAAATAGAAATGATAGGAATAAAAATCCGACAAGACCTATCATTAGAGCAAGAACTAAAGGATTTCAAATCTTGGCGATGAGGACCCATTTTGAGTAAATCGACCCTGGAATTATTCATTTACTAACCTCTTTTATCTTATTCATATATTTTATATTCTAACAGGAATACTTATCATATTTTATAGGGCGATGAACAAACTCACTAAGACTCAACTTGTGGGTTATCCATGAACCGACCTAAATCGGCGATGAGTTGGGTCGACGAATCCTATGGAAGAGCTCGCATGATGAAGACTATTTTCTTTTATTTTGTAATTTTTATTTAGACTATTTTATGTTGTATTTTCTTTTAGGACACTTTTATTTGCTTGTAATTGTCTTTTAGGACCGGCCACCTTAAAAGTGGCAAACTCGTAATTTGTGACCATTTTCTAACCCTATGAGTAGCAAGTATAAATACTTGCTGATAGTAAGGTTTGAGGAGGCCATTTTTGCAGATTAAACATAGCACTTCACGTGTGAGAATTAGGGTTCATCCTAGTTCAAAAATCTCTTATCAATTTCAACCTAAGAATTGGAATTGTGGCAAGTGCGACAAGGGAAAATTGTGAGTTATATCGATTTCTTCTTTATTGTCTTTCATTTCTTCTCTAGTGGGTCATATGTAAGGTGGATTTGAAGCTTTCTTGGAACTATTTGTGAGTGTAATTCATGAACAATTGTCTTGTTAAGATTGATTGTTCCTTTAATACTTGAACTTTATCTCAATTTAGTGTTGGCGTGAATTGGAATTGGAGGAAAAGTGGAAATCATGGATTTGTTGCTTCCGTTTGATCTGATTTTCACATGGATCTCAATTCATTTTGTTGTTACTTGGTGAATATTACAAATAGGGATTGTAATTATATCATTTGATCTTTGGTTTTTCACGCAAATTGTCGTCCACATTGGATCGATTTTTGTGATTGATTTGTGAATTGTTTCTTGAGTCATTTGATTGTGCTTGAACTTGTTTTTGAGCATATCATCTTTTGGTATCAGAGCTTGAGGTTTAAGAGAAGGGATTTGTCAATTGAGATTCGAAATTTAGGGGTTTGTTGTGAAGCACCTTGATCCGAAAATTTGTTGGCATGAAATTGCATCTTGTTGTTGTGATTGTTAAGTTTTGTTCTCTTGTTGATTAGTGGATGTACAATTGGAGATTGGAACACTCTTTGAATCCTTGAGTTGATCGTGATTGATTAATGGGACATGAACTTTGTGATCATTTGAGGAAGTTGAAATTTGAAGTCTAGAAGAATAGTGTTCAATTGTTGAAGTGAATTGATGTTATTGCATTTTCGGAAGTGAAGAGTATTACTTGTGATTTTTAGATTTGAATTTCTAGATTTGAGGTGTGAGTTAAGGAAGTTATTTGAATTTCAAAACACACATTAAGTGATAGAAGTAATTGTGTGTTCATTTGAATTTGAAAGTGGCTCCTTACCATTTGTGGAATATTGCAATTAATGATCTCATTTTGAATTTGAATTTAAGATGCCTTTTGTTGTAAGTTGTGATTTGAAACTTATATAGAAGTGGAGAATTCAAGTGTGGAAGAGTGTGTATGTGTATGCTGCAACGTGTATAAAAGGTATATATGTGTGGAGTTGTGTTTTTGTAAAATTAGTGAAGGGTATGTATGTGTGGCGTTATATGTGTATGTTGATTGAAGGAATTGTAACGTGGTGTCTTTGAGCTTGCCGTGAGGAAGAGTAGTGTTTCTTTGTGATCATTTGTGAACACTTGGAAAAAGTGGAAAACTAAAAAAAAAAGAAAAAAAAAAAAGAAGAGCAAATGGAGAGTTGATGATTTTGGAATTGTGGTTATCTTTTACCATTTCTAGATTTGAAGATTGTGGAGAAAAGGAAATTATTTCAAATTCAAACACCATTTTTAAGTTGAAAGAATTTATTGTGTGATAGTTGAGTAAATGATTATTTGAATTTGAATTTGCTTCTTACTATTTGTAGAAGAGGTTGCATTTAAAGTGGAATTTGAATTTGTTGTTGCCTTGTTTATAAGTGGCGGTGTGAAGTGAGTTGTTGTGAGTGCTCAATTGGAGTTGTATTGTGAAGGAGTGTTGCAACATGAAGTAAGTTGTGATACAAACTACGCCCACATGTGACGAAACCCAATACCAATACGTTCGGAATTGCAACCCAAGATGTCCAAACAATCGAGTGGAATCGCAACCCGTTGCCTATAAGTGAGGCAAGAACCTTGGTATATTTTGTTGATGCCACAATCGGGATGAAAAACCGATTGATAAGTCAGGATGAACGCCATAGAAGAAATCCGATAAGTTCAAGATAAGTTCTTTAGAGAACCAAGAGAGGAATTCTCTCAAAATGTGTTATTCAACCTTGTATGTGTGTTCTATGTTCTGTTCTCAACCCTAGCAGCTTATATTAGGGTTTACAACTCGTAATAATAAAAGGCCAAAACGACATAACATCATAAATTCGCAGAAAAATAACAAACAGGAAATAAAAGCCGGCGGCGTAGGAGCCAGCGTAGTAGCCGGCGTAGGATGTACGCCGGGTATAAAGACCAGCGGCATAGTCCTTCTGTCGTGCGCGGATGGCAACGCTAGGTCAAGGCCGGCAGTGTTTAAGCAAGCGTTGTCAAGGCTAGCAGCTTTGACCTCCTATGCTTTGATCTCCTTGAATGACTTGTACAAATGCAAGTGCATTCTCATGGTTGCTCCAATCATTTCCGCCTTCTTGGACATCCTTTATCAACCCGTTAAGTGCTTCCTTGAATTGTTTCGCTTAAGCTCTTATGATCAGTCTAGGTGGCACTTCAAGAGGATCCACATTCTACCTTCTGGCTTGGCTCTCATCATTCCCCTCCTCTTGAAAAGGATTTATCCTCAAATTGTCGCCTACATCAAAAGGACTCAGATCAGTAACATTAAAAGTAGCACTTACTTGATACTCACCTAGCAAATCTATCTTGTATGCATTATCATTGATGCGCTCAAGAATTTGAAATGGCCCATCACCTCCAGGAAGTAATTTAGATTGACGCTGTACAGGAAACCGCTCTTTGCGCATGTGAACCCAAACCCAGTCTCCAGGTTTAAAGACAGCTTATCGACGACCTTTGTTGGCTTGTTTCACATACTGCTCTGTTCTTTGCTTAATGTTTAGCCTTGCCTTCTCATGGATCTGTTTAACAAATTCTACTTTCTTCTTGCCATCTAGATTAACATACTCAGAAATAGGCAGAGGTGATAAATCCAAAGGAGTTAGTGGATTAAAACCATACACAATTTCAAAAGGAGTAAACTTAGTAGCAGAATGCATTGTGCGATTATAGGCAAATTCAACATGCGGCAAACAATCTTCCCAACTTTTAATGTTCTTTTTAATGACCACCTTTAACAAAGTAGATAAAGTTTGATTTACTACCTCAATTTGACCATCAGTTTGTGGATGACAAGTAGTAGAAAACAATAGCTTAGTTCCTAACTTAGCCCACAGGGTCTTCCAGAAGTAGCTCAAGAACTTAGCATCTCAGTCTGATACAATTGTTTTAGACATACCATGCAATCTCACAACTTCCCTAAAGAACAAATTAGCAATATTGCAAGCATCATCTATTTTGTGACAAGGAATGAAATGTGCCATCTTAGAAAATCTATCCATGACTACAAAAATAGAGTCTCGACCATGCTTAGACCTAGGTAATCCTAACACAAAATCCATGGAAATATCTACCCAAGGCTCATGAGGAATGGGAAGTGGGGTATAAAGCCCATGAGGTTGGACTCTAGATTTTGCTTACTTACAAGTGACACATCGCTCACAAATCCTCTCAACATCTCGTTTCATGTGAGGCCAATAGAAGTGTTCCTGCAATACCCCTAAGGTTTTAGCTACTCCAAAATGCCCCATTAAACCTCCTCCATGAGACTCCCTCACTAATAATTCCCTTAAAGAACAATTTGGAATGCATAGTTTATTCTCCCTAAACAAGAATCCTTTATGTTTATAAAATTTACCATGACCACTCTTCTCACAATGCACATACTCTTCACAAAAATCTTGATCAATAGCATACAATTCCTTAATGTGCTCAAAACCAAGTAGTCTAGAACTAAGAGTAGAGATAAGCGCATACCTTCTAGAAAGTACATCAGCAACAACATTCTCTTTACCTTGCTTGTAGTGGATGACATAGGGAAATGTTTCGATGAACTCCACCCAACGAGCATGCCTTTTGTTTAGCTTATGTTGTCCCTTTAAGTACTTTAAGGATTCATGATCAGTGTGGATCACGAACTCTTTTGGCCAAAGATAGTGTTGCCAAGTCTCTAGTGCTCGAACCAATGCATATAACTCCCTGTCATAAGTAGGGTAGTTCAAGGTTGCCCCACTTAGCTTCTCGCTAAAGAATGCAATTGGTCTTCTCTCCTGTATGAGTACTGCTCCAATACCTATTCTTGAAGCATCACACTCAATTTCAAAGGTTTTAGAGAAATTAGGTAAAGTAAGTAATGGCGCATGAGTCAACTTATTTTTAAGCGTCTGAAAGGCCTTCTCTTATTGCTCTCCCCATCTAAACCTCATGTTCTTCTTGATTACCTCAGTAAGTGGTGCTGAAATCCTTCACAAACTTCCTGTAAAAGCTCGCTAGTCCATGAAAACTCCGCACATTACTTACATTAGTTGGACTAGGCCATTCTTGGATCGCACAAATCTTTTCTTCATCAACCTGTATTCCCTATACACTAACAATAAAACCAAGAAACACAAGTTTATCTGTGCAAAAAGTGCACTTTTTGAGGTTAGCATATAATTGCTCCTTTCGAAACACTTCTAAAACGTCCCTTAAGTGAGATATATGGTCTTCCAAGCTCTTGCTGTAAATAAGGATATCACCAAAATAGACAACCACAAATTCGCCAATAAAAGTACTCAAAACATGGTTCATAAGTCTCATAAAAGTGCTAGGTGCATTAGTTAAACCGAAAGGCATTACTAACCACTCATATAATCCATATTTTGTTTTAAATGCAGTTTTCCATTCATCACCTTCTTTCATTCTAATTTGGTGATATCCGCTTTTCAAATCAATTTTGGAAAAGACACTAGACCTATGTAACTCATCTAACATGTCATCTAAGCGAGGAATGGGATGACGATACTTTTCCGTGATGTTGTTGGTGGCATGGCAATCAACACACATTCTCCAAGACCCATCCTTCTTAAGCACCAAAATCACAGGCACTGTACATGGGCTCATGCTTTCTCTCATGTACCCCTTCTCCATTAATTCATTGACCTGCATTTGGAGTTCCTTTATCTCCTCTGGATTGCTCCTATTAGCTAGTTTGTTTGGAATAGATGCTCCAGGTACAAGGTCGATCTGGTGCTCAATACCACGAATAGGTGGTAAACCTTTTGGAATCTCCTCAGGGAAGACGTCTTCAAAGTCTTGCACAATAGACACAACTACATTAGGCAAAGAGTTAAAAAGTTTGTTAGTATTCAAACAAGTTTCCTTAAAAACCAGCAATAACATAGGTTGCTTCATCACTAACGCTCTCCTCACTACACTCGCTCTTACCACACAACTCTCCTTTTGCAAGGCTACACTCTCCTTTTCACTCACCACCAAAGTTGATCCCCCTTCAACTTGGTCTCTCATGCTCTTCCCAGCCTTCCTCTCTTTTTCCTTTTGATATCGACTTTTGTGTTCCTTTTCTTTTTCGATGTCTTTTGCTCTCTCACTCTCCCTTTATTTTTCACTCACCTTATATTTTACAAAAGATTGTTATAGCTGCAACTGATCCTCATACACCTGTTTAGGTGTTAAGGGTTTAAGATTAAAGCTTTTACCCTAGTGAACAAGTGCATACTTGTTAGAAAAGCCATCATGAACAACCTTCCTATCAAACTGTTATAGCCTCCCCAAAAACACATGACACGCCTGCATCGGCACTACATCGCATAACACCTCATCCTCATACCTACCGATGTGAAAAGCAATCAAGGCTTGCTTACTCACCTTAGTCTCGCCACTATCATTCAGCCACTACAATTTATATGGACTAGGGTGTTTAGTAGTCTTGAGTCCCAACCTCTCGACAATAAAAGTACTCACCACATTAGTGCAACTCCCCCCATCAATGATCAAACTGCAAATATGATCACCTAGATAACATCTAGTATGAAAGATATTCTCTCATTGCACCCCCTCCTCTTCCTTCACCTGCACATTCAAAGCTCGCTTCACTACTACCACTAACTTCCATGCTGCAAGCTCCTCATCATCACTAGCGTCCTCCAATGGAGGCATATCATCCTCTTCACTATCCCCCTCAGTCTCATACTCACCATCATCACGCAGAATCATAACACACCTATTCGGACATTGACTAGCAATATGGCCTCTGCCTTGGCATTTAAAACATTTAATGTCACGATTTCTAGGAGTAGAAGAATCAAGTTTACCTTGGTTACCAAGAGTAAAACCCACTTGCTTCTGCTCTCCTTTTGGCTTGGTAGGTACAGACTTTTCTTCCTTCTTCCATTGGTTAGTCTTCCAGGTGGATGAACCAATACCCTATTGAAACCGTGCAGTATTACTACCTTTCCTCCTGTGTTGGTTCTCAACCTTTATAGCCATATGAACCATATCTTCCAATTCCACATAATGCTACAATTCTACTACGTTTTGTATATCTCTATTCAACCCAGCAAGAAACGTAGCCATAGTAGCCTCTCTATCCTTCTCTACGTTCGCCCTAATCATAGTAACCTCCATCTCCTTGAAATACTCATCTACACTTCGGCTTCCTTGCTTAAGAGTTTGCAATTTGTTGTGCAATTCACGATAGTAATACGCAGCCACAAACCGCTTCTTCATCGCCCTCTTCATCTCTTCCCAAGATTCAATAGGTGGTTCGGCATTCCTTCTTCTATTCAACATCAGTTGATCCCACCACACTATGGCATAATCTGAAAACTTAATGGCAGCAAGCTTCACTTTCTTTCTCCCACTATAATTGTGACAATCAAACACCATCTCTACCTTCTTCTCCCACTCCAAGTATGCCTCAGGGATCATTATTCCCTTGGAAAGGAGGAATCTTCATCTTTATACTACTCAATTGATTATCCTCTCTATTCCTATCTCCTCTGTCTTCCTAATCCCTTGTTCCTCTATTCCTACCACCATGACCTCTATAACTCCCAACAAAAGGTTCATCAAATTCATCATCAAACATTTCATCTCCACCCCTTTGTACTCTCTTAAAACAACTCTCCCTCTTACGCCCGTGGAAGACTTTTTTAGATTGCTCTAGTTTTTGCTCCACCTTCTCATGAATTTGTTTCATGCCCTCCTGAAACATCCTCTTCATCTCACTCCTCAACGCCTCAATCACTAACCTAGCATCAAACCTTCCCCTCTCACCTTCAGGAGAATGTTGCCTCGACATAGTTCCTGCAGTAAAAGGTTAGTACTAACATAAATATATATGATTAAGCCTCACGAGTCACTCCCTTACGTGTTTCACTTAAAAGATGATATCCCACAATCACTCGTGTATTCTCACAAGAAATGATGATATCAACTCACCAATTCCTCTTCTCAATTCTTTTGGAACTAACCCAAACTACACCAATCCCTTCCGTAGAATTCAAAAAAACTCTAGGGGCTCGAAATTTTCCTCTTTTTCTTTCCTTTTTGTTGCCTTTGTTTTGTTCTTGTTCACGTTCTTTTTTTTTGTCGTGATTTTTTTTTCTTTTTTTTTGTTTGTAACAAAATTAATAGGATGCACTACACTCTCTAGAAAACAATTAACACTACGGATTTGAGTACAAAGCTATGAAAACACGAAACTTGATATGAACAATTGATATGAGCGATTGCAGTTAGGGTTTTGATGTTACCTTCCTCAAACCGAACTGATGTTTAACAAACCTAGGCTTTGATACCAAACTGATATGAACCACGCCCACGTGTGACAAAACCCAATACCAATATGTTCGGAATTGCAACCCAAGATGCCCAAACAATCGAGTGGAACCACGACCCGTTGCCTATAAGTGAAGCAAGAACCTTGGTATATTTTGTTGACACCACAATCGGGATGAAAGACCGATTGATAAGTCGGGATGAACGCCATAGAAGAAATCCAATAAGTTCAAGAGAAGTTCTTTAGAGAACCAAGAGAGGAATTCTTTGAAAATGTGTTATTCAACCTTATATGTGTCTTCTATGTTCTGTTCTCAACCCTAGTAGCTTATATTAGGGTTTACAACTTGTAATAATAAAAGCTCAAAATGACATAACATCATAAATTCGTAGAAAAATAACAAACAGGGAATAAAAGCTGACGGCGTAGTAGTCGGCGTAGGATGTATGCCGGGAATAAAGGCCGGCAGCGTAGTCCTTCTGTCGCGCGCGAATGGCAATGCCGGGTCAAGGCCGGTAGTGTTTAAGCCAGCGTTGTCAAGGCTGGTAGCTTTGACCTCCTATGCTTTGATCTCCTTAAATGACTTGTACAAATACAAGTGCATTCTCATGGTTGTTCCAATCCTTTCCGCCTTCTTAGACATCCTTTATCAACCCGTTAAGTGCTTTCTTGAATCGTTTCGCTCGAGCTCTTGTGATCAGTCTAGGTGGCACTTCAAGAGGATCCACATTCCACCTTCTGGCTTGGCTCTCATCAAGTTATGGTGAAGATAGTGTACCATAAGTAAATTGTTGATTGTGTGTGTATATGTGACGGAGTGAATGTGTAAGTAAGGGAATTGCCACTTGTGAATTTGTGCACTTATGTGTAGTGTAAGGTGCTGCACATTGTGGTTATTTGAAGTGTGAAATCAAGGCAAGAAAAGGAAGATTGAGTAGTGGAATTTTAAATTCAAACAAATCATTAAAGTGTAAAAGTAATTGAACTAGTTACTTAAACACTTGTTGTTGAATTTAATTCTATCTACTTGAAATTAGTTGAGTATACTTCATTTGTGGCTTGGTTGTGTACTTGAACCTTGGAAGTGTGAAGATAATTATTGTATTGTTGGATTTGAGAAAAATCATGTCTATTGAAATGTTTCATTATGCTAATGTATTGCGCCGGACATTGACTACATTTACTACTAAGGATGACGAACAAAGGAAAAACTTATTCCATACTTCTTGTAGGGTACAAGGAAATTTATGTGTCCTTATAGTTGATGGTGGTAGTTGTACCAATGTAGTAGCAATATCGTTAGTATCGAAACTAAAACTTGCTACTACTCAACATCTTGAACCGTATACATTGCATTGGCTTAATGATTAGGAAAGTCTGCATGTGACCCAAAGAGCTAAGGTACTATTCAGTGTAGAGGATAAATACTTTGATGAGATTAAGTGTGATATTGTGCCTATGTGTACATCCCATATATTGCTTGGCAAGCCTTGGTTATATGACAGGAGGGTTTTACATGATGGCTTCAGGAATACTTATGTATTCTAGAAGGAAGGAAAACAAATTATTCTGAATCCGATGTCGCCTTCAGAGGTTCAAAGGGTTTAGTAACAAATTAGTAGACCATCGGTGGGCCATGAGCAGTCGAACCAACCTTTAAAGCACAAAATTTGTCAAACACAGATGTGCCAACCTTTAGAAGATCCTGATGATCAGTCAGATGAGCAGACTACCAGAGGACCAAACTGTTCAGGGTCAGTTATGTTCTCCTTCAGAGATACTAGAGGTTCACGATTAGTTGAGTAAACCATTGGAGTATTCTGAGGATCAAAGTCAGATGAGTCTATCATTAGAGAGCCAGAATGTTTAGAGACAGTTGTGTTCACCTTTAGAGGTCTCAGAGGGCAATGAGCAGTTGGGCCAACCATTAGAAGACCATGAGGATCAGCGACATACAGATGAGTTAGAAAAGGAGGAAACAATATCAATGAAATGGGTTGAGATAGGGGACACCTCAGTGGATAATGGGTCATTATTTGTGTTGCAGATGAGATACATTCTGGAAATGGAGGAGAGAAAACAATCACCACTTGTAGTATTTCAGATATTGGGATTTTGCAGAGATACTTCTTCAGATGGATTGCTAGGAGAAAACAAAGTCTCTATTGCATTTGATATGCCAAATTTGAGGATAAATCTTTTTGAGGCCCGAGGAGATGATAGGAATAAAAATCTGACAAGACCTATCATTAAGGTAATAACTAAAGGATTTCAAATCTTGGCAATGAGGACCCTTTTTTATCAAATCGACCTTGGAATTATTTGTTTACTAACCTCTTTTATCTTATTCATGTATTTTATATTCCAACAGGAATACTTATCATATTTTATAGGGTGATGGACAAACTCACTTAGACTCAGCTTGTGGGTTATCCATAGACCGACCTAAACCGACGATGAGTTGGGTCGACGAATCCTATGGAAGAGCTTGCATGATGAAGACTATTTTCTTTTATTTTGTAATTGTTATTTGGACTATTTTATGTTGTATTTTCTTTTGGAACACTTTTATTTGCTTGTAATTGTCTTTTAGGATCGGCCACCTTAAAAGTGGCAAACTTGTAATTTGTGACCATTTTCTAACCCTAGGAGTAGCAAGTATAAATACTTGCTTATAGTAGGATTTGAGGAGGCCATTTTTGCAGATTAAACATAGCACTTCACGTGTGAGAATTAAGGTTTATCCTAGTTCAAAAATCTCTTATCAATTTCAATCCAAGAATTGGAATTGTGGCGAGTGTGATAAGGGGAAATTGTGAGTCATATCGATTTCTTCTTTGTTGTCTTTCATTTCTTCTCTAGTGAGTCATATCTTGGGTGGATTTGAAGCTTTCTTGGAACTATTTGTGAGTGTAATCCATGAACAATTGTCTTGTTAAGATTGATTGTTCCTTTAGTACTTGAACTATATCTCAATTTAGTGTTGGCGTGAATTGGAATTGGAGGAAAAGTGGAAATCACGGATTTGTTGCTTCCTTTTGATCTGATTTTCACGTGGATCTCAATTTATTTTGTTGTTACTTGGTGAATATTACAAATAAGGATTGTAATTATATCATTTGATCTTTGGTTTTTCCATCAAATCTCAAAGGATTTCACACAAATTGTCATCCACGTTGGATCGGTTTTTGTGATTGATTTGTGAATTGTTTCTTGAGTCATTTGATTGTGCTTAAACTTGATTTTGAGCACTTAAAAAAAATAAAAGTTCTCGAAAGCATTTGCCTTTAAATATTGACTCTTATTAGCTACTATATTGATTAATGTTAATTAGCCTTATAACCTTCCTTCACTCTTTAATACTTGAGGATAATTTAGACAATTGACATTAAAATATCATACCTATACTAATCATTATTCTACTCATACCAAATAATATCATGTTTTCATTTTTAAAATTTTAGTTTAACCTCCTAATTCCACCTAATTAAGTCCTTTAAATTTAATTTATATTATTTATTTATTATTTTTTTTCAACTTTGAGATATTTCAATATACTTCAATACAACTTTTTTTTTTCCTGTTTCTTTAACAAAAGGTCTAAAATTTAATAATTATTAGAGCCTCTATACTTTTTACACACAGGGCTATTGTTGGTGGAGATTTTCTATTGATAAAATCATGTCGTCGCCTATGACTATCAATTAAGTTACCAGATTCTATGCTTTGCAACTATATTTGGAGTTGTTTATATGAAGTTGACCAAGCTGACGAGAACTTGCTTCCTTTTCGAGTAGCTAATTTTATCATGTAGTAGGGACATCTTTGTTAGGTAGTATATATAAACTTCTTTTAGGAAATAGCCAACTTCTCTCACAACATTAGCCACTCTACCTGAACTTATAGTTTGTGCATGTGCATGTGATGTTTGAGTCTTAAATCATAACTTTAACTGCATCAAGAAATGTGAGTTTTAGTGTTTTTACCCAAACCTGCATGGTGCATTCCAAATACATTGCAAACAATATGAAGCAAGTAGGAGGATTGAGGCCTCCCCGTTTGCTCTTGTAAGTAAGGGTATTTTCTTTCTTGTTCCCCACAATCTTCAGCAGACAAGGTGTAGGCATCTATCGATTAATCAGTGCTCCGTAGCGACAAGCTCTCCACAACTCGTTATTCGGTGATGCCTTCATCACCAACATCAAATAATGATATAGGATCTAGCTCTCAAAGCTGGCAAAGCACAAATTACATCAAAGACATTGGAGAAATATCCAAATATCATCTATCGATAAGAGAAGGCTGCATAAATTCTGAAGAAACTCCCTACAAATCTCAATCAAGCACAGCGACCAATCAGTTCGAGATCAAGCCTAGTGCCCTTGAATTGATTTGCCAAAATTCAATAATTCAATATTAATTCAAGAATAGATTTTTGAAACCCTTGAATCATAAAATACATCATAGAATTAATTAGAGGTTCTTTTATGCAACTGATTTGTAAATGAGTCAACAAAGACTGTATACAAAAGTTATTAATATTAACTATTGTTTATTAAAACTTTTCTTTGCTTCGTATATTTTCAGAGCTGAGAAATCTATATTCTCAAAGTTTGAACATAATAGTTCAGCTAACTATACATACATCAGACGTTAAACTCACGAGGATTGTTCGAGGTGGAATAAACCAAAGAAAAGGCTCGGTTGAGGCAATGAAAATAGAGATAAAAAATGTGCTAAAATGAAATTCTAAAAATATATGTTCAAGGATGAAAATTAGAAGAAAAATGCAGTCAAAATCACCTTGATTCAATAAATCATCAACTTCATCCCCAAACGTAATCCAATCAGACAATGTATTGGATATAAAAATTTTTCTTAAACATTCATGTCCTAACTTAAATCGGCTCAACCGGTGTTTTTTGACCTTTTTTTTTTTTGCTAATCATTATCACAATATAATTTTGAAAAAGGAAGTATGAAATCTAATCTATCTTATTAAAAGACTAATATTTATACTATTAGATTATAATTATCTATACTGAATTGACCACAAGCAAATAACAAAATTATCAAGCTCAAAAGAAAGTCGTTTCTACGTACACCAAGACATAGGAAACGCGATATTTACTCCTCTTACGCAAGCAACAAATAAATTACCTATAATAAAATATGAACTTACCTTGAATTATTCTAAAAGAGCCTGAATGTAAAGACAAAATCAGCTACCAAAAGTGACCAAATCAAGTAACCGAGAGCACAACTCGATCACCATGGGAATTTTCATCCAATTATTATAATAATAGAGTGAAGGGAAATTATTATAATCGAAGGAGTTCATGTAAATAAAGAATTAGAATATTCATTTTGTAAGCTTCTTCGACAAAACCGAGGAATTGTTGAAAACTAATTTGCTGATCTTCGAGTGATGGATATTCGCTGGTTGTTATTTGATTATTGCATGCTGCTTATATCAGATTGGATGTGTTCATGCTTTCTATAAGAAATGGCCTTATCACCATGATCAAACTTCTTAGTTTGCCTAAAACACTAAAGCAGTTATAGATAGCATAAAAAACTTTGTAATAATAACCGTCTAGCTCTCTTGGAATAACATTACCACCCCAAGTACCTTAGGCCTGTAAGCTTGGGTAGTAGCCTATTTTGATGTTGTCCTTATGGCAAAGGGAAATAAAAATTATTAAATACTCAATTTCAATAATAGTACTCTTTAAAAAACATTATATACTCTGTGCCTTTCATAGGATCCAGTTACAGATGAAAGTTTGTGTATTCATACTGTTTAACTATTCATAGCATGTAATTGGTCAATGAACTCCAGTTATGCTTCCATTTGCGTTAAAATAAGGGAATCAGACAAACTAAACTACGGACTCACATCATCATCATAGGTTGATGTAGAAAGTAAGATTCTGCAACTGGTGATTCTATTTAAAATTAAAATATTTAAAATTGGTAGAATTTTATCAAACTATATATATATTTTTTAAAATTTATAGAATTGTACATGTAAAATCTTAATTTTATCAAGAGTTTATACTTAAATGATTTTACATCCATTTAAACTTAAAAAAAAAAAAAAACCTAAAAAAAGGCCCACAAACTCATTGAGTCATACTGTTAACTCAATATTTTAACAATCGTAAGGATTATGATAAGATAGCTAGGAAATCTTTGGGAATAAGTGGTACGCTAGGATTTCACCAATACTTCCAAAATAAACATAGTTTTCTCTTTAATCATGATGGGAATTTTTCCGGTAACTTAGATGGTTACAAAACTCGATTTAGATGATGATCCAGATCACTCACATGTTACCCTTATTTCTTTTATCCAATAAATATTTGAGTAATAATCTTATAGGTATAATAATATTTCTCCATGGGATGCTAAATGTCTCTCATTTGTTGATCACTTAGGGACATCATTAGATTCTCATCCATTGGCCCACTGTGATTGACATCACCTTGATACATTGGCTCTTTGAGGATTCTTATTATTTCTGTATTTGTAATTGTTTCTTTGGACTATTTATGTTGTAATCTTTCTTTTTGGGACAATTTCATTTGATTGTAATTGTCTTTTAGGACCATCCACCCTAAAAGTGGTATAGTTGTAATTTTGTAAACTTTTTAACCCTAAAGAGAGCAAGTATAAATACTTGCTTAAGTAGGGTTTTAGGGAGAGTCAAATTTTTCAGAAAAGCACATACACTTTTACTATGAGGGTTAGGGTTTTTCCTAATTCAAATTGCTCTTATCAATTTCAAATCCTAATTTGAGGTTGTGGCAAGTGGCTCTAAGGTTAATTTGTGAGTAATATCAAATTATCTTGTTACAATTTCCTTTTCTTCACTAGTGAGTAGTATCTAGGGTTGATTTGGAAGTGTATTTGCCAAATTTTGATTACATTTGTAATCAAATTCTTGTTGTTTCAATTGATTGGTTTTAGCCTTTAAGTTTTAACCTACAATTTAGCATTATTTTGAATCATGGATCACTTTGTTGGGAAAGTGGGTTACGGAATTGGTTTTTGTTGTTTTATGTGTAATTCACGTGGATTTATTTGTGATCATTGTTGTTTTAGAGGAATTTATCATTGTCGAATTGTTATTTGCAATTTAGAGCATTCAAATTTCATTGCATTCCATTAAGGTTCACGTTAAACCTAATAGTGTTGAACCAAAATTGAACAAGTGAATTAGGGTTTCTAAATTGCTCAAATTGCATGTGCTTAATCCCTAATTTAGGCACATCATATTTGGTATCAGAGCATCATCATACTAGGAATTAAGATTGATCTCACCATTGTTTAAGAATTGGTTCATAAGTATTGAGGAATTGCACAATTGTTGAACTAGTTTGATTGACATTGTTAGTTTGTCTTTCAAATTGGTTTTGCATTTGCTTAATCTTGGTTTTTAGGCACATCATTAATTTGGTATTAGAGCTTGAGGTTGTGAGAAGGGATTGGTTGCAAATTAAATTTGGAAGTTAGGGGTTGGTTGTTGTAGCATTTTGAACCGAACAAGTTGTTGGCATGAACTTGCATCTTCTTGTTGTAATTGTCGAATTTTGTTGTCTTGTTGATTAGTGGATGATCACTTGGAGAATTGGACACTCTTGAAATCCTTGCTTGTGGCTGTGAGTTTATAGTGCATGAATAGAAAACAGTGAAAGGGAAGAGTAGTGTTTCAATTGTGAAGTGGAATTGTGTAGTATGTATTTTTGGAAAAGGTAGAGGAGTCACAATTGTAATTTTCATATTTGAAATCAGAAAGTGTACATTAAGAAGTCAATTTGAAATTTCAAAACGCACATTAAGTCATAGTTAATTGTGTGTCATTTGAATTTGAAAAAGCCTCTTACCATTTGTGGACTTGTGCACTTATTGAACTCCTTTTGAATTTGAAAGTGGGCTACCTTATCTTGTTTAATAGTTGCGGTATTGGTTGTAATTGTGGAAGTGAAATTGTGCCGTGGCTTGAGGAGTGTATTTGGAGTTATATTCTTGTTAATTTAGTAGAGGTTGTGTACATTTGATATTGGTTATTGTATTCGTTTTCAAGGACATTGTTAGTAGTGCTATGAAGCATCTTGAACCATGAGCATAAGGGGACTTTTGTGGCGGTGGATGGTGTGTTGTGTAAGTATTTTCCTTGCTACCCATTGTGTATTTATGTGGTGAGAAGTGAAGGCAAGGATAAGGAAAGCTGAGTAATAGAATTTAAAATTCAAACAAGTCATTAAAGTGTGAAAATAATTGAACTAATTATTTAAACACTTGTAGTTGAATTTAATTCTATCTACTTGAAAGTAGTTATGTGTGTATTTCATTTATTGAACTTTACTTGGAGTACTAAATTATTTCCTTGTGCCTTTAAAGCTCTTTGAGACGTGAGCTATTGTATTATTGTAATTGTTAAACGTGTGGGTTAATATTGTTGAAGGAGTGTGCTATAATTTTTGGGATTACTTCTTTAAATCACGACACCTCCAACGAAAGTGTGAATGGGGGAATTGGCAATGAGGCCGATAGCCAGGTTAGTGGAGGTCAAGGTCATAAAACTATAAGTAGGAGGACTTTAGAAGAACAGCTCCAAGATCTTTATTGCTACTTTGGCAACTAAGATTGACAAGATGACATTACCACAACCACTAGTGGTGAACTCTCAGGCACCACCTCAGGTAGCTCTACAGAACTTCTAGAGAGAAAGAGTAGTGGGAGAAGGAAATCTGGGTAGAAAGATGGAGGGAGATTATCACCCCTACAGGGAAGAGAGGGACAATAACTTTGAGGCTAATCCTTACCTAAATAGGGATTTCAGGCCACCTCGGGGATTGGAATATGTGAAGCTACGGATGCCTTCTTTTAATGGTAGGGGTTCAGCTGATGATTATCTAGATTGGGAGGACAAAGTTAAGGGTCTCTTTGAATGCTATGAGATCGATGATAACACCCGAGTCCGATTAGTTGCTGTTGAGTTTACAAGGTTTGCTGCCTTATGGCAGAAAAATCTAATTACCAGCAGGTATAGGGATGGGAAGGCTCAGATACAGACATAGAGGGACATGAAGAGGGTTATGAGAAAAAGATTTATTCCTAAACACTATAGATAGGAACTGTTCATGTGTCTGTAGACATTGAGGCAGGGAGGCAAGACAGTTGATGATTATGTACAAAAATTTGAAACCCTCATGATTAGATGTGGGTCAATCGATCCTCCAGAACAAACCCTAGCACGCTTCGTCTTAGGGTTGAAATATGAGATAGCGTGTGTTGTCGAGCTACAACAATACAGTACACTTGATGAGGTTATTCATTTAACCTTGAAAGTGGAGATGCAAAGGCATCCAATTTATTTAGGGTTTCGAATAGCAGGCCTAGTACTACTACCAAGCCTATAGCAAATGATGGTCGATCGGGAGGGATAAAGGCGGTAGGTGAGACAGTAAGGGCAGTGGACAAAGCTACCCCCAAAACTGATAGGGAAAATATACCCTTTAGCAAGGGTAAAGAGGTAATAGCACTAGACATGAGGCAAACTGTTCCAAGATCTACTGGTGGAAAAGTACACCAAATCAAATGCTTTAAATGTATGGGATTTGGGCATATGGCAGCACAGTGTCCTAATAAGAGGGTTATGACCGTTATAGAGGGCGTTGGAGAGGATATTGAGGATGAAAAGGAACAAGCTGAGCCTACAGATCTGTCTATAACACTGTAGGAGTACTATGATGATCAGAATGCAGAAAAAACATAAGGAGGGTACAGGTGAATAGTATTTACCCATTAATGTGTTTGCAGGACTCTGACATTATCTCTTGATGCTAGTAACAAACAGAGGGACAACATATTCCACACTTCTTGCAGGATCAGAGGTAACCTTTATGTACTCATCATTGATAGTTGTAATTGCACGAATGTTATATCTACTGCACTAGTAGACAAATTACAATTATCTACTAGTCTACATCCCAACCCTTATAACTTGCATTAGTTAGATAATTGAGGCATTATACATGTTACACTAAGGGCAAAGGTGCCTATGAGTGTTGGTTAGAAGTATCATGATGAGATTCTATGTGACGTGATCCCTATGTGTGCATTCCACTTGCTATTAGGTAGGCCTTGGATATTTGATCGGAAGGTGTTACATGATTGCTTCAGAAACACCTACATGTCCAATATGGGAGGGTCTTGAATAGTACTATTGCCAATGACTCCATCTAAGGTGCACAAATTCCAGGAACAGATCAAAACTACTTCCATTACATCTAGTAATCAGGAGAACAAGCCAATAGAGATATTCGGGTTCAGTTCAAAAAATGACACTCTAGATTTGAGGGCAAATCTTTCATAGGCCCGAGGAGATGATGGGAATTTTTCCAGCAACCTAGATGGTTACAGAACTTGATTTAGATGATGATCCAAATCACTCATATGTTACCCTTATTTCTTTTATCTAATAAATATTTGAGTAATAATATTACAAATACAATAATATTTCTCCACAGGATGCCAAATGACTCTCATTTGTTAATCGCTTAGGGACATCATCAGGTTCTCATCCAATGGCCCGCTGTAATCGAAATAGCTTTGATGCATTGGCTCTTTGAGGATTCTTATTATTTCTGTATTTGTAACTGTTTCTTTGGACTATTTATGTTGTAATTTTTCTTTTTGGGACACTTTCATTTGCTTGTAATTGTCTTTTAGGACTAACCACCTTAAAAGTGGTATAGTTGTAATTTTATGAACTTTTTAGCCCTAAAGGGAGTAAGTATAAATACTTGCTTAAGTAGGGTTTTGGGGGGAGTCAAATTTTTCAGAAAAGAACATACACTTTTATGTGTGAGGGTTAGGGTTTCTCCTAATTCAAATTGTTGTTATCAATTTCAAATCCCAATTTGAGGTTATGGCGAGTGGCTCTAAGGCTAATTTGTGAGTAATATCAAATTACCTTGTTACAATTTCCTTTTCTTCATTAGTGAGTTGTATCTAGGATTGATTTGGAAGTGTATTAGCCAAATTTTGATTGTATTTGTAATCAAATTCTTGTTACTTCAATTGATTGGTTTTAGCCTTTAAGTTTTAACCTTCAATTTAGCATCATTTTGAATCGTGGATCACTTTGTTGGGAAAGTAGATCACAGAATTTTTTTTTACTGTTTTATGTGTAATTCACGTAGATTTATTTGTGATCATTGTTTTTTTAGAGGAATTTATCATTGTGGAATTTTTATTTGCAATTTAGAGCATTCAGATTTCATTAGGGTTCACAGTAAACTTAGTAATGTTGAACTAAAATTGAACCAGTGAATTGGGTTTTCTAAATTGCTCCAATTGCATGTGCTTAATCCCTAATTTAGGTACGTCATATTTGGTATCAGAGCATCATCATACTTGGAATTAAGATTGATCTCACCATTGTCTACAAATTAGTTCATAAGTATTGAGGAATTACGCAATTGTTGAACTAGTTTGATTGACATTGTTAGTTTGTCTTTCAAATTGGTTTTGCATATGCTTAATCTTGGTTTTTAGGCACATCAAATCATTTCACATTTCAAAAAGTAATAAGAACCTTTTTATAATTATTTTTTATTCAAAATGTCAACCAAGCTAAGCCATTTGCACTACCTTAGATATTAGTTGCATAGTTGCCTTTCCACAAGCTGTAGCTTGTGTAGTAGGTTACATGTATCACCTCGACCCATCATTGTGGCCTAATAGCCTAGTAGTTATAGAGCCTCGGTTGCTAGAAGTAATGCAACCATACAAAGTTAGGTAGGATAAACACTTAAGGTAATTTAAAAGCCTTAGACTTCTAAGATAAGTATAAAAGTAATGTTGCTTAGAATTATAAAATACATTTTAACTTAATTGAATTAGCATGCTTACACTAGCAAAAAAAATGCAAGAAGTTGAAGACCCTAGTGGACATCATTTGCATTTAAAGACTTACCTATGGGGAACTGGCCATAATCGTAGCTTACACTTTACAACTCATGATATTGAAAACAATAAAAAAGACACATTAACTCTCAAATGACACCAAAGGGTTGAGCTAGTTAAGGAGGTTTAAGTATTGATGCCCTTCCATGTTACTTGAAGCCATGAGAAGGTAAGAAGATTGTTGGGCAACCATGAAGGAGAGCTTAGATATTCTATCCACACGAAGGGGATGGACTATTTGGTTCATTTTGCTTTCATTTTTTTTTTTTTTACTTTTGGTATTTTTATTGCATGTCTTTAAAACTTTTACTTGTCAAACTAAATGTCATGCTTCGAAATCTAAAAGACAATGACAGTCCACTACATGTTTTATTTAAGTAAAAAACATAAGACTTATAATTAACTAAATGGGTTTCTAATTTGGTTTGGAAATCATTAATTATGTTTAATAAAAACATTTGGTAGTTTACTTAATTTGAATAGTTGCTAATAAATGCTAAGTCTTAAGACTAAGGTATCATTTGGTTGTAAAACATTTATGGTATTGGATTGGACAAAACCTTTTATCCTTTATTTGATTTGCATATTTCCTTATCTTATACTGTGCAGTTCTTTTTCTACTATTCAATATTATAATCCAAACGCTACGTAAGTCTTAGCATAAACATAAGTCCTTGGGCCCATTTAGCCTACATAAATATCTATAGCTAGATTTAAATAGTTCATAGAGCCATAGGTGGTTCCCAAAATATAATTCATACAAGCTTCGTAATCCTAGTCTAAAAATAGTCTAACTAATAATAACTATCCTTGTTCACTACATCACTCACGTAAGCCTTAAACCCTCCTCAAAGTTGTATCCTAAAAGTCACATGAAAGGGTCGGCAAGGAAGAGTCATCAACACTTGAAAAAGGATTAAGCTATAAGAGCCTAATACAACAATAATGCAAACACAAGCAAATCTACATTCTAATGCAACAAACAATAATTCCAT
The DNA here is from genome assembly GCA_037954665.1 of Laguncularia racemosa. Taxonomy (NCBI): domain Eukaryota; kingdom Viridiplantae; phylum Streptophyta; class Magnoliopsida; order Myrtales; family Combretaceae; genus Laguncularia; species Laguncularia racemosa. Next base: position 653,630 of record JBBMOL010000211.1, read on the forward strand.
TTATAATTATCTTTAATAGAGTAAGCAAACAACACGATAGTACTCATGACTCTAGATAACATATAGGGACCCGGGGTCTAATATCACCGCAATGGTAATTAGTGGTTAATGAGAGCAATCAAACTCTACATTGCAAAATTGAAACTAAGTAGTCCCATCTAAGCAACATCACCATCATATGGTCCCCACAGATCATAGTTCAATTATATCATATCATCTACCAAAACCCATAATCCCTAAACATCTCCCAATATACCTTTTCTCCTCTTACAATGCCTATTATCCCACAAAATTCCACCTTTCAACTATTGTCGAACCATTCCTCAATTGCCTAATCACCTAACTATTGGGGTTATGAACTAAGACTATAGCCCCAATCCAAGCTTAGTGCATCACTTGCTGACTTGAGACTACCACACACAAGCAATACCTAGATATTTAGCCAAGTTTGATTATTAGTCTAGTTAAGGTTTTTTTTTCCTAGCAAACAACGTGTATGTTATTGCATAGCTAGAAGGTCAAAGGTCTCTTGAAGCCAAAAATCAATTCATGATAATTACAATCATTTAACAGTTATGCAATTAAAAAGAAAAAGTTATAAGTTAGTAATTTATACTTAGATACTAAATTATTATTAGTATTATGGGTCTAGGTTCTTGGGCTTCTATATATTTAAGGCTCATACTAGTTACGAGCCTAAAAAGGGTATAAGAGTCCAATTAGCCTTTAACTACAATTAGGATCATTTATAAAGCTTATTAATTAGATTAATTCATGTTATTATACTTTTTAATTATCATTTTAATCATCTAATCTATATTAGTCAAGCTTATTAGGCTTTAGCGCCTTTAGTTATAAGTTTCTCATTATTTTCAAGTCTATAGTTATATGTCTTACTATAGCCTAGTTAGGGTAATGAGCCCTAAAGGAAAGTGAGCCCAATTAATTTTGGAATTGAGCTCACTATGATAATTGTTGATCAATTGAGTTTATTATTAATTAATTAAGATAATTAACCTAATTAACTAAGGTAATCAAGTCAATTAACAAACCTAATTACTTAAGTTAATTATTTAGCTACTTTAGGTCCAATAGGTTCAATATTTTATTTGAAGCCCATATTTTATTACTTTTAGCCTTGCCTATATAGGTTATGGACCCAAGAAAAGGAAACGAGCCTAACCATTTTGGGTAGGATTAAGTTATAGATACATTTAATTTATTTAGCTTAAATAAGTCCTTTATGGTTTATTGCATCATTCAATTTGCCCATTATCCATATTAATTTATTTAGGCCCAAACTAATTAATCTAAGTTAATTTAATTATCCTTTAAATTTCTTAATCCAATTATGTTATTCTACTTGGCCTCATAAAGTTTATTTAGGTTTTCTAAATCCAATTCATTTAGTGTAAGCCCACTAAAGTTTATTATACCCAATTCATCTGATTTAGACCCATTATATTTTAATAATTATTTTTTAGGTCTACATAATTCTTTATGCCTAATTTATGCCCATTTGTGTTATCCTTACCTATTACTTCCATTTTAAGTTTTGAGACCCATTATGTCTAATTTATGTCCATTTACCAAATTGGGTCCATTACAGTCTATAACTTATTTCTTAAACTCAAGTTTGCCTATTATGCTTAAGTTATGTTCATTTACAATTCTTATTTGGTTTTTTACCTCATTAGGTATATAAATCCTATTAAGGGTGTTTGATTTTACTATGGCCTATTTAGGTTATGGGCCTTAAAGAAGAAATAAACCCAATTGATTTTGGAATTAGGCCCATTAGGCTTATTAAGTCCAATTGACATTAATCAAGATTTATTTATCAAATTAACCTTATAATTTATTTAATTAAGTCAATTTGACCAATTAATTTCAATTTCAAGTTTTATGAAAATGATTAATGAACCACCCATGGAGAGGATTTTGAGCTAATTCATGGGCCAATTCAAAATGTGTCAGTTTGGATTGAATTGACTTGACCTAATATCATTAAAATATTTATTTATTATTATTTGTTATATTTCATTATTATATTATCTATTTGCATGTCATTTCAAGAAAAAAATTTAAAATTCATATCACAAATACCTTTTAGCATTAATAATTCTCCTTATGTGAATCAAACTCATTTTTCAAAAGAATTTTGGTTGAAATCTTTAATCATACGTTGGATGAAAATTGTTGTGATTTTGACAAAATGGTTTGTAGAAATCAATTTTTGAAGCAAAAAATGTACATGAAAAATATCATTAACTGAAATCTCATATAAAAACACATTTTTGAATGACTTGTTTACAACATAGAGAGAAATTTTGTGACAGTTTATTGTAATGCAAGTTGTTGTTGTTAATACATAGGATATTACTACAACAACAGAATTTATTGTAATGGGTATTTATAAAAAACAGATTCAATATTGCAAATTGAACTGTAACATTCACCGATAAATTGGGGTTAATTTACTTTCCTATTGTTCTATTGTTGTAGTGAATAGAGAGTTAAGGGATCTTCCGCTGTACCAACAGTACATTTTTCCATAAAATCAAACATGTCAATCAAAGTAAAGTATTTAGGTTGGTGGAATCATTTTTTCTTTGTATGTCCCATGCTAAATTAGTCTGACGTCTTATTTGGTATAAGAAATGCAAACACCGGCTGGAGATTCAAGAAAAAGCAGACTGTGTAGAAGCTCATACATGGGCCTCAAGATGGAGAAAATAGTACAAGGTATATTTATAACCACACGAATGTAAAGGTAACAAAATGAGTTAACCGGAATAGATGGATGATTATAGATCAAGTTTCTTTATTTTTATATAATATTTTTGTATCTATTTTATTAAATATATGATTTTTAATGTGTAATATAAATTTTGATTTTTATTTCTACATGTTATTTGGGAGAATATGAATAGTAGCTCTATTTAACAATTGGTAGCGGATTGCTTTTTACTCGTTTAAATTCTCTATTAGAAATAGCATATTTTCTTCAGTTTCCGTCAATTCATAATGGTGTTGTCTCATCCGTAGAAAAAATATCTAGACAGAAATAGAAAGCAATGAATAGCACGCAAATGACCTTATGCAGTAGAACGAGCCCCCACACATCCCCGTTTTCACGTTTAAATGCAATGCTATTGATTAATAAAATAAAATCATATCGAATTTTATTTGAGCAAGAGGTTCTAAATTTAATTTCTAGTATATTATCATTTGACTATTCATTAAATTATTTATACGTAATAGACATCGGTTAATGTCCAAATTAATTTTAAAGTGTGTTCTCTCTTGAATCTGTACCCCATTTTAATTAGGTTGCTGAAAGGCAAAAGATAAAAGATGAATAAAAAAATAATGAAAATAACTCTTTTTGCTAGTTATTGGATTCTCCATTTTGGGCTCCGCACGACAAAATTGACTTGCATCTTATTTTCAAAGAACAACTTCAGTACGCAAAATAAATTTGAAATGTTTGCCATACCAATTTGGGCCCTCATAAAAATAAAAAAATAAAAAACTGGGTTTTCTTCAATATATTGACAAGAAACATTTCGTGATATTGGTGCTTTGCCCTGACATTCTTCTCTTGAAAGTGAACGTTCTAAGAAAAGAAAAATAAAGAGGTGCTCCCTATGCACATAATTTTAATGGTACGCTATATTAATATTATAATATATTAGAAAGCGATTTTACATATAAATCATTTTTGCCAGTAATTATTTTTAAATTATATAAAATTACTAAAAATAAATATATCAAAATTATTCACTTTTGCTCCTTATAAATACCCTAGCAATGTTGACCATACAAGTCAATGTGCATGGGAACTTCGCCCGACTTGCTTCGTTGATCGAATCAGGTCGTGGTTGTCTATGAAAAACAACCAAGTCATTTATTTATTTATTTTCTTTGGTAGCATAAGACGAATAATAAGCCTATGATTTCATCTACTAATTTAAAAGTTAAAGAAAAAAAGCAGTTAGTCTTTTGACCCTTATTGATACTTTAAATTATGCTACTTAAAAAATTAAAAGTAGCTACAATGTTCTTGAATAATGAAGTCAAGATAACAGTACTTCTTTATACTTGTAGCAATATATAGTTGAGATATTAGACCATCCATATCCCTGGATTGTTAATCCATTTTCTCAATCCCAACTTTTTAGTTCCGATGAGATGTGTAAGGGTCCTTAGCGAAAGAGGGGTCCCAAGCTGCAACCTTTTTTTTTTTTTCTTTTCTTATTTTTGTGTGATTCTTATGTACTCTTATTTTATTTTATTTTATTTTAAATATTTTGGATTCTATAAATAATTGATGCGGACATGGTGGAGGACATAGGCTGACACGGGTTAAGGCACGGCTTGAGACATGGCCGTGTGTTCCAGCAGGACTTTCCATAGAGGCTGACACGGTTCCGGGCACGGCTTGAGACACGGCCGTGTGTTCCAGCAGGGCTTTCCACAGAGGTTGACACGGTTCCGGGCACGGCTTGGGACACGACTTGTAGGACTTTTACAGAAGCTTACACGGGTTAAGACACGGCTAGAGGCACGGCCGTGTATGCGATAGATTCCAGACGCGTATATTTTTATTTATTTTCACGTGTACACTTAGATTTTCCCCTTTTAGGTATTTTACGGGGAAGTATAAATACTCTTTTGTCAGATAGATTAGGGCTACATTTTATTATACATTTGAATACACCTTGAGAGAGAATTTTCTCCAATTTCCGGGTTGTGCGCAACCAGACTTGCATCAAAGATCGTTTCTTTGTTGTGTGAAACCAATCCAATCTCGGATTCATTTCGTTACGCTTTCCGCGCTGCGTCAGTTGGTATCAGAGCAAGGAAAATTTCCTGCGGAGATGTCGGCTAACGACGATGTTGAAGGCGGTTGTATTCTTGACGGTGTTTAAAGTACGGAAGTCCTACGTTACGGGCAACCAATACGAAGGGCGGTAGAGGAGACCATGGATCAGAAAATCCGGCGAGAGGAACAGCGTCTTGAGGCCCTGATCTATCGATCCAATACCAACAGTAGCAGGCAGGTCTATTGGAGACGACTGGAAAGCGATCCAAGGAACAGTTCTGTTACTTATGATACAGATGATGAAGACGAGATTTTTAATAATCTTCCTAGGAGAAGAGGCCATGGTAACATAAGACGGTACAACAGATGTGACTACAGGTATAAAAATGAAATCTCTTCTCAATTTAAATATATTGTATCGGAGTTTGATGGTTTTGAGAGTTTGAATGAGTTTAGGGTTTGGATAGAGGACATAGAAAGATTCTTTGACCATATGAGGGTTCCAGAGGGAATGAAGATAGAGTTAGTGGAGAGTCGTTTGTGGGGTGATGCGTTGTATTGGTGGGAACGACTTCGGGCAATAAGACGCCTTGAGGGTAAAGATCCAGTGAGGACTTGGTTTATGATGCAATACTTGCTAGAACAAAAGTTCTTTCCCCTTGATTACGAGCAAATCCTTCCTCGGGAAATTCCACAAACACCTAAGCCAGTAAACTTAATTCCAAAAGCGTTTAAGGAGGAGAGGGTGGAACAAGAGGAGAACCCAACCCTTAACGATCATAGTACCTTGATTGTTGATGGTAGGGGCAATGGAAAAGCAGTTGAAGCCTATGAAAATTGTGTTGGTGAGGAAGCTATTGTGGACTCGCCATTGTTGAATGACGAGCAGGTGATGGTGGTAACTGAAGAGTCGAAGACTGAGGATACTCTGAGCCAATTCATCGCACCAACGGGGGAGATTAAGGATGTAGAGTTTAATGTTTTGGTCAAAGACTTATATTTCAATCTAGAGGAAGCGCTAGAGGTAATAAGTGCAACTGATCTATTGCTTTCTAACAACACCGATGGTGATTATCCCATTAATACTCAAATCCATCCGGATTATGCGCAAATAAATTTAATAGAAAATTCGATGACAAGTGTTACTCTGGGTGTGGTAGTTGATGTAGTGTGAATCACGGTCAAGCGACGAGATAAATGGGATAAATCAAGACGATTCAAAGAGAGGGAACGACATGGAAAGTATATTCACAAGAAGAGAACTCGAGGTCGAGCTCTGTGTAGGTGGGAGAAAATGATGGAGAACTCGAGGTCGAGTTCTTTGCAGGTGGGAGAGAATGATGCGGACATGGTGGAGGACATAGGTTGACACGGGTTAAGGCACGGCTTGAAACATGGCCGTGTGTTCCAGCAGGAATTTCCACAGAGGCTGACACGGTTCCGGGCATAGCTTGAGACACGGCCGTGTGTTCCAGCAGGGCTTTCCACAGAGGCTGACACGGTTCCTGGCACAGCTTGTGATACGGCTTGTAGGACTTTCACAGAAGCTTACACGGTTTAAGATACGGCTAGAGGTACGGCCGTGTATGCGATAGATTCAAGACGCGTATATTTTTATTTATTTTCACGTGTACACTTAGATTTTCCCCTTTTAGGTATTTTACGGGGAAGTATAAATACTCTTTTGTCAGATAGATTAGGGCTACGTTTTATTATACATTTGAATACACTTTGAGAGAGAATTTTCTCCAATTTCCGGGTTGTGTGCAACCAGACTTGCATCAAAGATCGTTTCTTTATTGTGTGAAACCAATCCAATCTCGGATTCATTTCGTTACGCTTTCCGCGCTGCGTCAGTTGGTATCCGAGCAAGGAAAATTTCCTGCGCAGATGTTGGCTAACGACGATATTGAAGGCGGTCATATTCTTGATGGTGTTCAAGGTACGGAAGTCCTACGTTACGGGCAACCAATACGAAGGGCGGTAGAGGAGACCAAGGGTCAGAAAATCCGGCGAGAGGAACAGCGTCTTGAGGCCCTGATCTATCGATCCAATACCAACAGTAGCAGGCAGGTCTATTGGAGACGACTGGAAAGCGATCCAAGGAACAGTTCTGTTACTTATGATACAGATGATGAAGACGAGATTTTTAATAATCTTCCTAGGAGAAGAGGCCATGGTAACATAAGACGGTACAACAGATGTGACTACAGGTATAAAAATGAATTCTTTTCTCAATTTAAATATGTTGTATCGGAGTTTGATGGTTCCGAGAGTTTGAATGAGTTTAGGGTTTGGGTAGAGGACATAGAAAGATTCTTTGACCATATGAGGGTTCCAGAGGGAATGAAGATAGAGTTAGTGGAGAGTCGTTTGTGGGGTGATGCGTTGTATTGGTGGGAACGACTTCGGGCAATAAGACGCCTTGAGGGTAAAGATCCAGTGAGGACTTGGTTTATGATGCAATACTTGCTAGAACAAAAGTTCTTTCCCCTTGATTACGAGCAAATCCTTCCTCGGGAAATTCCACAAACACCTAAGCCAGTAAACTTAATTCCAAAAGCGTTTAAGGAGGAGAGGGTGGAACAAGAGGAGAACCCAACCCTTAACGATCATAGTACCTTGATTGTTGATGGTAGGGGCAATGGAAAAGCAGTTGAAGCCTATGAAAATTGTGTTGGTGAGGAAGCTATTGTGGACTCGCCATTGTTGAATGACGAGCAGGTGATGGTGGTAACTGAAGAGTCGAAGACTGAGGATACTCTGAGCCAATTCATCGCACCAACGGGGGAGATTAAGGATGTAGAGTTTAATGTTTTGGTCAAAGACTTATATTTCAATCTAGAGGAAGCGCTAGAGGTAATAAGTGCAACTGATCTATTGCTTTCTAACAACACCGATGGTGATTATCCCATTAATACTCAAATCCATCCGGATTATGCGCAAATAAATTTAATAGAAAATTCGATGACAAGTGTTACTCTGGGTGTGGTAGTTGATGTAGTGCGAATCATGATCAAGCGATGAGATAAATGGGATAAATCAAGACGATTCAAAGAGAGGGAACGGCATGGAAAGTATATTCACAAGAAGAGAACTCGAGGTCGAGTTCTGTGTAGGTGGGAGAGAATGATGGAGAACTCGAGGTCGAGTTCTTTGCAGGTGGGAGAGAATGATGCGGACATGGTGGAGGACATAGGCTGACACGGGTTAAGGCACGGCTTGAGACATGGCCGTGTGTTCCAGCAGGACTTTCCACAGAGGTTGACACGGTTCCGGGCACGGCTTGAGACACGACCGTGTGTTCCAGCAGGGCTTTCCACAGAGGCTGACACGGTTCCGGGCACGGCTTGGGACACGGCTTGTAGGACTTTCACAGAAGCTTACACGGATTAAGACACGGCTAGAGGCACGGCCGTGTATGCGATAGATTCCAGACGCGTATATTTTTATTTATTTTCACGTGTACACTTAGATTTTCTCCTTTTAGGTATTTTACGGGGAAGTATAAATACTCTTTTGTCAGATAGATTAGGGCTACGTTTTATTATACATTTGAATACACTTTGAGAGAGAATTTTCTCCAATTTCCGGGTTGTGCGCAACCAGACTTGCATCAAAGATCGTTTCTTTGTTGTGTGAAACCAATCCAATCTCGAATTCGTTTCGTTACACTTTCCGCGCTGCGTCAATAATATTAATAAATATTAAAAAAAACTTTTTTAAGGATCTTAAAGATAAAATATAGAGATTCTTAAATAAGAAAGTTTCCTAAAATGTTGATATAATACATAAGAATTTTAAATGAAGCTCTATGGAGTGAAGATGGTCTTATAAGTTGATTATTAGTTAATTGTGCAAAATCAACCAATTATACAGTACAAAAGAGGAGGCTTTTAAACCTCCATACATGAAAGTTTAGTAGGACTGAATTATTGAGTGAAATTATAGATATTTCGAGTAATTTTATGAATTAGAGTTGGATTATAGAAATATTTGATTATATTTATAAACTTTAAGTAAAATCAAGAAAAAGCAATATGTGTAGAAGCTTATACATGGGCAACAAAATGGAGAAAATAGTGTAAGGTACATTTACATATGTACAAATGTAAAAGTAATAAAATTAGTTAATTAGAATAGATGGATGATTACAGATCAAGTTTTTAATGTGTAATATACATTTTGATTTATATTTACACATGACAACTTGCTATTTGAGAGGATATAAATATATAGCGACTCTATTTAACAACCCGTTGCCGATTGCTTTATACTCGTTTTATTTCATTGTTAAATAGGACATTTTCATTAGTTTCCGTGTCGCTTTTGACATCAACATTTCGTAGGAAAAAACGAGGCTGTCTCTGCTGAACCAGGAAATGTGTACTTACGATCATAATACCGTTGTCTCATCTGTGGAAAAACTTCTCAGACAGGAAGAGAAAACTCAATTACCTTATAGTGAAGGTGAACATTTTAGCGCGTCATTGACTCTATGAACTTGAACGAGACACCACACAACAAGAGATATGATCCTACACACAAGTCTCAGGTCTGGTACTCGTTTTCACATTTGAATGGAATGCTTCACATTTAACTATTGGGGCAAGAGATTTTAAACATTTTCTGGTATTATCATTTGACTATCCATTGGATTATTTACACGTGATAGACACTAGTTAATGTCCAACCTATGCATAAGGCAGATCTTGATCTAATATACATAAACTTTCTAATATTATGGTTATTGAGATAACCTTATGAAAATTCCTTGTAAATACATTAGCGGATACCAAGAACTACTGAACGAGAGTACTAATTAATCATTCCAGGCTAAGCATCCATTTACGGTGTCTTGCCGTCAGGCCTAATGCGAAAAACTGCGTTCTCTTTCATCTGCTCCAAATGCAACAGAGAAGCAGCCTGGAGGGTCATTCAGCGACAACACAAGCGGTCAGGTCCAATAGAACAATGCTCTCCTCGTTGTCTCGTCCATAGTAACATTAACCTAAGTATTGCTGGAAAGTAACATTTCTAGGCTGCCCTGGCAAGTTGATGATCCTATCTTTCCCTTGTTCATCTACAATAGATGAATAAATCACTGGAATTACCAACAAAATTTGTACTATAGATCAGATTACAGGAACTCGAGCCATAAATTTCATCTATTACGTTGATCAATGAATCCGGAAATACTAATCAACAGATATGTTAAAATCCTGAAAGAAAATGAGTGAAAGTTGGCGATTGTGGAAACATAAAAGGTGTCTCAATTTCTTATATTTTCCTTTCACGGGTTAAGCTCTTACATGTTGTTGTTTTTTTTTTAAAATACGTAAATATTATATCCGAAATAATTATTCTTAAAATAGGTTTCGAAAATATAGATATTGTTTGTGACGAGGTCCGTGCCTTTAGTGCAATTATACAATGAATATATTTTTTTTTACCATGATGGAATCTTGTACATCTATACCGCAAACCTATAAAAGTTATGAAAAAAAAAAAGATTGCAAACCTATAAAATTATTACAAAATTAATACTACAAACTTCTAAAAATGATATAGTAAATTTATATAATATCATAACATGTGATTTCTAATGTATAAAAAAAAATTGCATAGATAGTTTCTAATATAAATATGAATTCTCAGTTCATATATTTATATTTATATTTTTTTATTTCTTCTGCAAATTTCACTCCATCTCATTGTTTGAAAATTTTTGTTTTCTTAATTCCTATTTTAGGTAGTTTTTAATTTATTGAAGTATATGTGTGGAAATATCTTTACCAAAGCAAAATATTGGTATTTTCTTAAATAAAAGTTATTTTTTTTTTTGCTATTATACTACTTTAGATAAACGCAAAAATAAATAAATGTAATTATATGTACTCCACATTTTTTATTAAAGTAGCAGTAGTTGTTAATTAATTTTTAATATATCATTAATTAACATTAGCTAATGAATTAGTGAAAAATTTTAATATATTTTTTTAAATGAAATATCTAAATTATTTGTTGTAAAAAATATTGTAAGAGTAATCATTACTGATAAAGTAATTAGTCCTTAAATAGTCATTATTTAATCATTAGAAAAATAATTACGAAAAACCTTTGTATTGATTATAATAAATTATGTTTATGTGTTGTTACAATGTATTTTTGTAAAAGTAGTTGCTAAATTAAGTTGTTGTCAATTAATTGTTAATTAGCGGTGATTAGTCATTCATATGTAAGTAATTAATTGTTAGAAAAATAATTAGTGAAAATTTTTTGTATTGATTACAAATGTAAAATATTTGTATGGCTTTGTAAAATTAGTTATAAAATTAATTAGTTATTAATGATCTGTTAATTATTGGTGATTAGTCGTTAATATATCATTAATTAATTATTGTAAAATTAAGTAGTGAAAAATTTTGTGTTGATTGTAAATGTAAAATATTTGTATGATTTTGTAATATTAGTTATAAAATTAAGTAGTTATTAATAATTCGTTAATTAAAGGTGATTAGTTGTTAATATGTCATTAGTTAATTGTTGTAAAATTAATTAGTAAAAAATTTTGTATTGGTAGCAAATGTAAAATATTTGTATGTTTTTGTAGAATTAGTTAAAAAATTAAGTAGTTATTAATGATCCACTAATTAAAAGTGATTAATCGTTAATATGTCATTAATTAGGAAAAAAATTTGTTTTGGCTCCAAATATAAAATATTTGTATGATTTTATACAATTAGTTATAAAATGAAGTAGTTATTAATGATTCATTTATTAAAGGTGATTAATCATTAATATGTCATTAATTAATTATTATGAAATTAATTAGTGAAAAATTTTGTGTTGGTTGCAAATGTAAAAAAATTATGTATTTTGATACAATTAATTATAAAATTAAGTATTTATTAATGATCCATTACTTAAAGATTATCAGTCGTTAATATGTTATTAATTAATCGTCATAAAATTAATTACTAAAAAAAGTTGGTAATAATTGTACATGCAATATCTGTGTCTATTACTATAAAAGTAGATGTAAACTTTAGTTACTGTTAATTAATAGTTAATTAGATAGTAAATAGTTGCGAATAAGTCATAAATTAATATATTGATATTAATGGTAACATATGCTAACTTTTAGAATATTTATTCTATTTTGCATAATAAATGGAGCCTAAACCCTTTAATCCTTCAGTCTTAACATAGTAGGAGGGACATCAATCACAGGCTGTCTAAGACGGAGAAATAAACAACTTTTCACTTGTTAATTAGTTTATGTTGCATTAAGAATAAAACATTTCACGTGTTATCAATATAGGATCAAGCAACCCTCGTTGTTCGATGGCGCAAGTTATCACTCCATTGCAATGAGTGTACTATCCCCCATAATCCTTGAATGGAGCCATACTTGCATTTGGCTAGATTTGAAGGTGCGAGTCGCCTGCTGTACATACCACTAGATTGGCATATGAATACTACATTGGTGGAGCAATGGTGGCTAGAGAAGTACACATTCCGCATGCTAACATGGGAGTTTACTATTACCCCACAGGATGTGGAGATCTAGTTAGGACTCTTCGTAGATGGTTAGGTAATTACAAAGAGTAGTTACTTAGATTAAGGTGTGATTTGTGAAGAATTGTTGGGGGTGAGGTTGAGGCCTAGCGATAGGGGGGCTACATTGATATAACGAAGCTCCATGATGTGTTCTGAATGTTCCCACTTGATGTCGATGCTAAGTAAATCCATTGATACACGCATGCTTGCATAATGCAGTTGTTGAGGGGATTTATCTTTGTTGATAAATCTAGCTTTCTTGTCTACACAATATGGTTTCCCTTATTGGAGCATTTCAACATTGTTAAGGCATATAGTTAGGGGTTTGCTTGTTTAATATGGTTATATCGCTAACTTTTTATCACATCATCGCCGTTGACACACGAGATTGGAGGGGCTACCATTCTCCTATAGGTATGGGCTTAGGATAGATTTCCCCACATAGCACCTCTTAGCCGACATAGATTTTATATAGAATCTAGATGTCCATTGGTAGCACATTAGAACACGAAGAGGGAAATATAGTATCACCCTACCCACGTTGTCGATACATATTGGGATGCATTGGACATCTAGAACATGTCACAAGTATTTTAGCAACCTTTTTTTTTTCTTGCATTTCATAATATTGATCATTTACAGTTAATATAATTTCCTATTTTTCAGGTGGATTGGGAGCAGTATGGTAGGAATGTAATTTATCTTTTGCCTACTTTTTGCAAAGGTAGCATACACATTTGGATGGCTTAAATGCTACTAATTTGCTTCCACATTGTTGAGTGGCATTTCTGAGACCAAGTAGCCAAGCAATTTGGTGGTTTCCAATGTATCCCGTAGCCGGTGAACATACAATTGAAGCTCCATGAAATTGACCTTTGGGGAAGGATTGATGTTGATTGGTTGATCTAGCATGTAGTGTATATAAATATGTGGGAAGAGCGGGTCCATCTAGTGGTTCACATGGAGGGCCCTAATGGTGTGCATGACAATTACATGCAATGGTATGGCTCGATCAATTGGTGTTGGATTGGACACACGAGGGTTGTGCTTGGATTTCTAGTATGTACAATTTACATCAACACTTTTTAAGTGAATAATTACATGACCGTTTCTTATTTAATTTACATTTTGTTCATACTTGCAGGGTGAAACCTTATGACAAATCTGCTTATCACCGGATGTAGACACAACCATAAGAATAATTGCTTAGGGTCTTTACTTTATGCAACAACATGGGGTAGGGTGTAACACTGTAATAACAGCTACAATCGATTCCTACGCAATGATGGATAGCGAGATGACGACGACCTTGAAATTGGGCTAAGACGCAACAAAACCTTATATAAGACCAACAAATGCCTATTGATTCCAATGCGATGTATGCTAGCTTAAGGCCAATTTTTAGCCAATATGAAACACCACATCAACATTTTATAAGTGGTCTTATTCCAACACCACCAACTCTATAGAAGAAATGCTCTAGAAAATAACTTATGTACTAGAGTGAATCATCAACTCAGCCTACAAAGTAGAATCTCGCACCTTGGCGAGCATTTAACAATACTCCCCAACAGCATCCAGCATAGGAGCTTGAAGCTCCTCCAACCCCACATCCAAGGCTAACCAATGCCTTCATTCAGCTAGCAAGATAATTCACTAAGGAAAAGAGATGGAATGGGGTAAGGATAGAAACTAATAATTTGTTATTCATTTCATATGTATATGTTCCAATAAAACTATTAAGTTGATGTATTTTTACATTTTCTAATGAATTACGACATATTTCATCTAACAGATAATGTTAGCATTTGACCGTTACACATGTAATGTATACATATAGAAATTTATAACTTTAAATATGTGAAAACAAATGTCTAATGAAATTAACATTTGAAATAACTTCTCAATAAATTACAAAATTGCAAATATATATGTAAAATATCAAGCATCTCCCTTCTACTGCATCAAAACAAACTTGATGAAATGGTTGAGGATTCACCTAAGCTTATAAAGGGAAAAAGCTAATGCTAGTATCACATATGCAATGCCGAATGTGATGAAATATACATTAATATCCATCATTTACCATTATCATGTTAACTTGGGCATATTCTTCTATTATGCACCCTTGCTCCACAAAGTCCATATGTGATTTGATCTGGAAGCGCCTTAATGTCCATCTACATGTAGTATCTTTTTCGCCTTGGTTTTCCCTTCTTCCATGCAAGGTTTCCCCTTAGGCAAAGTAACGGGAAGCGTACTAGGGCTCCCAATCTAACTTATCGCCTATAGGCATGAAGTGTATCCTATTTGTGTGCTCTTAATGTGCCCATCTGTACCAATCAGGTATAGAGTGCATCATATCAAGCTTAAGTGAAGTAGCTATTGCATATACGTAGGAGCATGGAATTTTATATATTTACCGCTTTTGGCAACTACATGTGTTGTGGGCAAAGTCAACAACGTATGTTCAGCCTCCTCCCCTTAACTCGGTGGCGATATGACAACTCCTGGTGAGGGCTTCAAAAACTCTATCATGCTTGCTATAGATGATCCTGTAGTTACTAACTCGTGAACTCCATAAATTGATTTTTTGGGTTGTATATTTAGTAAAAATTATATCTTTCGCCATATTCTTCAATGTCTTCACATGCTTCTAGACAAAAAACCCTACATAGTTGTAGAACGTTCTCTTCACTAAAACAGTCACAGTTAACCCCTAAGCTCCTTTTAACACAGAATTATAGCTTTCAACAACGTTGGAGGTCATATACCAAAACCGATAGCAACCGTCATGAGCTAACGTCCACATATCCATCGACATGTCCTCAAACCAGTTTAATGCATTCAACTTAGAGAGAGGGGTTGCTGCTATTTTTTAGTCTTATGGATATTTTATAAGAGGGTTTTGCTAGGGTTTAAGGTATAAAGTAAAGGGGGATCATAAGAGTTTAAGGGTATTAATTTAATGGTGAAATGTGTTATTCTCTTTAACCTAATTAGCATTTTATTTTTCCTCATTTTTCCCACTCCATTCCAACTGAAAAATAATTCCTTCATTTCCCTAATTTGCCCTTAGAAACTCTAGAATTTCATCACCATTCAATAAAATTAAGTTAGGGCATTTTAGTCATTTTGTGCAATTGACCTTCGAATTTAAATTTTTCTTTTCCAATTGTCTCAAAATAATTTTTAATTAATTTTATTTACTTGGTTAAGTTCTCAGAGCCATATTTAGGATTTTTAAGCTAGTTTGGGCCCAAATTCAATAAAATCGTCTTTGAGGGCAAAATGATCACTTTTTGACAAATTGTCTCAAAACTTTAAGAGATCACTCCTGCTAACTTAAAACGACTCCAAATGGCTCTAATAAACATTTTTAGTGATCTCAACCAACTTCAATGACTCCAAATTAGGTTCAGGGGCAAAATGGTCATTTTGCAAAATTCATCTCCATCCTTCAAAATTATTTTTTCTAATTGATTTAAGATAATTCTTTAATGATTTTACTTACTTAATTAGGATCTTGAAATTTTATTTAGAGTCACTAAGTTATTTCAAAATTATTTTCAATAAATCGAGTTCAAGAGCAAAAGAAGACATTTTTGAAAAACTAGGCCACAAATTTTGTAAATCTTTTTTAATTGACTTAAAAATTTTCCTTTTAATTCCATTGACCTTGTTTAGAAATCTAGGGTTTTTCAATCATTACCATGAGCATGGCTGTAACCTCACCGTGAACATTTACACACTCATGAATATGCTAGAATACCTATTTTATGTTTTATTTCGTTATGTTCTTAAGATTGTCATTAATTATGATATTTCCACTCTCTTTGGTTTGTATATAAGGGTTATTTTGTTTCTCTATTAAGAAGAGAAGAGACACTTTGATATCCATTATGTTCATAGAGTTGTAAAACCTTTCTTTTTCTCCTATTAAGGGATTGTTCATAAACTCCAGATCAGTGGGTTTCTTTAATATAATTAGATTGATTCTTAAGTCCATCAATCTTCTAATTATATTGTTTATTAATTTTTTTTATCTTGAGGATATTGAAGCAAGATTTAATATTTTATTTCAATTATCTATTGATAATTGTTTATATCCATTTTAATTTCTATTGTTTATATATATAAAAACGCAAAAGACATCAACTTTAGCTCTGATAGTACCTAGATTTCATCCAAGGGTTTAGGGCACATCACAAAGGATGAGTATTGATATTTGGTGAAGGGTTTCTATTGTACAATTTTTATATAATATTTTGTAAGAATTAAGAATCTACGCTAATGAAAAAATTGCTTCATTCTTAATCTATGTTCTCGGAAAGTCGAAGTTAGATACATTTATATACTTATTAATTAATAAATTTACTTTGAACTAATTAATTAATTGATTTTGTTTAAATTTAATCAAATAAAATCTAACAAATCAAACTAAATAATTTTATTTCAACAATTGATTTAAAGTAAATTCACTCAATTGATTTCCAATAAGTTCAACATATTAAATTATTTTCAAATAGATTAAATCAACTATTTAATTTCTCTTTCCTTTCCCATGCTTATTTAAATTAACCTACTAAATAAATCAATTAAATAACTTGATTTAATATTAATTATGATATATAAGACAAATTAAACTAATTAATTTAATTAACTAAAATATTGAAAATGTTTAAACTAATTAAAATTTTATTTTCGTAAATAAATTTTAAAAAAAGGCTCGCTTGCTACATGCGTGTAGTTCATTAATCTTATCGGGCCTTGTGTGCCTGTGGTCGCATTTCTACATCTGGGTGCTCGTGCCTTAGGTTGAGGCTTATGCGCTCGTGCCTTCAAATATTCTCGCATGCCAGTGCCTGGACAGCCCATCAGATTAGCCCATGTATCATCGTGCTCACCTGTTCGACTCCCACTGACCATTACCAGCTTCACTTCACCGGTAGAATAGAATCCGGTCTCAGTCGTCTATTGAAAACAAGGATAAGTCATTAAAACCTCTGCCCTTGTCGGTTTCATTTTTGACATTTTATTTTGAACCACAGGACTAATAATCAGCTTATGGTTAAATATAAATGAAAACACGAAAGTTGCATTCACATGCTCTTTAAAATTTTCCATGGAAAAATAATAGTAGCCTCACACTATAAAAAGCAACATATCTCCTCCAACTTCAGAACAAATTGTATTAAACCCTTGCTAGCATAAACATGGCTATAAGAATTTTGCTGTTAAATATCCTGAGTTTGCTCCTCCTATGTTTCTTAACGAAATTAGATGATGCAGGAGCTGCATCTCCTGGGTTGTCGGAGCCCGGCTGTAGAGATCATTGCGGAAATATAGCAATTCCGTTCCCCTTCGGAATGGATAAATCCGAGTGTTTCTTGGATGAGTGGTACGAGATAGATTGCCAAAATGGAACTATCCCTTTCCTAAAGATGTTCAACATGAAGGTGCTTCATATTTTAAGTGGTGATCATCAACATGTTACTGTCAACTTTCCAATAATACATTCAAATCCCAATTGCTCTCCTAAAGTGATTAGTCAACCTCCGAGCCTACAAGGGAGCCCATTCGTCTTCTCATCTGACGATAATATCTTCGCTGCAGTTGGCTGTAACGTTGATGCTATTATGAATAGTAACAACTATTCTTTAGTAGGTTGCAGGCTCGAATGTAGCGGAGGCGACTTCAGAAGAAATAGTACTTGTTCTGGTTTTGACAGTTGCTGCCAAACCAAGGTACCCTCCGGTCTACAGACGTTCAGAGTGGATTTCAGTAATCTAAAAGAGGCAACAGCGATAAATGACCAGCAGTGCAACTATGCTTTACTGGCCAATGAGTCGTGGTTGCGGCCCTCATTTAGAGATCTGGATTCGCTGAAAATGAAAGGGTATGTCCCTGTTGAACTGATATGGGCAATCTCAAATTTCACTTATCTCCCGAAAGTGTCGAGTCATAACAAGGAGTGCCACAACTTGACATACGACATCCCGATGTTCTACTGCAAGTGTCGTTCTGGTTACCATGGCAATGCTTACCTCTTTCGTGGATGTCAAGGTAAGATCTCTTGCTTTCTATCAATATATGAAAATGGAGCTGAAGAAGTATTTGTTTCACCAAAAATAATTTTTGAATTCTTTTTGACACTTTTTGTAATTAATAATCTAAATTTATCATATATTACCATAACAAAATCTCAAAATCTAAAAACGGTAAATGATGGCGGAAAACAGAGAGGTTGTAGGATTGTCGGTGTTAATAGCTAACTATCACAGAAAATTCATAAAGAAAAATTTAAGAAAAAAAAAGGAAAAAATATCCTTTTGCTGCTAAAAGTCATTAATTTAAGAGAATGTATGGGAATTGATTTTTTTTTTTTTGGCGAAAAAAATTCAAAGTTATAGAATTCAGTGGTAAAAGGAGATGATTTTTTCCTCTCTCCCTTTTTTTTTCCCTTACCAATCAAATATTAAAAAGAAAAATTTATCATTCACTTCCTTCCACTAATACCCTCCAAATCTAGATAAGAAATGGAATTTGTATTTACATCATTTTCCACTCACTTCTATTCAATTTCACTCTTCCTATTACGTTACCAAACAACGCATAAGAAATTCCAAGTTTTACAACTTCTAAGAGTGCTTTTAATGTATTCTTATTCCGTCAAGATTTGTGGAGTCGTAATTAAAATTATTTCTGCCTAAACTTTCCAATTATATCCGGTGAATAACAATCAAGATTTATAGAATTGTAATTAAAATTATTCTTTTCTAAAATTATCTCATGAATAATTCACATGCTTCTTCAATGATTAATTTTCCTGAATATATCCTTTTTATTTTCATTTTTTTTTGTTTTATATCTATATATTTCTTATCCATCGAAATAGATATTCATAGCCACTCACATATTATATATATATATATATATATATATATATATATTTGATATTGGATTTTTTTTTTTACTACTTGAAAGGACCTTATGCTAATCTAAAATAGATAGAAGGTAGACTGATTCTACATATCATATTTTAAATCAGATATCAATGAATGTGAAGATCCAACCACCAATCGCTGTCAGGGGAGATGCATAAATATTCCAGGGTCATTTCACTGCGAGGATCCAAGCAAAAAATGGAAACTCCTTCTTATAGGTTTGTGACTTTGCTCCATTTGAAGATAGAATCAAATAATAAAAGGAAGAACAAAGAAAAACAAAACAAACCTAAGCCCTGTTTGTTTAAAAAAAAATTTGAAAATGATTTTGTTTTACTTTTCCTTATTTGTTATGCTGTAGAAGGTCAAAATATTTTCTTTTAATAACGAAAACATTCTTTCATAAGGGAAATCCAGCTTTTTTCTAAGAAAATAACTTAATCTATTCAAAACAAAATGTCATTTTTTAGATCAATCGTTATAAGAATTATAGCTTTAAGAAAATCAGCTTTTTTCTAAGAAAATAACTTAATCTATTCAAAACAAAATGTCAATTTTTAGATCAATCGTTATAAGAATTATAGCTTTAAGAAAGTGATATTATTTTATTCTTATTGTGATTCATCTACAAATTATATTTTAACCATGAAATGAATTTAATGGACAACAAAAAAAGTTAAAGAGACTTGTTAAAAATTATAAAAATCAGTTGAAAAGGTTGCAATAATGTATATTACAAAATCTTTTTATTTATACTTATACTTTTAAATGATATGTTTGAAATAATATTTTTTTTAGTAATACGCTGATATTAATTAAGTACTTCTACGAGTTATATAATATTTATAAATCATACATTGGAAAAGTTTTCTTGCAACATTTTTATAAATACAACCAAATGCATAAAAATATATCATTTTCAAGAGAACAATTTTAAGTAAAAAAACCTTTCACCTAATAAGTGATTTTTCTTTTCTTTTTTTTCGATAAATAATAAGTGATAATGTCATATCAAATTGGTGCATATTTCGTTTTCGTTGAAAAGAGTAATTTAAGCCGATATCAATAATGGCTAGCATTGTGAAGTGACAAATTAAAAATAGTGGCATTGTACGATAATAACGAAGGCCCTCAATAATGTGCATTTTAAAAATGTAGGACACCGAGACATGTTCTAAAAAAATTATTCTAAAGTAAATAATTGTATGCAACCTTCAAACATTCCATTTTAAAACAAAATTGAAAGAAATCCAATTCAAAATTTAAAGCATTTTACAGTTAAGTTGTGCCGATTTAGTGAATGTTATTGCTCTCTTTAGTTAGAGGCCGAATTTTAAATATATCCCAAAACTAATTCTTAGATACGAATAGACCTCTAAAACCCTAAAGTTTTTTCTTTCTTTTTTTCCTATGTTTTGAGTTTTAAAATATACACCCCTTCAAATTGCCGCTAGAGCCCCCAAACTATTGTTATTTATGGTGCCTTCTATGATACTTTTGGGTTTTAGTAACAGTTTGAAAAGTGTGTCTATATTTTGAAAAGTTTTAGAGATAAAAATTCATTTTCTAGATTTTCTAACTTAATAGTAAGTAAATTTTTATTTCTTAAGTTTGATTTTCACTCAACATGTTCGCCATAATTATAATAAAATACCAAAAGGATTATTTACCTAATTTATTTAAAACAAAGAAAAGATACCAAAATAGTTTTTAACTAAGGTTGTTCATCAAACTAAACCTTGAACCTGACCAAATCAAATCAAATCGTAAAATAAAATCCTTTTAAATTTTGATCTAATTCACAATTCAATTTAAAAGGTCAAACCAAATTCAATGGTTTGAACCCAAATCAAACTACTTCTTATTAAAATGTAAAAAATAAGCAATATTTGTTAGTTTTAAATCTTATTAACATTTCAATTTAATCCTATTTAAGTTTTCTTTTTCTTTTTCTTTTTTTATTTCTCACTTCACTTTAAACCTTCACAACCTACTCATTTTCTTTCTCCATTGTCTCTTATCTCTTAAGTAGATTCATGCACCTTCATTATCACCTAAAATACAATGTCATTGTGAAATAATGTCATGTGACTTTAATTCTTATGTAGTGTTCCATAATTTGAGCATTATTGTTTCATTGAAAACTTTAATGACTATTGATATAATTAGTTAGAACAAAGTGTTTTAAAAAAGTAGTTCAAATAGAATCGAATCAAATTGAATTACATCTAAAGCAATTTGGTTCAAAATCTGAAAATGTTAAAAAATGATTTAGTTTATTAAAGCTTTAAATGAATTGTTTTAAATTCGGTTTGGTTTACTTAAACCCTTGAACCAAATTGAACCAAACCATGAGTACCCTTATTTTTAACCACTAGGTTTTAAAAAAGCAAAGACCAACACCATACAGTTGCAATTAGATACAAATAAAATAGAGTGAAAAAAAGGGCCAAATAGGAGCAAAACCTCAAACTAGCATGCAAGATTTTTGTTATAGAGTTTAAAATAGCATTAAAAGTAGGGGTTTAGGTTTTGGTCTCAGACCAAAGCTTAACTAATTCACAACTTTATCATTTTTTCCCCTCTTGAGTTAGGTTTATGCAAGTGAATTAAATGGGTAAGTTCATTATCACTTGCTTAATAAACAAACTGGAATTTTAGATCCAACCATTATATGAATTGGTAGATTAAATGAATCAACCCATTTACTCAGTCCTATTGATGTATTTTGATGAGTTAAATAGGCTAATAAACTCATTTAACCCATTTATACATTTTTTTTTTAGTCATATGCACTAACCCACCAAACACTAAGATTTTTTAATGCAAAAACTTAAAATTAATTAAACCATGTTAATAATTTCTTTTTCAATTAAAGTCATACAAAACGAAATGGTATTTTCAGATGGGAGAGCTCATGGAGTACTTGTTGCATTAATATAATACATATTAATTCATTGCATGCTAACAAACTTTCAATTTGAATTTTTATAATGTTGTTAGACTACCTACCAATAATTCTGAAATACTATCAAATTGGAAGCAACGTGTTTGAACTCTCTCTCTCTCTCTATCCAGAAACATATATGAATTCTAATGGTAATATTTATTATTGACAATAACCATATAACACAACGATTTTGTCGTTTTACATGGTTTAATTTATAATGCTTTTCTGTACATGGTTTTATTCATCATTGTTCACTCCATATCAAATCCAGAGAGAAAAATGGATAGGTGATGCTGCTAATAATATCTATAGCTGCTAATTCATATTAGGAAGTACGATTATCAAATTTGTACAAATTATATTCTCAAGCGTCTTTTTCATCATTTAAGTAAAACAAAACATAGTGTATGTTTATTAAATCATATCTGCTAAGGTTTATTTAAAATTGTGCATAGTTATACAAAAGAAAATTAAATCTTAAATTAATGGTTACATAAGATTATATGCTTTAATTTCTATGAATGATTGAATACTGAAAACACTACAAAAAGAAATTTAAACTTTGAAAATCATTAGAACTTATTATTCATCAATTAAAATTTTGATCATATAATAAAATTATAAAGAAAGTACCATAAATATGGAATAGTGAAAGTTAAAAACATGGATAAGTTTTCACATAATTTGTAAATTCATAATGGAGAAGTTTATGATTCTCCATTTATAGGGACAATTGTATTTTCTTTCAAGTAGTTATAATAGAAGATTTAAACCTATACCATTCTTATAAAGTATAAGGTTCATAAAAATTGAGCCATTTATATTAGACAATAAGGCTGGCTGGTTGTGATAATTACATAATACTCGTTTTCTCTTACCTTTTCTTTCTTTTTTCTTTTCCTTTTTTTTTTCTTTTAAGTTGGTGGGCCAAGCGACCCCATAACAAGTTAGATCACTTAGCTTTGAATAGGCATGCCAAGTAATTTACTTTTTAAATAAGTCAAAATTTTCAACCCTAATCTACTTTCTTTAGTAGGTTAAATAGATTAGCCTACTAGTGCTAACTCATTTGCACAGCTCTACCCTCAGTTGAAGCAAATTAGGTTTGGCATAGATAATAAAATTGTTTTTTCTTTTTCTTTTTTTGATGTCTTAAGTGTCATTTCTATGAGCAATTACTATTGTCAATACACGGGCACATAATGAAATCTAGAGAAAAGGATTAGAAGTCACTTAACTATAAAGGAAACAAATGTACACTTTATTGAAAGCAAATGAACTTTCATCAATGAAAGTCTTTTTTCTTTCCAACATTAATTAAAGTCTTTGAAATATATATTTTTCTCATTTTCTAGTAAACCTTAGTTGTTAAACCATGGATTAGCCAATTGAAGTCATCTAATTTCCACTCTTGTTATTCCTCTTTCAGCTCTTCCAATCTAGTATAACTTGTCTTCATGTTTTGGCATATACATTTCCCTTTATATTTCTCTCTTTACATCGATTATTGTAAGGAAGAAAAAAATCAAATGGCATTTTCCTATGACGATATGTGTATCAAGAACTATGAAAGGCACTCAAACTTAGTGTTAAGGAACAAATGAATAAATGCTTTCATTCCCCTTTTATAAATATTCTTTACAAGACAAAACACATGCATTCAAACATATGTTTTTCCCATTACAACAAACTTATAAATATAGACTACGGAAAGTGATTTCCTTGCATCTTTTTTCTTTATGTAGGTATTGGTGCTGGCTTAGGGTTACTTCTCTTAATTCTTTTAGGCTGGTGGCTAAGAAAGGAAAAGAAGCTTAAGGAAAAGTATTTTAGGCGAAATGGTGGGCTTATACTGCAACAACAACTATTGTCACATGAAGAGAACGTTAGAAATTTTAAATTATTTAATAAAAAAGAAATACTAATGGCAACTGAAAATTTTAGTGAAAGTAGAGTTCTAGGTAAAGGTGGCCAAGGAACTGTCTATAAAGGAATGTTAACAGATGGAAGAATAGTGGCAATAAAAAAAGCTATGGTCATAGATGAAGGAAAAGTTGAGCAATTTATTAATGAGGTTGTCATTTTAACACAAATTAGTCATAGGAATATTGTACAACTACTAGGATGTTGTTTGGAAATAGAAGTACCTCTTTTAGTGTATGAGTTCATACCAAATGGAAACTTATACGAATACCTTCATGGGCCAAATAAAGAGGATCCAGTGTCTTGGGAAGTGCGTTTGCAACTTGCAATAGAAATTGCAGGAGCACTTTTCTATTTGCACTCTGCAGCAACAATACCCATATATCATAGGGATGTCAAGTCTACAAACATACTTTTGGATGCAAAGTTTCAAGCAAAGATAGCAGACTTTGGCACATCACGATTAGTATCTCTTGATCAAACTCATTTGACCACATTAGTACAAGGAACCATTGGATACCTTGATCCAGAGTATTTCCAAACAAACCAATTTACAGATAAGAGTGATGTGTATAGTTTTGGGGTTGTACTTGTTGAGCTTCTAACAAGACAAAAGCCTATTTCTACAATGAGGATGGATGAAGGTATAAATTTAGCTGCATACTTTATTCTTGCAATGGAAGAAGGCCATTTATTTGATATCCTAGAAGCTGAAGTTTTAAATCAAGGCACAAAGGAAGAAATTGTTAATGTTGCTAACCTTGCAAAAAGATGTTTGCACTTACATGGAAGGGACCGACCTACAATGAGAGAAGTGGTTATAGAATTGGAGGGGATCAAAAAGTTACGACACTTGCTCAATGTCCAAGAAAGTGAAGAAAACTCAATGCATGTTCAACGTCAAGATATCTTCAAATCAGCATCAGTTAGGCTTGGAGTTGATACAAATGTTGCTGCTCTGTTAGATGCTCATCCTCTTTTACTTGGTAGGACTTGGTGATAACAATTTTCCTTCATTATCAATCAATTATGTTTAACATTACAAATAACACAAATAAAAAGATAGTTAGTTTCCTTCAATCTAGATCACAAGCAATCCTTTGCTTTTATAAAATAGATTACTGTCAAGGCGTTATCTATTTTCAATACGATATGCTCACAATTAAATTGGAATTTATAAATTAAAAGGGGATTATTTGGTAGATTAAAAATTGAAAAAAAAAACAAAAAATCATGGCATTAATTTCAAAAGTTTACAAGTCCATGTATGATATGCTATTTGCATATCATTTTAAGAGCACTAATGTGCTATAAGACGAGTAACTAAAGAGTACACCATAATCACTTTAGATTATTAATTTTTTCAATGATGCTTATGTTTTTTCTATTGTGGACATTGTTCGTCATTTAAATTTGTTTTATAGGAGATTGTAACTTGTGACAGAAAAATTCATTTTGTTAATTTTGTCAACATTAAGATAATTCACAACAATTTTGTTGATTTAGAGTTTTAGATGTAAATTTACGATCCTTTTATATCAATCAAGGTTTTGCATAGGATTACTTCACAAAATTTCAAATAGGTACATTATAAATTACATAAAAAAGGGCACTTTAAATAATGAGACCATATTAAGCCAATAGAATTAGAGCTACGGTCATACCTATATAGGGTGAATGGGTGTAACACCTCACCTTCCAAGTGTCTGCTCAACTTGCTTATTAACTTATAATATCCCAATTCTGGTACTTGAAAGACAAGTCATTATACAATCCTTAAACTAAGGATAAGGCTTGCTCCGATATTATCAACCTAAACCTTTTTTATTTTTTCTCAACTATAAACATTTCACATCTCAACAAAAATCCAACCATTACATCCACTTGTTAAGACTTAAAAACAACTGCTAGATGCTCCTACCCATAATAATCATCTCCTAGTGTTCACAATCTTTGAATAACAAATTTAAAATTCTTGAAGGATCAATACATTAATATGTGGACATAATAACAAATATCACCAAAATGACTGTGTTAAACCTACTTGTAAACCTGTTACATTTCTCCCATCAAGCACATATCAGTAACTCCTTCACTACATAACTTATCTTAAACCATTACTAATCATATCTCGCCTAAATTAACATTAACTACATCAAAAGAATAAAGCAAAACTATTTTCAAACTTGAACTTGTGTATCTCGAGCTAGCATTAGAACATCTTATTCAAATGCACCTATATAAACACACATCTTAAGCACTCAATTTGTATTTCAACTCTATGTATACTAATTCATTTGATAAGTCATCACCTCTAATACACAAAATTTAGATAGAGTACTTGTCTTGATTTAGGGGAACTATCCATCCTACTTACCTAATTTAACCACTCACCACATCAATCATGATTCACCTATATTAGAATTTATAAAACCACCACAACTATAGATTTTTATATTTACATATGAATATTAAACATAACTTGATTACGATCTCTTATACAATAGAACTCATAGATTCTCTAACAAATGAACAACAAAAGCCCAAGTTTTTCCTAGTCTAGTGCTCTTCAACATTCCCTAAAAAGCCTAGTTGCCAATTTAGCCATCTACACCTACACTTAAGGTTAGTAGAAAAACTAACTCCTTAACTTGTATTCGAGCTAAGTTAGTATAATAGAATAATCAAAACAAGAGATACAACACATCATAATAGTATATAGAAGCAACTTAAACATCCTTTGTAAATGCAATTGTGATACTTGCTCACCCACCATGGTTACACTAGCTCTAACATTGAGAATTATTGTGTTTCATTCAGTCACTAGCACTATTTCCCTTTCCAATGGCCCCATCACTAAGGCATTGAACCAAGACCATTCTAGATAGTGGAAAACCATATATTACACACCACATAGGCTCATTAGAGAGTTTTCACGACATAGACATGCTCTAGCATTTTCACCACATAAGCTTGCTCCAACATATGCACCACAAAGGCATGGTCCAACATTTTACAATACAAAGTCATGCTCATGCAGTCATGCCACAAAAGCATGCTTACCTATATCCATCCGAGAACATCCTTCGATGCCATAACCACTCAAGACTTTCAAGCTATCCTTTCATTGAGAAATCTATTGCTATACAGATATGCTTATGTCAAACATGATATCATGACATGGTAATACTAGAGAAAATGTGTCATACAATCAATGATGGGTACACTAACATCTCAACATTTAGCGTACACTAACATCATCCAAAGAAAGATATGGTAGAATCATCAACTAATTACAATAGGTAATTATGATAATAATATTATGATTCCATCATGACATACCATAATCAAGGTATCTTACTATGATATTTACTTATGTGAATTCATAGAGATATAATGCTAGATAAGTGGCCAACACCATCTTGACCATTGCATAACACAAAACATCAATAAGGGGTAAGGTTCTCACCTATATATCGCAGTCCCTTTACTGAATACATATTTATATATCAAAAGTCAATCTTCATGTGCAAAAGTACCTACCAGCAACTAGCAAGTTAGTAAACATTAAAAGTAAGGTACACAATGTAGCTCATAACTCCTTATTTTCTATTTTTACACCATTGACTTCTAAGTGCCATGAGTTTCATGTTTATTATACAATTTTAACATTATTTTTGTGATCATATTTTCAAGAACTACTCAATTATTCCAAAATATCTATATATGATAAACTTTATGTCAACATGCTTGTTACTCGAGGAGCAATATGAATACATTAGAATATAAAATTGATTCATTATGTAAAATCACCAAATGCCTCTTCTTTATATATATATACCAATACGGATACAATTGCACCAATACACTACTCGTAATTAATAAATTCCTTTATTGGTTTTTAATCGCCATACTTTATTCATACCTCATCAATTTAATGAATCTTATATTGTCACATTGTACTATTTCAATGACTCCACAAGGGTGTTGGAATATGAACTCGACCTATTCAACAAATTATCGGATTGCCCATTAAGCGACATTGGTCTATCTTCCAACTTTAGTTATGCTCATTCAACTAGACCATGTTGAATTCAAATTGTACAACGGATTAATTTGTCATCACCAATTTTTCTACAAAACAAACTGGCCAAAAAAGGCATAACTCATCAAACATTACATTTGAATCACATAATTATCCAATTTGTGATAAAATCGATCGAAGTTTGTCAATGTGACTTAAATGTGTATTTAGCTAGATACGAGCTAAATTATATAAATTCTAAAAATTTGTGTACTAGATTGTATTTAATCAGTCCTATTGATGCTACTAGGCTTTGAAAACTACCATCAAGAGATTTTAGAAGAACACTTTATTTCCTAAATTAATATAACAGGGCAGCATAGCAAGATAAATCTTTAGTAAGTATTAAACGAGATGCAAATCAAAATTTCTTGCAATACAATCATAATATAACATTTTAGGAATTTATAAACCAGAAATCAAATTAAAACGACATCGGAAAGCATTTCAAAAACCATTTCAAATTCGATATCGCACTAGGTTATTTCTTAAGTACCTCGTATATTCACCCTAAATTTTGCGAAACAAGAGTTACTATTATAATCTACATAAAAAACAATCCCAATAAACATTTTTTTTCCAAAATTAATTAAACAAATTTGATATTTTTAATAAATTTTGCAAGGTTACGGCGTAGAAACAGGGTCTCACCATCGCCAGAGCTCTCTAGTGGCTATCGGCCACCACAACCTTGTCGGAACAGCCTCCCTAGCGATGTCCATTTGGAACCCTGATGCAAAACAAAGTAGCTCCACGTTAGTCCTATGAACTGAACTAACCAGCCCCTTCCCTTAAATTTGCCCCGTTTTCCTTCAATAATTTCTTAAGATTCCTCTCATTTTCTGCTCAAATCTCACTAATAGTGGCTCGTTCATGGTTGCATGTTAAGTTTACTGAGGAAAAATTGTAAGAAATCCAGGTCAGTTGGAAGGAAAATTGAGAGGAAGATGTCGCATTATATATTATATTATGTTTAGTTGCTTTTATGTCTTAATCCCTTCCTCTCTCTCAAACCTTGTCAAGAGGCTAAATGTCATCTAATTCCACTTCTCCAACGCCAGCAATCATCACAAGTTTGATAGAAATTAAGGAGTTTTCTGTTTTATTGTGAAATTTTATTGTGTCAATCCTTGATTATAGGATCTTATTTATTTCTTTCCATAGAAAAAGGATTGAGTCATCTTGATTATAGGATCTTATTTATTTCTTTCCTTAGAAAAAGGATTGAGTCAATCCTTATTTATTTATTTTTATTCTTTTCCTATATAGTTTCGTGTATTGTAGTCTATATATACTGTAACTCTTCTTTTGTTCAATATACAGAAATTCTTTCATAATTGTGTTTTTTTATTTATACATGATATCAGAGCCTCCTTTAATTGCTTTTGGAATTGAAGCTAACACAATTACTAATTATGTTTAACGCTTCTGTTGTAGTTTCTTTCTTGTACCATTGTCACTATGTCTAATCCTAAAAAAGATTATAGTGGTTCTCAAGAGAAGAACGACAACTATACAACTGTTTTTCCTATATAGGAAAATTCTCTTATCACCCCAGAACGCCTTGATGGAACCAATTATATTGAGTAGTCCTTGAATGCTCAAAATAAGATTCGTGGACGAAAGCGTTGGGGTTTTATTTTAGGTACAAAAGTCACACCAAAAGATGAACTTTTAGAAGAATACGAGTCATGGCAAGAAGAAAATTGTCTGGTAAAAGCATGGCTTCTTGATGCAATGACAAAAGACATCAGATCATTATTCCTTTGCTTGGGCACATCAAAGGAAATCTAGGATGTTGTGAAACAAACATATTCCGTCGAGCAAGATGCTTCAAAGGTGTATCAACTTCATTGTGAGGTAATGTCTATTCGCCAAAATGGAGAGACCATAATTTCTTATTTTGGAAAACTACAAAAAATATGGCAGCAACTTGATGATATTGATGATTGTGTTATGGAGTGTGCAAGTGACATCAACAAATATACTGCAAAGGTTAATGCACAACGTGTGTATATTTTTTTGGCTGGATTAGATTCTCAATTGGATGGGGTAAGAGGCCGAATACTTGCTACTAAACGATTGCCTAATATCCAAAGTGTGTATGCTGTGGTTTGTGCAGAGGCTAATCGATAGGGAGCCATGCTCGGAGGAACAATTGGAGAAGGAGCTGCAATGGCCACTAGAAAGACCTCCTCTTCAAAGAAAGATCGTAAATGTACTCATTGTAATGGCATAGGTCACACAATGGATACATGGATATCCAGATTGGCACCCAAAAAGCAAGAAGGCACCTCAAGCATCCTTTAATTACCAAGAGGAGACCATAAATCCAAAGGTTAATCTAGCCACAAGTTCTGGATTTGCTGCTCAATTAGGTACGTCCCTTATTAGTAATAGTGATTGGATAATTGATTCAGGTGCAACAGATCATATGGCTTGTGATAGACACAAATTTAGTCAGTTATCTTCTAGTTGTTCTATGAGTACTGTCACTAATGCTAATGGAGTTTCTTCTCCAATTGTTGGTATTGGTACTATCCCATTATCTCTTTCTTTCAATATAACAAATGTTTTGTTTGTGCCATCACTAAATTATAACCTTCTTTCCATACAAAAATTAACCAAGTCTCATAATCTTTCTTGTATCTTTTTTTCTAACTCACTGTGTTTTTCAAGACCTTTACACCAAGGAGAAGATTGGCAGTGGTAGAGAAAGAGGAAGATTGTACTATCTGGAAGATGGTTTTCAATTTTTTAGAAAAAGGCAAGCTCATGTGATACAAGAGAATTCAGTTGACAAGAAAAAAGAACAGATTTGGTTATGGCATAAAAGATTGGGACATCCATCTTTCTTGTATTTGAAAAGATTATTTCCTTCGTTATTTGTTGGATTTAGTGCTTCATATTTTGCTTGTAAAACTTGTGCTCTTGCAAAAGGTCATCGTGCTCACTTTCCTTTAAGTGAAAATAAAACAAGTATTCCTTTTTCTTTGGTTCACTCTGATGTTTAGGGACCAGCACCTATTTCAACTCTTAATGGAATGAGATGGTTTTTTTCCTTTTGTTGATGATTGCACTAGAATGACTTGAATTTATCTAATGAAAAAGAAAAGTGATGTAAGTTCTATTGTCCACCTTTTTCATAAGATGATTTTAACTCAATTTGGTATGTCAATAAAGGTGTTTCGATCGAATAATGGAGGGGAATATCTCAACCAAGAGTTAAAAGAATTCATGGGCTCTGTTGGCATGATTCATCAAACAACGTGCCTTTACTCGCCGCAACAAAACGGCATTGCAGAATGAAAAAATAGACAACTCTTGGAGGTCACTCGATCTTTTTTAATTGAAGGAAATGTTCCCTCTTACTTATGGGGTGAAGCCTTAAGTTCTGCAGTTTATGTAATCAATCGAACTCCTTTAAGTGCTCTTGATTATCGACGACCACTAGATGTATTGTCTGATCATTGTAGTCTTCCCCCTGTTGTTCATTTGCTCCCTAAAATTTTTGGTTGTGTTGTTTACGTTCATTTGTATCCCCATCAAAGAAATAAGCTTGAATCTCGAGCCGCAAGATGCATTTTTATGGGATATGGCAATTATCAAAAAGGGTACAAATGCTATGATCCTTCCTTTAAGAGACTTTATGTCTCTATGGATGTTGTCTTCCATGAAAACGAGTCTTTCTACTTTGCAGATTCTTCACTTCAGGGGGAGAAACATAATGAAGTGATCAATCTTGATGATGATGTAGTGCAGGCTTTTCTTCCATTGGATGAAGATACTAATAAAAAGCAGGAAGACAACACAGAAGTAGCACACAGAGAGCACAGACATATTCCAGAAATTGTAGAGAGAGGTGATAAAAACTCTGAGTTGGACGAATGTAATGAATTACAAGATGATCCTCTCTCAGATAGTACTAATCCTCCTACATCACCAGACCAATCATGTCAATCTTCTCCTAAGGTAACTTCTGACTACCATATTCCAGCTCGTGCTAACCGTGGTATACCTCC
Source organism: Laguncularia racemosa (assembly GCA_037954665.1). Taxonomy (NCBI): domain Eukaryota; kingdom Viridiplantae; phylum Streptophyta; class Magnoliopsida; order Myrtales; family Combretaceae; genus Laguncularia; species Laguncularia racemosa. Next base: position 685,947 of record JBBMOL010000211.1, read on the forward strand.
TACTAGATATGAACCTGATCTTAAAGCCAAAACAAAATATCCCATTAGTAATCATGTGTCTTATCATCGTTTATCAAAGTCATATGCATCTTATGTACTGAAGTTATCATCTATCTCTATTCCTAGTAAACTACAGGAAGCCTTAGGAGACACGAAGTGGACCCAACCTATGGTAGAAGAAATGGCTGCACTTGAAAAAAAATGCTACTTGGGACCTAGTGCCTCTTCCCAATGGAAAAAAGACAGTGGGGTGTAGATGGATATTTGCTATTAAACATAAAACTGATGGAACTGTTGAAAGGTTTAAAGTACGGTTAGTTGCAAAAGGGTATACACAGTCTTATGGAGTCAATTATCAAGAAACTTTTTCGCCTGTTGCCAAGCTTGACACAGTGAGAGTACTATTATCCTTAGCTGCTAATCAAGATTGGCCTCTCCTTCAATTTGATGTCAAGAATGCCTTCCTTCATGGAGACCTCGTTGAGGAAGTTTACATGGATCCTCCTCCCGGAATTGAAAAATACTTAAAAACTACAATGGTGTGCAAACTAAAAAAAGCATTGTGCGGATTGAAACAATCTCCAAGGGCATGGTTTGGTAGATTTACAAAATCCATGAAGTTTTTTGGGTACAAACAAAGTAACGTAGATCACACATTGTTTATAAAACACAGACAGGGAAAAGTGACTGCATTGATCATCTATGTGGATGATATGGTGCTAACAGGTGATGATCTAGTTGAGATAGAAAATCTCCAAAAATACTTAGCCTCCGAATTTGAAATGAAAAAGCTTGGTAATCTAAAGTATTTCCTTGGTATTGAAGTAGCTCGATCAAAGAATGGTATTTTCTTATCTCAATGAAAATATATTCTTGATTTGTTAGCTGAGATAGGAATGCTTGGATGCAAACCTATAACTACTCCCATTGAACAAAACCATAAGTTATATCATTGCCTAAGTGAATCTCTAATTGACAAAGCAAGGTATCAAAGACTTGTGGGAAAATTGATTTATTTATCTCACACTAGACTTGATATTGCTTATGCAGTAAGTGTGGTGAGTCAATTTATGCATGATCCTCGAAAGTCACATATGGAGGCTGTTGAGCGCATATTAAAGTATTTAAAACATGCTCTAGGAAGAGGGTTACTTTTTAAGAAGCATGATCATTTGAGAATAGATGGTTATAGTGATGCATATTGGGCAGGATCAGCTAATGATAGAAGGTCAACTTCAGGTTATTTCACTTTTGTTGGAGGAAACCTTGTAACTTGGAGAAGTAAGAAACAACCAGTTATTGCAAGATCAAGTGCAGAGGTAGAATACAGAGGCATGGTTTTTGGAGTATGCGAATTGTTGTGGCTGAGGAAATTGCTAGAAGAATTAGATGTTGACTCTTAAGGTTCAATGAACCTATATTGTGATAATACTTCAGCTATTGAGATAGCTCGCAATCTAGATCAACATAATCGAACAAAGCACATAGAAGTTGATAGACACTTTATCAAAGAAAAACTTGAAGCTGGAACCATTTCATTGCCCTTTGTAAAGTCTGAAGATCAACTTGCTTATATACTTACTAAGGCTATTTCTAGCAAAGTTTTTGATAAAGCCTTATGCAAGTTAGGCATGTGTGATATCCATGTGCCAACTTGAGGGGGAGTGATAGAAATTAAGGAGTTTTCTGTTTTATTATGAAATTTTATTGTGTCAATTCTTGATTATAGGATCTTATTTATTTCTTTTCATAGAAAAAGGATTGAGTCACCTTGATTATAGGATCTTATTTATTTCTTTCCTTAGAAAAAGGATTGAGTCCATCCTTATTTATTTATTTTTATTCTTTACCTATATAATTTCGTGTATTGTAGTCTATATATATTGTAACTCTTCTTTTGTTCAATATACATAAATTCTTTCATAATTGTGTTTTTTTATTTATATAAAGTTGAGAATATAACTCTCTCTTTTTTTCTTATTTATTTCAGTGTAACTAATTTTTTTCAATTACAATTGTAACTACCCATTTTTAAGCTAAATAATTGTATTAGCTATAATACTTGCCATGTCATTACTACATTCTAAATTATACTATTTATTATTATTATTATAGTTGCTAACTTTATATATTGTTTAACCCTTCATAATATCTCATTATATAAATATATATCACAATTTATAATTCAAATTCCCTATAAATAACAAGCATCCTTATCAATTTATGGATAAAACAAAGTTGGTTCTTTCATGTTCCTCATTTTACATAAAAAAAAAAAAAAACTTTACAAGATTACTTTATTTAACATTCGTAAGCTCATCATACAATTCAAGTTAAATCAAAGATGGTCGATTCGAGCCTTGAACTAATAGCCTAGAACAATGGGGGTATCACAATAGGTATAGGGTAGATAAGTATAAGCCTTTATCCATATCCTACTTTGTAAGGAATAGGTTTCAAGATTTTGAAAATGAAACCAACTTTGTAGCACCATGAAGCCACCTTAAAACAAACCACTTTAGAACTTATACACTATAAAACCTGCATAGGGTTGTCACGCCCTAAAACCTTAAGGGCAATGATAGCTCGCCATCTATTCCATTTAAGTAAAGTATGCTAAGGTCTATTCTACAATGTGGGTTTTTAAACAAATTATGCTTCCAAAAATTGTTCATTAGTTTTGGAAAATACTTTGTCATTTGAAAATGCCTTAGAAAACCATAAATGTTTGAAAGTGGTTATTGATATTACCTAGAGAAGTAATTCCTTTATAAAATTAATAAAATATAGTGTTTACTGAATTTATAAAGTTCTTTTACATTAGAAAAAAGTAACAACTATCATCAAGACTCTTTAACTAGTGATATCCCAATCATAGAAATTGTATTCAACCTACATTCAGTTCACATATTATCAACAAACTTATCAAAACCTGAAAAAAGAAAGTAGGGAATGAACCATAAGGACTAAGTATAGAATAGCTTAGTACATTCTTGGATGCCATGCATACCTAGATTTAATGCATTAGCACAAATTCATTAAGTTAATTAAATTAAAGTAAAACAAGCCGCAAGGGAGTATTTATAACTCTAGACACTCTCAGGAACAAAAAGGTGTTTAACCTAACTCAATAGGTTTTAGAGGCCTATCACGACATATCCCATTATCGTGACTAAAACCATAATTGATACCAAAATCATCAACCATCTAAAGTAGTCTCATTTAGGCTTTTACTCTAAACACTAGGCTTGCCACTATAGTTGCAATCCATTCTTGTTGTCCCCTACGAAAACTCAACCCATATGGCATTCAGTTGACTTCTCTTTGCTTTTATGACCACTTTGCACAAGTACTAACCTTATCAACTTCTTGTTGTACCACTTTTTTGGCTTAAGCGCTTAACTATTGTATCATCCCAGCATTCTAAATCATAGCCAAAAACCTAGTCTAAAGGTGTTACCCTCTAGATTAAGTGACCATGTACAATCAGCATTATAGAAACTTAGGTCGAGTTTTAATTGTAGAGATAGAGATCCGGTAAAAACCCTATAGGGTTCTCAGACAAGTTTTCAGAAAGGGTGTAAAACCCTATAGGATTTCGATTCAAGTTTTAGAACTTAAGAAAAACTTAATGGGAAAACCCAAACCCAACAAATATAGTAATACATCTATAATAATATTTAAAGTTTACACATTACACTTTATTGAATAATTTTAAAAATTAATAATTAATAAAAATATTTTGAAATTTCAAAAATCCTTCATTACACAACACCCTATCCTAATTCCCTATTCCTATGTTACATCCTACTATCTATCTCTCTCGTCTCTTTCCATATGGATCGTCTTTACTCTCTCATCACTTTCAAGTTTCATTTCACACCTTCAATCTTCTTTGTCTCTCGTCTCTCCCACATTTTTCAAACATCTTTCTGCTTAGATTGCCTTTGATAACTCAAGCACCATTGTCTCTTCATCTCTCATCTCTCTTAAACTGAATTGAAACTCTTGTTAGTTTCATTCGATATCCCTCAATACATATTTGCCTCTCCCTCTCACAACCATCTCTCTCTTGTGTTTAGCTCCAGTGACCCACATAGGCTCACAATGGATGGTGCAAGCTCTCAACTCTCTCTTGTCTCAACATAAGGTGATGTTTGAGTTTAACTTGTGATTTTGTGAAATTGATAATGACTATGTAATTTGCTATTTATTGTTGGTAAACAATAGCTTGTAAGTTGATGTAAATATTTAATATTTTGCTTTTCATGAAACCGGGATAGGTCGAGTCATAATTAGGTCTTAAATTACCTAAGGGGTAGGTTTTAATACCATGAAAAAAAACCTTATAAAGTTTTGAAGGTAGGTTTTGAGATTAAATATTCCCTACTAAGTTGAGTTCAGGTTTCATACAACTAATGCCAAACTTGCCTTGATGGTATCCCTATTTAAGTATTAATTCATTTTAGTTATCCTTTATCTAACACATAGCATACAATTGTTCCCTACTTGCAAAAGTAGAGCCATAAGATGATCTTCAATTAAGTAGTCCTCCAACTTAGTTAGAGAATAACATGCAATTAAAATATAAATATTTATTAGTATTAGTATTTAATTAATTTAATTAACATGATTAATAATTCAATTACATTTAACTACTAATTAGGCCCATGGCTATTAACTTAGTACATAACTAAGTGTAAACCAATTTGAGCTAGTAGACTTATATAAAAGTTCCAGATAAGTCTATTATTTTAGTCTGATTATTAACGCTATATTCCTTTTAATTATTTAGTAAACTGGCTTGCTAATTGAACCAATCCGGATGTTATAAACTAATTAGGATAAGATTGAACTAATTAGGGGAAATTGGATTTGGTTCATCTTTTAGGGGTTTGACCCTATTCGATTTTATTTTAATTCTAATTTTATTATTATATTTGAATTTTTATATTATTTAGTTTAATTTTCTTAATTTTAGGTTTGGACCGGTTTAGTGAGCTAGTTAAGAGGGAACCAGTTCAACTCATGTGAATTGAGTTTGAACTAGTTCGATCCTTTCAAAGGGAATGTCCTAAGTTCTTTTATAATTTCATAATTAGATTATTCATTGAAAAGGCCTACATATGTATTTTAGTTTTAAGTCCAACATTATAATTTAAGCCCATGAACATATTTTAATATTGATCAACATGTTCATGAAGATCAAACATATTCTTAAAACCATCTTGATCCAAAATACTAATTATTAGTTGGGTGAAAATGATTTTGATTATGATAAAATTCTTCGTAGAAATTTAATCTTGAAGTAAATCTTAACATGGAAAAGTAATTATCTCAAAAGCACTTTGAAAATGCATTTTTGATGATTTTGTTTTAAGAAAATGGATCAAGCTTGAAATTCAAGAAAAACAGTTTGAATATCATAAAGAACACAAAAACACAATCAAGCCGTTCAAATACAACTTAGTGAGTTAGAAAGTGTGTCAACTCGCTTTAAGACTTTCCATTAATGAATCAATTGCCATTATACATTGAATCTATTAAAAGATGAACATTAAATTATAAAATTTCCATATTGATCATTCACATTACACATCATTCAAACTTCATTAAATCAACTACAATTTAGCATTAATTAACAAAATTCCAAATTTCAATTTTCATACACATACCTCACTAAATCAAGCATGTCTTACTCATTTTAACTCCAAAATATGTCAAACAAAAGCTAGTTGATTTCTAATTTATCCCTTATCAATTTCTTCAAGAATTTTTAGATTTTATGTAGACTAAATACCCTTTAGCTACTATTAAATTCTAGTTACGAATTAAAACTTCAAAACACCATATCTTACTTATTTTAACTTTGAATCACTTCAAACTAAAGCCAAAGTAAATCTCTTCCTCTTTTCAAATTAACATTTAAACTCCATTTAGCATCAGATTATTAGCCCATTTTTCTAGATTACTTTCTAGAAACGAATTAAAACTTCAACTAATTTGTTTCTTGCTTATTTCTTCACTAACCATCATTGCAATTCCTTGCATCTTATTATCATTCCTAAATCAAATTCCAACAATTAACACTCATCTAAATCATTAAAACATTATTTTTAACATTCCACATACCCATTTAACATTGTTTCATCACACCCCATTCATCAATTCTCTTCCAATAACAAATTCCAATTAACTATACTTTCTATCAAAACATTAATTACATATTTCTTATCATCAATTCACCAAAATTAATCAAGAATACACCCAATTACATAATCAAACCTCACAACATCATGTGTTCTCCATATTCATCAAATTAAAACTACAAATATTAACCTACTTCCATTACAATCTCAATTAATTATTCAAGTAACACCAAAATATAACAATTCACCAAATCAAACAATCCTCACATACACCTATACATCTATGCCATACATACTTGCACCCATACCCAATTCTACCTCCATTATTCATCAAACACACTCTAAACTTCAAATTAAACAAGTAATTAGGTATTCACCTTGCTCCCAACTCTTGTAATCTTCTAATATCTTTTGAACTTCAAGATTGAAGATCTAATATTAAACTCACCTTCATAAACCCAAAACTACCTATTAAGATCTTTATAGATTTTATAGATCGATTGATGCTCTACTATATATCTTAATCTCAAATACCGTTACCATGCTCAGTTTAACTTCAACACTCTAATAGGATTTCTACTTGTAAAATAGCAATTAAATGCCCAAGTTAACATTCTAACCTATAGATCGAAAGATTCTATCTAACATATCTAAAATATACATCCAAAATTTTCACTCTTACCATTATCCATGCTTCAGGCAAGCTTGTAATGCAACTCTACCACTTGATTCTTCAACATCTTAATTCAATTCCTTGCATAAATTCATAGTTAACTTAATATTGGACCATTTGAGCTCTAAAATAAAAATGTAACTGAATCTAAATCAATTACTTACTCAAATAAGTTTTAATTTCATTTTAATTGAGCTCTATTTCACCTTTTAATGATGTGTAGATGTATTGTAGTGAAGAGAAATATTGATTTGAGAGAGAGAGAGAGAGAGAGAAAGGAAATGGAGAGGGAAGGTGAAAAGTAAAGAGACAGGGAGAGTTGAGTGGGTAATGAGAGAGATTAGCCAGAAGAGAGGGAAAATGAGATGGAAAAATGAGAGTTCTAGAATGTGTTTGCTCTTAAATTTTAACTCTTGTTAGCTATTAATACTTATTAATATTAATTAGCTTTATACCCTTCATTCATGCTTTAGTACTTGAGGGTAATTTATATAACTGACCTTAAAATATCTAACCTATACTAATCACTATTCTACAGATGCCAAAACAAAATATCATGTTTACACGTCTAGAATGTTAGTTTAATCTTCTAATTCCACTTAATTAATTCATTTCAATTTAATTAATTAATTTTTTTTCTAACTTTGGGATTTTTTAGTTTCCCCCCCTTAAAATAAATTTCGTCCTTGAAATTTTCCGTGATGACTAGAAAAACTTTAACTGCCTACATAACTTCTCATATTAACCTCCAAATTGCCACCATTGTTGATAAGTCTTTAAATTTTCCTTTGGGTAGTCCAACCTTTCCCTCTCAAAATGTTTATCATCTAAGTTTCTAAAGATCAATGGGTTTCTTAATACTTGTATTTTATGCTAGCTCTTAATTTCAATATTATTTATTTCATCAATCACTTTAAGTTCCCTTCTTCAATTATCATGCTTTCCACTGTGCTATTCTAATCATATCCTTACTCTAGAGTTTAAAAGCTTTTTCTACATTTGTACCCTAGACTAATTGATATTCATACTACTTAAAATTTCCAAATTCACTTCCCCAAATCAATGTTAACTCTTTAATGAATTTGAATTGTTTCCAATCTCCAATATCTTTCATTTATACCTATAACTCTTATTTTCTTATTATTTCAATAATCTACTTTACCTAAGATGATAACTTTGTTGGTCATTATAGACCTCCCATAGCTTTGTCATATGTTAAACTTAGCCCATCATATCATATTCCTTTGCATCTAGTTAACTTACCTATTATCTTTAAATCTCCTCAATTTATCTATAATCACAGTTATCATCTTCCAAAATAGTTTTATTTAATTTTGTTCAACTTATATCAATAAATTCCTTAAAGTTATCTTCAATGTTTCCTTAGATCATAATGATAAAGAATTTCAATAATCTTTACTATCCATCTCCTAAATCATAATTCATTAGGTATCTTCAAGTGACTTCAAAGTGTTGTTAAATTTTGAGATCATAGTCCTTTATTAATTCAAAGAAACGTATTTATTTCATATTAAGTTCTTTCTACATAAATATGCACATCAAGCTCTTGTGATTTTTTTGTAGCTTACATTTCTCTTTATACAAGTAATGTTTCCACAACTTTAATGTCAATGCTACATTTGTTAAGTCAAGATTATTCACTAGGTGGCTCCTTTTGTATGGCTTCACTCCACATTCTTGAATTAAAATATAATTAATTCTATGAATTGAAGCATTACTATACACTAAAAACTTCTTTCCATATTCAAGTAATGCTAGAATTAGTGCAGATATGAGCCTTTTCTTCAATCCTTAGCAACTTCTTTCACATTTAAACTTCACATTCTTTGAATCAACCTAATCATGGCCTAGCTTACTTTTAAAATATAACTATATCTCCTCAAACCACTAAGTATAACAAAATTTCCTCATGCCATTCTCAATGCTTTAATTATTAACCCAATTAATCTAAATCTTCTAACCTCCTATTGTTCCATTCAAACCTTTCTTATTTACCAAATTTTCATGATTTATCAATTTCAGCAACTTTCAAATTTCTCGTAATTTCCTAAAGACAAACCTTCCACCCAAATATACTACATTCTTATTGCTCTTCTTATATAATATCATTTTGAAATTTTTTGGGCTATCTACAGTTGTAACATCATCTCCCAAAAATACTTATTACCATCTTTATCCAATTTACTTAAAAAAATTTATTCTCCATATATCTTTTACCAAATATCTCTAGTTAACTCCTTGATTCTCACCTTATGTTTAAATTCCAAAACCGACTTAGACTTCACTTATGTCACTTAAATTTAAACCCTTTTGCAATTCCTACGTACTATAAACTATCATTACAAGATATTACCAACAATAGCATTATAAAAGTAAGTAGCAACCATCACACACAATTTAAAAAAAAAAATCCAAAATCATGACAATCATTCTCAAATTGAACACATGTTTCTCATTTTGGAAATCAATTAACATGACATCATAATTTATTATTCCTATAATTTGAACTTTTGCTATTAGATTATATAATTTCTTTTATTCTTATTTGTAATTGTTATCATTTGGTATTTGAATCTAGTCCACTTATTTTTTTGCTATTTATTTATAAATCCTTTTTGTTACTATTATTGATATGTACCACGAATCTATGCTTGGTCATCTTGATATTGTTGTTGATAATCAATTGAATTTCTTCTTCTTCTTTATTTTTTTAATCTTTTCATCAAATACTTTGTTTTCATTTATCATGCCTTCTATTTTATAATATTAGTATTTCATACTAAGTACGAATACCAATAGGAATAAGATTGGCAATTCTTGACTATCCACTAACTTGGGCTCAAAAAGAACAACTAACAAATTGACTTGACTTGACATGACACCAGACTAATGATCCATGATGAATCAACACAAAGGCACAAAAAGACCAAAGATTCATTGTAATATCACAACCTTTAAAAAAAAAAGGAAGAAAGAGATAATAATTAGTTTACTAAATTGATAACAATCATGAAGACATGAAGTCTATGGAAAATTTTGGCGAAACCCTCAAGAAGTTGATTTTAGAATCCATTATGTTAGCAAAAATAAAATTTCAAAGTGTATGTCAAAAGGTTAAAGAAATCATATCAAACAAACACACTATCATAATATGACATAAAATATCAAAAATAGTAATAATAAAATATAAATCTCAATGTCCAAATATGATATAAAGTTGAATACAAAAATTGGCACTTAAAAATATTGAGTTTTCGATATTGAATGGCTAACTAACATTAAAATCAATGTCAATAATTTAAAATATAAAGTAACAAAAAGACCTCAACTCATCTATTTCTTGCTCATTTTTTCACTCATTTCAATTCCTTATATCTTATTATTAATTCCAAATCAAATTCCACCAATTAACACTCATTTCAAACCATGAAAACATTATTTTCAACATTCCACATATTCATTTAACGTTGTTCAATTTGGCCAACACAAGAATCACATCCCATTCATCAATTCTCTTCCAATAACACATTCCAAACAATTATACATCCTATTAAAACATTAATTACACATTTCTTATCATTAGTTCACCAAAATTAATCAAGAACACATCTAATTATATAATAAAACCCCATAACATCATGTTTTCTCCATACTCATCAAATTAAAACTATAAACAATAATCTACTTTCATTACAATCTCAATTAATTATTCAATTAACACCAAAACATAACAATTCATCAAATCAAACATTCCTCACATTCACCCACACATCTATGCCAAACATACTTGCATGTATACCCAATGCCACTTCCATTATTTATCAATTACACTCTAAACTTCAAATTAAACAAGTAATTAAGTATTTACCTTGCTCCTTAACTTTTGTAATCTTTTAATATTTCTTGAACTTCAAGATTGAACTTCTAACACAAATTCACCTTCATAAACCCAAAATAACCTATTAACTTCTCTACAAATTTTATAGATTGCTTCATGCTCTACAACATGTCTTAACCCTAAATACAATTACTTTGCTCACTTTAACTTCAACACTCTAATAAGACTTCGACGTTGCAAATTAATAATTAAACTCCTAAATTAATATTTTAACCTATAAATCTAAAGATTTTCACTAACATATCTAAAATATATATTCAAATTCAAACACTTTCCACTATGTATGTTTTAGCTGAGCTTGTGATGAACTTTACCACTTGATTCTTCAACTTCTTGATTCAATTCTTTGCATAAATCCATAATTAACTTGACATTAGACCATTTAAACCCTAAAATCAAAATTCAACTTAACCTAAATCAATTACTTATTGGAATAAGCATTAATTTCACTTGAATTGAGCTTGATTTCATCTTCTAATGGTGTGTAGACGTAGTGTAGTGAAGAGGAATATCGATTTGAGAGAGTTTGAGATAGACAAGAGAAATGGAGAGAGAGGGTGAAAACAATAGAGAGATAGGGAGAATTGAGAAGGTAATGAGAGACATTGAATGGAAGAGAGAGAAAATGAGAGGGAAAAATAAGAATTCTAGATAGTATATGCCATTGAATACTAACTCTTATTAACTACTAATATTAATTAATATTAATTATTCTTATACCCTTCCTTCACTCTTTAGTACTTGAGGGTAATTTAGACAATCGACCATAAAATATCTAAGCTATACTAATCACTATTCTACCAATGCTAAATAATATCATGTTTACATTTCTAGAATTTTAGTTTAATCCCCTAATTTCACTTAATTAATTCCTTTAAATTTAATTAATCATTATTTATTATTATCATTTTTTTTGTTGACTTTGGGATATTTCAAGGGCACCATGTGGAACCCGTAAAATTTTCTTTTTTTTCTCATAAATTTCAAGTTTATATGATATTAAAAGAACAATCCATAAGTAATATTACAAGTACTTCCATATGCAAAACCTATTGAAGTTATAACAAAACCTGTGATATTAAAAAAGTAATTTTTTTTTTTTCATTATTTCAATTTTATGTGACAATAAATATAATCGGTAGAACATATAACGGATTTTAGTAAATGAAAAAGTAATTTATATATAATATAACTCATTCTTTTATATTTTATAAAAATTAAACTTAAGTAGAATTTTTTTTTCAATTTACCAAAATATTTATCAATAGAATAATATAATTTTGTTATTTATTTTTCATTTATTGATATTGCTTAATAATGTTTTGATGGGGATCAGCTAGCATCAAGAGTTCAAGAGTCAAAGTCCACCGACTCGTTACATGGTATGGGAGGTCCAATGACAAGAGCTAGAGCTAAGCGGATGAGAGAAGCCTTGCAAGGATTAGTGATGGAGCTGCAAGAGAGGGAACCGAGCTTTACTAAGGAATCCAAGGGATCATACATGGCCTCCACACACGGGCGTGTATCATGACCGTGTATCCTTACACGGCCCAATAGCACGGCCAGCGGCACAACCGTGTATCTCAGCAAAATTCTCACAGAAGAGTACACGGCCAAAAGGCATGGTCGTGTATGAAACCGTGTATCGTGCTTGTCACATACACAGTGTTATACACGGCTCGGAGACACGGGTCAAGTATGCGACCGTGTAACTTGTTCGTCGCCTGCCCAGTGTCATACACGGCTTGGAGACACGGGTCGTGTATGCGACCGTGTATCTTGTTTGTCGCCTGCCCAGTGTCATACACGGCTCGGAGACACGGCCGTGTATTACACCATGTACTACGCGTATCTTTTTATTTTCGTTCCGCGTATTTTCCTTTCAAGACTTTGTACGAAAAAGTATAAATACCCTTTTGTAAAAAATGCTAGGGTAACGAATTTGACAGATTTGAATACATATTTTGAGGGTTTTCTCTCTCTTTGTTCTTTGCAAAAGAACTCTTTTGATTTCTTCAATTTAAACGCTTGGGGAAATCATCTTGATAACTTAGGTTTCAATTAACAGGTGTGGTTGGGGTCTAGTTCCGTTCACCGCTTGTTCAAGACGATTCTTGGGGATCCGATTTCAAATCACGATCGTCGGGTTCTAGGTTTAATATACCTAGGGTTCGCATCATTTGGTATCAGAGCTTCGGCTTCTTGAATTCAAGTAATTCTATCCTTTTCTATTATTTATCGTTGTCTTCTTTATATATATAAAAAAAAAAAAATTGTCTTATTTGTCATAGGAATTCAAGGTGTTCAAATAGTTACCTGTTCTTCGTTCATCTGGAAATTCGTATAAAAAAAAAAGAAGGAGAAATTCGTATAAAAAAAAAGGAAGAGAAATTCGTATTGAAAAAAAAAAAAAAAAGAAGAACATTTTCAGTAATCCAGTATCTAAAGTTCTCGTTCATTCGATCGTGTCATTGTGTCCATATTGGAGTCCTTGTCCATGTTTTTCTTAATTGACTGTTGAATTAAAAAAAAAAAAAACCGTTTGTTTAAAAAGTTGATTTGCCCTAGTGGTTTATGTTAAAGAAATTTTGATTGAGTTCTGATCAAAGAGCCTATAAGAGCGAGTTGAGAGGATCATTTATTTATTGAACGAAACACGAGTGAATCCACATCTGTGAGTGTAAACAGGTGAGGGAGTGAATTGTGAGGTTTATATTTTCTTTGTGTGTTATTTCTAACCTTTTTTTGTGCAGCACAATGTCTAGTCAAAGTCCTACTAGTGGAGAGAAGGGAGGCGTAGATAGTAAATTGATGTTGGAGGCATTATTCGGTGAGATGAGGAAAATGCTGAGTGCTGAAATGGAGCAAGTCCATGAGAGGTTGGATAAGATGGAGCAGAGTAGGGAACCGTCAGGTAGTAATGTTGTGGGGAGAAGAACCCATAGGCATTCAAGAGGGGGAGTGAGTATAGAAGAGAAGGAGGATACTGATTCAGGGGAATATGGTTTCATGAGGGAGAGAAGAGATACCCAACGGCGGGATGGAAATTTAGGTAGTATTAAGATGAAGATACCTTCTTTTCAAGGGAAGAACGATCCAGAGCTGTATTTGGAGTGGGAGAGAAAAGTGGACCATGTATTTGATTGCCATAATTACAGTGAGGAGAAGAAAATAAAGTTAGCTGCAGTTGAATTTTCTGATTATGCCAGTGTATGGTGGGATCAGCTGGTGCGTAATAGGAGGAGGTATGGTGAGAGGCCTGTTAGCACTTGGAATGAGATGAAAACCATTATGCAGAAGAGATTTATCCCTAGTCACTATTATAGGGACTTGCATAGGAAATTACAGGGGTTGACACAAGGGTCCCGGAGTGTAGAGGATTATTATAAGGAGATGGAGATAGCTATGATTAGAGCTAATGTGGATGAGGAAGATGAGGCTACAATGGCTAGATTCATCAATGGGTTGAATCGGGAGATCGCAGATGTAGTAGACTTACAACAATATGTGGATATTGAAGAATTGTTGCATAAGGCAATCAAGGTAGAGAAGCAGTTGAAGTATAAAGGGAATTCTAAATCTTGGGCGACTTCTAACTCTTCATGGAAGTCAAATTGGAAGAAGAATACTGCAGACTCAAAACCAAAAGAGGATGTGAAGGCCAAGAGTCCAGTTACTTCCTCTAAAGGTAAATCTGACACTAAACCATTCACTAGAACCCGTGATGTTAAATGTTTCAGGTGTCAGGGGTTTGGACATATTGCATCTTAATGTCCAAATCAAAGGGCCATGATCTTTCGGGATAATGGAGATGTGGAGAGTATCAGTTCCAGTGATGATGACATGCCACCATTGGAGGATGGTAGTGATGTGGACGTTGAAGGACCCGTGAGTGGGGAATTACTAGTTACTAGGCGAGTCCTTAGTACTCAGCCTAAGGATGATGGCGAAGGGGTTCAACGTGAGCATATTTTTCACACCCGGTGTCATGTGCAGAAGAAGGTATGCAGCTTGATCATTGATAGTGGTAGCTGTACTAATGTTGCTAGTACCTTATTGGTTGATAAATTGAGGTTAAAGACTGTAAAGCATCAGAAACCATACCGATTACAGTGGTTGAATGAGTGTGGGGAAGTGAAGGTGACAAGGCAGGTTCTTGTTTCATTCTCTATTGGGAGCTATCATGATGAGGTGATGTGTGATGTAGTTCCCATGCAGGCTAGTCACATATTGTTGAGGCGACCATGGCAGTTCGATAGGAGGGTAATGTATGATGGGTTTAAGAACCATTACTCTTTTGTCTTAAACAAGAGAAATGTGGTTCTAACTCCTCAGAAACCATGGAAGGCTTGTGAGGATCAAGTGAGGCTAGCAAAAGAGTTTAGAGAGAAACACTTGAGTGGACAAGAAAAGAGTGCAAAAGAAAGAAAGAGTGAGAGGCAAACACTTGTGAGCCAAGAGAGTGAAGAGCTTAACACACTGAGTGGAGAGAAAATTGCAGGAGAGAGTGTAGTTGCAAGAAAAAGTGAGGTTAAGAGTGCAATAGTGGCCAGGAAACAATTACTTGTACTCATGTACAAGGATTTGTATATTACTACTACTAACCTTAACTCTTCTTTGCCAAGTGTGGTTGTGTCTCTTTCGCAGGAATATGAGGATTTGTTTCTTGAGGAAGTACCAAGGGGACTGCCTCCACTAAGAGGCATTGAGCACCAGATTGACTTTATCCCAGGTGTTTCCATTCCTAATCGGCCAGCTTATAGGGCCAATTCAGAGATTGTGCGATTGCATGGCTTATCTAATTCTATTGTGAGTGATAGGGATGTAAATTTTTTGAGTCATTTTTGGCGTACTTTGTGGAATAGGCTAGGCACTAAGTTGTTGTTCTCTACTGTTGCACATCTTCAAACAGATGGTCAGACCGAAGTAGTCAATAGGACTCTTTCTACCCTGTTGCGTGCTGTGATTCATAAAAATTTGAAACAATGGGAGAACTGTCTACCACATGTAGAATTTGCATATAATAGGACTGTGCATTCCACTACATCCTATTCTCCATTTGAGATTGTGTATGGTTTTAATCCTTTGACTCCACTGGATATTTTGCCTTTACCTGTTAATGAATTTGTTGATCTTGATGGAAAGAAAAAGGCAGAATTTGTGCGGGAATTGCATGCTCAGGTTCGGGCTAACATTGAGAAGAAAAATGAGCATTATGCTCGCCAGGCCAATAAGGGTCGTGTGAAGGTTGTTTTTCATCCAGGAGATTGGGTGTGGGTGCATCTGAGAAAGGAGCGATTTGTCGAACAGCGAAAGTCTAAGTTGCACCCTAGGGGAGATGGACCATTCCAAGTGTTGGAGCGCATCAATGATAACGCCTACAAGATTGACTTACCAAGTCACTATGGTAACGTAAGCGCAACTTTTAATGTTTCTGATCTTACTCTATATGATGCAGGTGATTCGAGGACGAATCTTCTCGAGGAAGGAGGGAATGATGGGGATCAGCTAGCATCAAGAGTTCAAGAGTCAAAGTCCACCGACTCGTTACATGGTATGGGAGGTCCAATGACAAGAGCTAGAGCTAAGCGGATGAGAGAAGCCTTGCAAGGATTAGTGATGGAGCTGCAAGAGAGGGAACCGAGCTTTACTAAGGAATCCAAGGGATCATACACAGCCTCCACACACGGGCGTGTATCACGACCGTGTATCCTTACATGGCCTAACAGCACGGCTAGCAGCACAACCGTGTGTCTCAGCAAAATTCTCACAGAAGAGTACACGGCCAAAAGGCACGGTCGTGTATGAAACCGTGTATCGTGCTTGTCACATACACAGTGTTATACACGGCTCGGAGACACGGGTCAAGTATGCGACCGTGTAACTTGTTCGTCGCCTGCCCAGTGTCATACACGGCTTGGAGACACGGGTCGTGTATGCGACCGTGTATCTTGTTTGTCGCCTGCCCAGTGTCATACACGGCTCGGAGACACAGCCGTGTATTACACCGTGTACTACGCGTATCTTTTTATTTTCGTTCCGCGTATTTTCCTTTCAAGACTTTGTACGTGGAAGTATAAATACCCTTTTGTAAAAAACGCTAGGGTAACGAATTTGACAGATTTGAATACATATTTTGAGGGTTTTCTCTCTCTTTGTTCTTTGCAAAAGAACTCTTTTGATTTCTTCAATTTAAACGCTTGGGGAAATCATCTTGATAACTTAGGTTTCAATCAACAGGTGTGGTTGGGGTCTAGTTCCGTTCACCGCTTGTTCAAGACGATTCTTGGGGATCCGATTTCAAATCACGATCGTCGGGTTCTAGGTTTAATATACCTAGGGTTCGCATCATTTTTTAATATTATTATTTATATTTCATTAATTTATATTGTATACTAAAACATTTATTGACTAAATAAATTTTCTAAGATGGGTATAAAATAAGGAAGACATCATATCCATACCTTACCATGTGAGAATAAGTTATAGACAACTTATGTTTGAAATCTATCATATTTCTCTTAATATCTATTCGAAACCTACTCAATTGAGTATGATATGAGTAGATATCCTATATAATGGAATTATGCTCACTCCAACCATTTTACTTCGATTTTTTCGTAGGTTTCTTTGAATTCATAATGATCTCTAAAATTCTCCTACTAGGTTAGAGAATATTCTATAAAGCCATCATTATCACGTTTTTTCTTCTTTTTTTTTTTTATGTTTATAGGAACTTCTTGTCACAAAATTCTCACAGTGAGCACATGACTTACGCAAGCAAGGAAAACAAGAGCTTCCAAGAGGGCTACTCCAATGCTTAAATTAGTTTTTGGAGAATAATGGTGACAATAATAATATAATAGCATTCAATGATAGAAAGTCCATCCCCTACAGAGTATGTCTTGGGGGTATTTATAGGAGAGGACGGTGTCTGGTAGTTCGTTGGGTGCCGCCTCCACATTAACTCCATGTAGAGCAGTAAGTGCGAGCATGGGGAACATCTCGTAGGGTATGAGCGCTTGCATTTTAGCTTCCATGGTGCTCGTTCCAAGCCGTTTGACCATTTTGGTGTACATGATGTACACCAATTCCTAAGTCAGGTGTGGGCTTGGGGGCCCCACGTCCAATTGTTCGGCTTCCCTTCTCGCTTCATCTCGTCTCTGGTTTGGGCCGGACGACCTAGTTATGAAGGCTCGTCGGCATCATTACCAGTATAACGTATAAATATTATTAAATATTATTATTTAATGAAGTTGAAACATTATAAAAAAAATTACTTATTAGTGATATTTATACATTATAAAAAAATTATACTTTAATAACATTTAAACGTTACTAAATATTATACTTTTCGTGATGTTTAAATGTTATAAAAATATACATTTTGTCAAAAAATATTAGTATCAAATTGTTAATATTTAGTAATGTTTAAAAGTCACAAAAAAAAAAAAAACTCATTAGTGATGTTTAAAGGTTACTATTGTGACATCATTAGTTGCATTTATAATATTTGTGACATTGATAGTATTAGTGATAATTATTTTTTAAATGTCATAAAATACTTTTCATAATAGATTGTTTATGATGTTTATTAGTAACATTTAATAAATGTTATGAAAAACTTTATGCAATGTTTACTTTAGTTTTAGTAATGTTTAATAAATGTCACCAAAGGTCAAACTTCTTGTAGTAGTGCTCTTAACTCCTTTTGATTTAATTAATATTTTTTATTTTTATTGACTTTGAGATATTTCAAGTTGAACTTGGGGTTTGAGTACATGATGTTCATATCTCAAATGACAACCTCCACCCCAAAGAAATGTCAATTTTAGTGTTTTGACCCAAACTTGCTCATGGTGATTATATTGATATTAGTTTGTCAATAGTTTTTAAAATAAAAGATTTCTTTTTTATATATTTTTGTTTATTTGTATCTCATCTCTTTTATAATATTTTCTGTGATCAAAGTATTGAATTTCCATTCTTTTTATAGAATTTATATTTTGAAAAGATTGTTTCATCCCTTAACTGTAAAAGAGATGTGCATGTGAGCCCCATCTCTTTTATTAGTTTATTTACACTCCGACCAAATAATAAGCAAGTGTAAGGATTGAGGCTTCCCTCTTAACTCCTATAAATAGGGGTGCTCTTTTCTAATTCGACATAATTTTGAGGAGGTAAGGCGGAGGCATCTATAAAGATATCGTTACTTTGCTGCAATAAGCTCTTCACATCTCCCAATACAGAGTTGCTTTGAATTCATCATCGACATCAAACAATTGTATAAGATCTAGTTCCCAAAGCTCCTGAGCCACAAATTGCATTGAAAATAAGTGGAGATCTTCTATCCACAAGAGAAAATCGCACGGATTTTCAGAAAAGCACTCCATAAATCTCAATCAAGTGCAACTCAATCAATTCGAGATTAATCCTAGTGTCCGGGAGTTATTTTGCTAAAATTCAGCAATTCAAGCTCCACTAAGAACAAACTTTTGGAGCCCTTGAAGCATAAAATACTTCACAGGATTAAATAGAGGTTCTTTTATACAACTAATTTGTAAAGGAGCCAACAGATATTATAAACGAAAACTATATTAATATTCATGATTATTTGTCTGTACTTCTCTTTGCTTCTGTATATTGTCGTCATATCTGAGAAATCTATACTCACGGAGTTTGAACAAGGTGGTTCAACTAACTATGCAAATACACAAGTCACTAAACTCATTAGACTTGTTCGGCGTGTAAAAACCAAAAAAAAAAAGAAAATGAAAATGAACTCGGAGTAGGCAATGAAAATAGAGATAACCAATGTGCTAAAAATAAAATTCCAAAAATATATGTTAGAATATGAAAATTAGAAGAAAATGGCAGCCAAAATTACCTCGATCCATCCAAACAGACACATAATGGAAATTAATACTTTTCTTAAACATTCATTTCCCAACTGAAATTGTCTCAACCGGATTTAACACTGAGCAAATAACAAAATTCTTAAGTTCAAGGGAAATCGTGCTTTCATGCACCAAGACATAAAGACGATATTTACTTCTCTTACGCAAGCAACAAAATTTGAACTACTCTAAAACAACCTGATGGGTCGTTCAGTAAATATTTTATTCACTTGGGTCTTGAGTTATGTTGGTCATATTATTTAAATTTTTTATTTTCTCTAAATTGAAAGTAAAATATTCTACTTTTCATTAAGTATTAATTATTTTCTTTGGAGAGGAATTAGAAAAGTCATTATGAATAAAAGTCTTTAATTTAATTTTTGAAGTAAATATGGCAATAATTTTTTTTTTGATATAATTATTCTATTACTTTTAAGTAAACGAATTGTAAAAGTAAAGACAAAATCACCAAAGTCCTACAACAAAAAGTGACTGAAACAAGTAACCCAAAGTAAAACTCAAATACCTCAAGGATTTTCATCCAATCATTATATAAGAAAATCTATTATAATATATAATTTTAAAAATTTTGCTCTTTGTACCCTTTTACTAGTAACGAATTTTTATAATACCTTTATATATTTATAATTTTAATATTTATCCTTAAACCTCTTCAGTAGTGTTGTATTTTGTCGCCAATGATTCCATTATATATATATATATATATATACACTTTAAATAAAAAATGGAAAAAATTGCAATCTTTACATGGTTTAATATAAAATGATAAAACTCTATACATCTTTAAAGGGTTGTAACTGTTTTAAATGACCTAAGATTTTACATACAAAGATAAAAAGACCACTAGTAGTCATATAAAACTAATAATTTGAGTAATATTATAGTAATTACACCATATTTTAAAATAAAATTATGATAATAGATTATTTATATGTTAATCATGATAATCTCTTGAGTCTATTATTTTAATATATATATATAATTATACTTTAAATTAAATTGAAGTCCATACATAATGTGAGATATTAACTAGTCATTATTAGAAAAGTTGTTCATGTTGATGGAGGCCTTAAACTACATCAAGTGATGCAAGCATCATGACAAATGCTCTTAAATAGTGTACTTAAAAAAAATTGTGAAATAGCATACCTAGAAAATGTATTCCAAAAATAGATTGCAAAGGTGCTGAGCGGGTTTGTGCCTAGGTAATTTCTTTGAAGGCATAGACATGATTCACAATTTGTGCCTTGAAACAATTTGCCTGAAGGCATGGACATGGTTTATGCCTTCAATGCAAATAATTTTTTTTTGTTTTATTATTGAAATTTTTTTTAGTAAAAAATCATGTAAAGAAAAATAAACTTTCTCACATTAAATTTTTTTGTTTTAAAAAAAATTGAAAGTTTACATAAAGAATAACAAAAAAAAATTCATAAATTTTAAAATTACAAAAATTGATTAAAAAATATTTTGATACCCCTTTATACTTTATTTTATAATATAAAAAAAAAAACAGAAGAAGAACAAAAAACTAATGCTAATTTATTAGACAATATTAGACAATGTTAATAAATTCACTAGATATTGTTAATTTCCATAAATAATTTATTAGATAATGTTAATAAATTTATGAATTCACATAATAATTGACATCAACTAAAAAATTTGATGAAAGATATACATATAAAATGAATAAGAAAAAATATATTCCTATCTCTTATTATTCTTTCTCCTAATGAATTGTCTAGCCACTCTAATACATTGGTTGTTTAGCAGAATGTCTCCTCTACGGAGTAAGCAATGTAAGGATAGGACCACTGATGGAATGATGATGTGGTGTAATGTATGGGGTTAAACAAAAAGCATGAACCGGGGAGGAAGAAGAAGAATGAAAGAATAAATAGAGATATCTGAATAATGAATCAAGGAATTGAGGATTTGCATTTATAATACAAACAGTCAATGCAAATATTTTTTTTCTACTCATCTTGGTTCACATATTGTGATATGTGTAAATTTGCAGTATCACTTTGTAATAATTTTTATAGGTTTACAGTATTTTATAAAATTATTGGATAGTGGGATATGATGCCAAAAATATTTGTTAGAGTAATTTATTAAAGGCGTAGAACAAATTATATTGAAAGTGTGAATTGGATTCATGCCTTTACAACCTATTTTTGGAATAATTTTTTTGAATATGCTATTTCGCAATTTTTTTTTTAAAATGCATTATTTAAAAGCATTACTCCTCTTTCCAATCCCTCGAAGCAACCTAGATTTACTAACATGAGGATGAGATTCCAATTTTACAAAAATATGGTGTTTTACAAATAAAGTTCATAAAATCAATGATATATTTGTAACGACTATAATTTTACGAGTATTTGAGTAAAATTACATTTTCTTTTTTGTGTTTCTAGATACTTAGGGGAAATTATAAAGTCAAATTGATATAACGGGCACTAAAGTGAAATTAAAATAATATAAGTGTATTTATGAACTGTAAGATGCTGTGTAAAATTCTTAGAGATTTTAAGGAAAAAAGTTGCATTATATAGTTTATAGAATTTCACAAACGTAAAACAACATGGGTACTTGTTAGTGAAATGACAAACTACAAAGTAGTTTTACGATGCTAGAACGCAGCAACTCTTTAGGCAAACCTGTTTGCTATGTTGCACCAACAACTCCAATGTCTTCTGTTGTTGCCTTACTAAAGCTCTGACTAAAACTCATTACTCTATCACGTGAGGAACCTCTACATACATCAGCTGCTCAGTAGAGAATTTGAGCCAAAGTGCTTCTTTTGCTATCATATTTGGCTTTGTTCCTTGCAAATCCAAATTTGCAAAAAAAGAATCAAGCCAGCATTGCAGTTCTCCCGCATAATCAAGCCTTCAATTATTATCCTACTGTTCTATTTTTGTACTGAATAGAGAGTTAAAGAGATTGACCTGCATAACTTTCTCCTGCGATGTAATGATTTCTACACAGGGAGGCCAGTAATTAATTAATTATTCCATATTTGCAATTAATATTATTATGCTTCTTCTTTTTTTCTAAATATATTGTGCTTCGAATTGATCCGTTATAGATTTTTCAAACTGGCTTAATTGTAACCACCATTAATCACATAAGTGTATTCCATCATTAATAGTTTATAGGAAAACAAAAAAACAAGTCTCCTTTTCTTTCATTAACAACCAAAAGAAAAAAATATATCATTTTGAATTTATTTAAATCCGATTCAAAAAGTAAGTCTTCCCATATTAATCTACTCTAGCTAATCTGTTAGAAAATATTTTTTATTAATTTACTCTTTTCTTTTTCTTTTTCTTTCTCCAATAGAAAGTAATCAATTAAAAATACTATTTACCATTCGTATGTACAAAATCATGTTTCAAGTCCAAAGCCACAATCAACCATAAAAAGTATCAATTATCACCATCATTCTCTTTTTCAAGACTATATCTAGGTTAGAAATCTTTATTGTGTATGATATTCTTTTGCTTGTGACTTTTCTTTTTATTGTATAACTTGTTTTTATAGTATAAGTATTGTTATATTGCATTTTTTTTTGTTCCTTTTTTTTTTAAAAAAAAATTAGTTATTCATGATTTTCTTTTTACATTCTTTCATATACCAATAATTTATAGACACTACAAAAATACTTTGAAGTTCGTGTAATCCAATATCATCTAACTAAATATATTTGATGATATTAGTTTTGGCCCCCTAATCTTTTAATCCTGTGTTCGTCCTTAACTGTCAATATATTGTGGTAGTTTTTCAAACCAATTGACATGAAATAACGGATTCGCGTCTTCCGCTACACCAACATTACATATAAATTCAAGAATAAGAGAGGAATGTGTAACCGCTTATACATAGGCCACAAATTAAAGAAAGTAATACGAGGTTGATTTACATATAAATGAATGTAAAAGTGACGAAATTAGTTAATTGGAATAGATCGGTGATGACAGATTAAGTTTTCTCATTTTTATGTAGTATTTTTGTATGTGTTTCATTTAAATATATGATTTTTAAATTGTAATTTATATTTTTAATTTTACTTATTCATAATAAATTATTATTTGAGATAGGGTTGGTAATTCGTGTCAACCCATTGTGTCTTATGTCATATCTAAACAGGATTATGTCTTGAAATTGTTAACTCATAATTTGATCCATTTATTAATCTTATATAAAAACCTAAACCTATAATCCGACTTATTTAATAATCGTGTTTCATATTCGGGTTTGACTCATTTATTAATTAAATATTATAAATAAATTTATAAAATAGTTATAAATATATAAGAAAGAAGGAAATTATAAAATCAACATTTACAAATAAAAATGACATAATCTTAATATTTAAATATAAAATTACAATATAGTAAGAGTTTAATAAAATAAAGTTATATAATCTATAATATAGCATATATATTATTAGAATAGTATTGTCAATGCTACCGAACTTTGAATGAAAGTTCAATTTACTATCTAAAATTTAAATTTGCTAAATTTAGTACCCAATTTGAAGTTTTCATGTTACCATACTATCCACATTAAATCTTGTGATGATTCATTTTACTAATCATATTCTTTAGCCATTATTAGTGTGGCATATCTCACTATTTTAAAGAATGACATATTAGCACTGTTAGCTCTAACTATTGAACATGATGGAAGGGCATTATTTTTTTATTTTGTGTAATTTAATGTGTTTTTGTATCTTTTTTTTTTTTTTCAATCACTAAGTCCAGAATCTACAAAAATAATGTCAATGCAATATTTCTAAAACTAGTAAGGCACATATTGCGCTAATGATGACTAAAGGATATGATTGGATAGGTAGTTGTTCCATAAGATATAATGCAAGTAATAGTAAGACATGAAAATTTCAAATTGAGTATGAAAATTAGCAAATTTAAACTTTAGATAGTAAATTGATCTTTTGTCCAAAGTTCAAATAGCAATCGTGACATTATCCCATATGTACAATGTCATGTACACACACATTTGATATACATTTATGTCTTATAGTTATATAAGTTATACACATATATTATGTAGATAAATACATGTTATATATTTGTTATACACATTCTCTTTATATATATGTTATATAGTTTTATAATTTATATTTAAGTAAATCATACATATGCTATTGTAATGTACAAATTGTTACATATAACATATGTAATTAAATTATCTATTATATATATATGATATAATTTATGTAGATTTATACATATGATATATATATTATTAGTTATTTTGTTGTTAAACAGGTTTGCGAGTCAAACTCGAGCCTAATAAATTTTACTATATTTAAATGGGTCTCATCCGTTTGTGTCTCATACCAATTTTTTCCATACAAAAACTTATATATAATCATATCTTATTGTGTCTAGGTTCACAAGTCATATCCCAAATCATCTGCCCTAATTTGAGAGGATATGAATAGTAACTCTATTTAACAATTGGAAACCAATAACTTTTTTACTAGTTTAATTCTCATTTACATTAGCTTCCATCTTCCTTTTAATATCAACATTTCATAGGGAAAGATTAAGGTTATCTTTGCTCGACAAAGAAATATGAAATTAAGATTATAATGGTGTTGTCTCATTTGTGGAAAAACATCTCAAACATGAGTAGAAAGTTCAACTACCTCAAAGTGAACATGTTAGTGTCATGGGCGCATTTTCCCTTAATACTCCCATGCGGCACTTAGCACTTCTAACCACATTAAGAAGGGCTAAGTTCAACCTAAAAATGCACACAACCCATTTAAAGAGACAAACTTTGTATGTAACTGAATACACCCAAATGTTTGGATGCATTATAACTGAGGGGATCTCCCCTTTATATACATGAGTTCTATATTAATCAATGATCGAAATTAAATTGATCTAATGGCTAATATATAAGGTCACCTACTTACTGTTAATTACATTTAACTATTCTACCTACTATGGTACAAATTAAGACCTTCTTGATCTTTCTAGAACCGTCTTGTTTCTATAACCTTCTTGGGTTTGTATTTGTGGGCTTCTCTTGTAAATGGGCTTGGAGGAATCTCATTGGTTGTGACTCTTTGAAGATCCATGAAATTAGCACATAATTCACCTTATGGACTAAAACATACACCCCACAATAAGTAAGAGACATGGTCTTACACAAGTCCTAGGTCTGATCCTTGTTTTCATATTTAAATGAATAAAAACATATGGAATTTAACTATTGGTATCATCATTTGACCATCCATTTTATTATTTACACATGATAGACATTAGTTAATGTCTAATGTTCAATCTTTGTGTGAAGCATATCAAACCTAATATGTATAAGCCTTATATTATTATAGTTATGGAGCTAAAATATGAAAATTCTTTGCAAGCACCTCCTGAACAAGAGTACCAAATTCCACTTGTCAAGTCTAATTTTTAATTTTTCATTTATATTCCTAATTCAATTCATATTAGATCTTATGTTCATTCAATATAAATCTTCGACTTGAACTACGAATTTTCATTATTTATTTAGAGTTGCCACTTAACTGAAGTTAGGAAAAATTATTGAATTAGAACTAATTGAGTAAATTAATTCTAATTTGGACAACTGGTCGACGAAATCTCCTCTTTTTTATAAATGTAAAAGAAGAAGGGAAAACTAGAGATTCTCTACCCAACGACAAACTTATTAAAACCTTAAAGTTACCACCTTATCCTTCTGAAATGTGGATCATATTATGATATCTTCTTTTTTATTTTATTTCATTATTATTATTATTATTATTATTTTCTTTTATTTTGGATACATATTAAAAAGATATGAAAAACAACGCATACTAATTTGGAAGATGAATTTTTATTTTTTATTTTTAGAGTTGCCCCATAAGGTACTTACGTACCTACTATTCAAGGTTAAACAAGCCATAGTTCGCTTTTTATGAAAAGATTTAGTGGATTAGTTTAATTTTAATTACGAAAACGTGTCAGGTTTATGTTTATTACCATTTTCAAGATTTTGAAAAAAAAACTAAGCCTAAGCTTTCTTATTTTATTTTCTAAAAAATTTTGATTTAAGGAAAACCAATTTTGAATTTATTTTGAAAAAATATTTTTTCTAAGTGATAAAAATGATTTAAATTCATATTATTCTAATTAATTCTAATTTAGTAATTTAATTTAATTTTTTTATTTTTATTATCATTATTTATTTTTTATTATTTCTTTATTATTTTTATTATTTTTATATTAAACTAAATATATCTATTCTAAAGAAAACCTAATTAAAACCTTAGCATTTTTCATTTTATTTTTAGGATTATAAATTTCTAATAAAATAAATTCGTAAACAAAATAAAATAAATAAATAAGGATAAATAAATAAATAAATAATCGATTTTCCTAGATGTAGGTCAAATGGGGTTGGTTGGCTTGGATCTAATCAAATCTAACCAGATCGAATCGGTCAGTGGTAGGAGGTCCTCATAGGTGGCGTTCCGGCATCCATTTTTGTCGATCAGGGGGTGTTTCCAAAGCTTCTAATGATGAGGAACCTAATGGTGGTGGTGGTTTTCTTCGAAATCGCCTCCAAATAGTGGTTCGACACTTGATCAATAGTCATTCTATGGGAACTCCAATGAGCTTCGAATCCTATGTGTTTTCACTCTCTCTCTCTCTTTCTTCTGATCGGTGCCTTTGCTTCCCACGTTGTGCTCAATTTATAGGCACTAGAAATCAAGCTGGATAAGCTCGGATTTCCTCCGACTAGCACGAATCAAATTTTCAGTTGAAACCCATCTCCGATTTGGTTTGATTTGTGTAAATCTTTGATTTTGTTGCAATTTGATTTTAATTGGATGATGTTTGTCTTATTTTAGTTAAAGATTTAGTGGATTTGTGTAAAAAAAGGCATCAAAACGGCCGAATTTCGATTTTTTCGCAATCGCAAGCATTTCGGACGGAGGTTGAAGACAATCACACGCCCAGTGTGTGCACTCCCTCCGTCTAATCAATGTTGACATGTGTCTTGGGTTAAAAAGAAAAAGCAAAACTCGTGAATCTGCTTCCTCCGTGATTCAAACCTACGACCGAGCCCTCCCCCCCCTCCTCCCCCCGCACGCATGAGGCCATGGTTCGGACCAGCTGAGCTAACCCAATTCTGGTTTATTTATTTATCGCAAATTGCATATATACGATGCAATTTTTTTAATTTTATATTATTTTGAAATTTTAAAAATTTGTAAAAATTATTTAACCCCTTTTATTATTATTTCTACTATTATTTTCCAAAATTGGGATATTTTTCCTATTTTTTCTTTTATTTTCCTTTATTTCTACTAACTAGAAAATGAAAAAATTTGAAAATTAAACATTATTAATGATTAAGGGGCAAAAATGGGGTATTTACAGCTGCCCCTCTTTGTAGTAAAGTTTGAAAAACTTAACTACAAATACTAGAAAGACACCATTTTTGGCCGATATACTGAATGGATAACGCCTTAGTTGGTTGGTTATCTAAACTCGACTCTAGTAGGAAAATACTCCATAAGCTAATAATCCCACGAATGCTTTGGGATAATTAAGACCGCTTGGGGAATGATCTCAAACAATCTAACAACCTGGAGTAAGATATCATCTAGAAAAGTGCTTTATGAGGTAACTAATCGACGATAGGAAACATCTCAGGGATTATTTAGGAGTGTGTTATTTATGAGTGGACTAATTGATAACAAGGAAGCGTCCTACAAGACTAGTGACTGTAAAGAAGAGATTATTCAAGGAAGCTCTCCTATGAGCTAGCCACCTAATAATAGAAGTGTTTGGCTAGACTAGCGACTGTTGGAGGAGAAATGTTCTGGAAGAGTGCTCTCATAAGCTAACTCGTCAATATTAGGAAGTGTCTTAAAGGACTAAAACCTTAAAGGGGATAATGTAAAAAAGTGCTCCTATGAGCTGACTAATTGATGATAATGTTGCATCTCATTCAAACTTGCAACCATAAGGATTATCTAGAAAAGTGCTCTAATGAGTTGATTAATTAATAATTAGGAAGCATTGTATTTAGACTTGTGACCTTAAACATAAATTATTTAGAAAAGTGCTCTTATGAGCTGACTAATTAATAATGGGAAGCGTCTCTTTAGACTTACAACCCTGAAGAAGAGATGTTTAAGAAGGTGCCCTTATAGGCTAATCCTAAGAGAGGATATCTAGGAAAGTGCCCCATTGTAGGCTGACTTTAAGAAAGTATAACCAAGAAAGTGCCCCATTGCGGACTGACTTTAGGTTATTGTATTTAGGAAAGCACCCCATTGTGGGTTGACTTAACAATAGTGATTGCAGGGTATATCTTCTTAACCTAACATTTCCGAAAACATTTTTGGTGAACCGTTCAAACGATTGATAAGAGGTGTCTTTTAGATTGCTTTACTTAGAAGATGTGATTCATGATGAATGATGGTTATTTACTCTAAATGCTTACCGGTTTATCGCAAATAGCAACCAAACGACCGAACCTTCGTGCTGGTTTACTCCTTTTTTGCTTACTCTTGCTTCAAAATAAGACTAAAGGCCTTGATGCATTTTCTTTCTTGTGAGCATGGCTTTTGTGATTATGGTGCTATCCTATAGATGCACTAGGTTTAATGCTCAAAAATAGGGGGAATTATATAACAAAATCTATTAAGATTTATTATCATTTCGATGTTCATTATTCATTGTGAGGCAATGGATAATGCGTGTTTATGAAAGTTTGTTTAATGACAATTGGTCAAGATAATCGATCATTCAAAGACATTAACTTTGCTTGTAGAAGGAATGAAAACTAAACTCAACAAAATTTATATTGAATATTGGCATTTATGAACTTTGGCAAAATTTCAATTTTCTTGCCTAAGGATAGTACATCTTAGAAACATCCATATTAATGGGGTCTCTCAATTTTGGACCATCCATTTGAGTTAATACTAAAGCCCCTCCTAACAACACCTTTTTCACAGCATATGGACCCTCGTAGTTTGGGGGTAAACTTGCCCCTTGAATCTTAAGCATTTGAGAGAACTTTCTTTAGCACTGGGTCTCCTTTTTTGAAACGTCGAGGTCTCATTTTCTTGTTGAATGCTCGGGCCATTCTTTGTCAGTAGCACCGGCCGTAACATAATGCAGCGAGTCTTTTTTCATCGATTAAATTCAACTGATCAAGCCTCTTCTTTACCCAATCTGACTCATCTAATTGCACTTCTGATGGGATTCTAAAGGATGGTATTTCGACTTCAATTGGCAAAACTGCCTTAGTTCCATATACTAGAGAATATGGGATAACTTTAGTAGATGTTCGAATTGAGGTTCTATAAGCCATGAAGGTGAATGGTAGCATCTTGTGCCAATCTTTATAAGTGATTGTCATCTTCTCGATAATTCTCTTGATGTTCTTGTTGGTTACTTCCACTGCCCAATTCATCTAAGGTCGGTAGGGAGTTGAATTTTTGTGGTTTATATGGAAATGTTGACATAAATCTGTCATCAATTTGTTGTTGAGGTTGGTGCCATTATCGATAATAATTGATTCAAGAACTCCATAGTGGGCTATTAGGTCCCTCTTCAAAAATCGAACTATTACCTCTTTTGTGACACTAGTGCATGATGAAGCTTCTACCCACTTGTTGAAATAATCAATGGCTACCAGTATAAATCTGTGACCATTGGATGCTTTAGGAGTGATTGGCCCAATGATGTCGATCCCCTACATAGAGAAAAGCCATGGTGCAGATAACGAATGAAGCTCTTTAGGTGTGGCATTTATTCAGTTTGCATAAACCTGACACAAGTGACAGTGCTTGACATATTTGATGCAGTTTGATTCCATTATTAACCAATAGTAACCCATTCTCCTGATTTTTTGGGCCAACATTTAGTCATTCATGTGAGCCCCACATACTCCTTTATGCACTTCTTTCATTAGTTCACTTGCCTCTTTTTTATCCAAACATCTTAACAATGTGGTATCAGGTGATTTTCTATAAAGCACATGCCCATTTAATAAGAAATGACTTGCTAACCTTCTGAGTGTTCTTTAGTCATTTTTGCTAGCCATTTCAGGGTATTTGCTTTCTTGGAGGAAAGTTTTGATATTATAATACCAGGGCTTATCATCTTATGCTTTCTCGATTACCAAATAGTAGGCGAGCCGATTTCAATTTCTATTTTCAATGGTTGGACTTCGGCTCTCCCTTTTATTTGAATCATAGATGCTAATGTGGCAAGGGTATCTGCAAATTGATTTTGAGTCCTCGAGATGTATGTAAATGTGACTGCTTCGAATTCATCAATCAGCTCTATCAAATGTTGATGATATGGTACCAATTTGTGGTCTTTAGTTTTGTATTCCCCTCATGTTTGTAATACGATGAGTGAAGAATCTCCATATACTTCTAATTCATGGATTTCCATGTGGCAAGCCATTTTGAGGCTAAGGATGCATGCCTCATTCTTTGCCATGTTATTAGTATACGGAAATGTGAGTCTCGTTGCTGAGGGGAATTGTGTCCCTTCTAGTGATATTAGCATTGCCCCGATCTCACAACCAAATACATTGGCAGGTCCGTCAAAGAACATCTTCCATTTAAGGCTTTGTTTTGTCTCATAGTCTTCTATTGGTGCACCCTCCACTATAAATATATTTTCATCAGGGAATTAGGCTTGTGATTCTTGGAGATCTCCCTTAATTGGGTATTATGCCAATTGATCAACTAAAGATTGCCCTTTTATCGAATTTTGATTTATATAGGTGATATCAAATTATGATAGGAGCATTTGCCATTTGGAGATTCTCCCTAATAAAATGGGCTTCTTTACCAAGTACTTCAAAGGATCGTGTCTTGTTAGCAACTCAATGGTATAGTAAAGGGTGTACTGCCTCAACCGGTGCATAACCCAAATCAAAGCATAACAAGTTCTTTCTATTTCAAAGTACTTCCGTTCCCCATCTGTGAACTTTTTGATTAGATAGTATAGAACGTTCCCTTCCCTCTTCATCTTTCTACCCTAGCACGCACCCCATGGATTTAGGGAGTATCATGAGGTACAAGACTAAGGGCTTTCTTTGTTTTGAAATGATCAAGACTAGGGGATTTATGAGATAGTCTTTGATCATTCTAAATGCTTCCTCGCATTCATTGTCCCATTCTATTGTGGCATTCTTTTTCAGCAAACGGAATATTGGACGACATTTGTCTATGAGCTGTAAGATGAAATGGGCTATATAATTTAATCTTCCTAGTAAACCTCTCACCTCCTTGATAGTGCAATATGGCCTTTACTTTGTCAAGGTCAATTCTAATACCTTCTTATCTTATAATAAACTCTAACAACTTGTCTGTTGTGACCCCAAAAGTGCATTTTTTAGGATTTAACTTGAGTTGGAATTTTCTCAATCGCTTGAACAATTTCCTCAGGATAACCACATGACTTTCTTCTCCCTTAGATTTGGCTATTATATCGTCAACGTATACCTCATCTTCTTGATGCATCATGTCATGAAGTATCGTGACCATAGCTCTCTGATACATTGCCCCAACATTCTTCAAACTAAAGGGAATAACTTTATAATAGAGAGTTCCCCATGTTGTGATAAAGGTTGTTTTAGTTTTATCTTCTTCAGCCATTTTTATCTAATTAAATCCTGAGAAACCATCCATAAATTAAAAGAGATGATTCCCTACGGTATTATCTACCAGGACATTAATGTGAGGTAGAGGGAAATTGCCTTTAGGCGTAGCTTGATTTAAGTCTTGGAAGTCTACGCGCACTTGCACTTTCCCATTCTTCTTTAGAACGGAGACTATATTTGCTACCCATTCTAGGTAGTCTGATACCTCAATAAACCCCACCTCTAGTAATTTTTTTACTTCCTCTTTGATCTTTAGTAAGACGTCGGGCTTAAACCTTCTCAACTTTTGTTTTTTAGGTTTAACATCTTCTCTTGTAGGAAGTTTGTGAACTACTATTGATTGGTTAAGTCCTGGCATGTCTCCATATGACTAGGCGAATGCATCTACTTATTCAATTAACAGCTCGGTTATCTCGCGCTTTTGCTCGTCACTCAAATTGGCCCCAATCTTGAGGTTTTTGGGTTCCTCTGTGCTTCCTAGATTTACTATCTCCATCGACTCATCGATTGAGATTTTACTTTATTCATGTTTTTGCCAATTTTCTAGTATTATTTCATGGTCAAGGACATCACTTCCAACGGCTGACCCAGCAATGTCAAAAATGATATTGACGTTTTCATTACTTACCTATGCAGAATGTCCCTAATGTTCGATAGTAAGGAATATGTGGGGAAAGTGGAGCGAAAACATATATATAAGCAAAGAAATTAACTACAATTTATTGAATTTGAAGAATAATAATCACAATGGAAATCTATTTAATAATTATTCCCTATCTTTAAGCTGACCTAGTGCTATTAATAGGATAATAGAACCAATTGTTAAAAGCTGGATATTGATTGGACGTGTAAGAAGCTAAGCCTTCATAGTTGACATCGGTTTGGCTTATCCCTGGCTCTTGAATGGTAGTTACTTGCATGAAAGATTGTTGGAGGGGTGGAAAATGCATCGGGGTATCACTCGACTTCTCTTTCCTTCTGCTTTCGATACCTCTTACTTATGCCTCTTCTTGGGGTGTAGGAACTATCCTAGTCTAAATGTCCCTTACTGTCCTTCCTTGAACTAATGGCCCTCCTTAGTTGTTACCATGCTCACTTCATTGAATATTTGGAGCCCAAGGTCTTCAGGACCATCTTCCCCAATGTAGGGTATAGTGGTTTCTTTGTATATAGCATAGTCTTATTCTCTCAGTACGGTGATGATCTATCCATTTGCTATGAACTTAACCTTCTGATGGAGGGTCAAGGGTATGGCTCCAACAGTGTGTATCCATGGCCTTCCCAATAGTAGATTGAAAGACCTTGGAATGTCGAGGACTTGGAAAGAGATACGAAACATCTGTGGACCAATCTCCACTAACAAGCTGATTTCCCCCACTATCTCTCTCTTGGACCCATTAAAGGCCCTAACTACTGTCGAGCTTGGCTTGATGTTGCTCACATCAACCCCCAGTAGGTCAAGGGTGGCCAAGGGGCATACGTTCAGAGAAGACTCGTTGTCTATAAGTACGTAGGAGACAATTATGTCATTGCATTTTACCACTATAAATAGTGGTTTTGTGTGTTAGTCCCCATCTTCTCTCAGTTCTTCGAGAGAGAAAGATATTTGATCCATGATGAAGATTGAATCTACCACATGGCTCAATTTCTCTATTGCGATGCCTTTTGGTACCTTGACCTGTTTGAGTGCTTTGAAGAGTGCTTCCTTATGAGGCTTAGATGTTGTGAAGAAGCCCATAAGTGATATCTAAGCTGGAACTTTATTAAGTTATTCCATGAGTTTGTATTCACTCACCTTGATCATTTTCATGAATGCATGGAGCCCCTCTTCTTCCTCTTTCTTTACCACAGTGTTAAGCTCTTCAATTGAGGTCTTGTACTTAGGGTCATAAATCCTCGCAAAATGGGTGATTCCTCCTACGATGGGAGGCCTTTTCAGATCAAGGGCTTGATAGTCAAATGGTGCCACCTTATACCTCTCTGAGGGCATTGGGACATTAAATACATATCTCTTCTTTGAAATTTGCACCTCAGTAACTTATCCTTCATAACACTTTATGACTATCGGCTTAAGGTCCGATTTGATCATGTTTACGGACTCTTCTTTTTTCCTTTGGTGGGCTGTCTTCTTTTTCAAACTCGAGCCCCCATCCACTAGGTGTCCCATACTTGGTTGGGGTGAAGGAATAATTCACTAGGTACTCGAACCTCCCATGTGATTCACCTTGGGTATCGACTGTTGGGTCTCCGGCTAACCACCTCTTATTGATATGTGATTTGGGAGTTTTTTCTAAGAGTTGGCGCGGATGGCTTTTTTGCTATGCTATTACCTTCTTCTGTTTTAAGGAATCTTTTGATTTAGAGTCCGGCTCTTCGGATGTAATCATATCGAAAATAAGCTTGTGGTTAGGTAGTGGGTTAATGTTGACATTGGGTGCCGGTACATTGACAAAAACTAACTGCACTATTCTAATGTCAATCAAGTCTTGAATCTTATTTCGAAGCCTCTAGCATCTATCTATGGAATGCTTCTCTGGTCCCATATGATAATCGCACTTGAGGCTTAGGTCAAAATTTCTTGGTTTGTATTGATCATTGGGAATCTCGAAGCTAATCAAATTATTTTCTCGTAACCGAGCAAAGACCTGGCTGAGCGAGATTGGTATTAGAGTGAATTGTCTCGTAACCCTAGTAGCTTAGGTATGATTCATTGGTGATTGCTGGATTGGGGCATTCACAATTTGAAATGTCACACAAGACCGAACCTTGTCAACCCTGCCAGAATTAACCGTGCTAATGGTAGATTCCTTAACTTTATTACCTCCTACAGGCCTTTGAGATGATGCAACTCTAGGATGGTCGACTATTTGGAGCCTCCCTAACGTAATGGCATTCTCGATTCGACACCTTGTTGCCACTACCTCTACAAAATTGGATGACGTCTGGCCTACCAAATGTGAGAAGTAAGTCTTCTCCAGATTGTTGATAAAGATGAATGTTAACTCTTTTTCAAAAATCGAGGTTGTTACCCTAGCAACTTAAGCCCTCCAACGCTGGGCATACTCTTTAAAAGATTCATTATGTTTCTTTCAGAGGCTTCCCAAGTCCATTACCGAAGGGGCAACTTCAATGTTGAATTTGTATTGGTCGTAGAATGCCCAAGTGAGTCTTTCTCAAGTGTTGACTTGGCTGAAGTCCACGTGTACATACCGGATGAGGGTTGGCCTGTGAGGCTGTCTTGGAAGGTTTAGACCATGAGTTGGTCATATTGGGCATATTTGCTCATCTTCCGCACATACAGCCTCGTATGCATCTTAGGGCATCCAGTGCCATCATATTTTTCAAACTCTAGGGTTTTGAACTTCTCTGAATAAGCCTCTTCCCCATATATTGGTAAACTAGTGATTCCTACTTACTCAAAACTGTCAGGTCCTTCTAATGTCTTTATCTTGTCAGCTAGTTGTCGGAAAAGCTTTCTCTCCATCTCTTTTTACTTGTCTACCATTTCCTTTTTTTTTTATCATCTAAGGTTGGGCCGAGGTTGACTTTTGATTCATATTTGAATGTCGGGTTGAGGTGGGAGTTGATTTCCTCATACTCTAAAAGTTGACCCTCCACTACCTTTCCTTTTCTGGCTCCTAAATGTTCTTCCTGAGTTGGTTGGGTGGTGTGAAGGAGGCCAATACTCTCAGTTAGGAGGTGGACTTATGTAGCCAGTTGTTGAACCGTTTGTTCTAGGGATACAATCCTTGGGTCTGAGGTGGTGTCAGCACTGGCGTTGTTGCAATTGTCACTATTGTTGCCATTATTTGCCATTTTGGTCTTAGAACGGGTGTGGATTGGGCTCCTTGGAGGGTTCAGTTGATTAGGAGTTATTTTTGACACCTGAATTCGCATTTTTCAGTTTTGATGTATGTATGTAAATATGATGTATATACCACACAGATGCTTGAAAGAAGGAAAAGGGGCCAAAAATTTATTAATGATATAATACTAAAACTTTATTTTTATTAATATTGAAAACTTGGAGTTCGATACTTAAAACATGAAAAAGGAAAAATACAATGCTAATTTAGTTCCTAGTCCTCTTCTTCTTTGGCTATGTAGTCGTTGGCTTCCTACTGATGATGGCTTCCAGTTCTCTAACTCTAGCTTGAGTCTTCTCCAACTAAGCTTCCAAGGCTTTGTTTCTTTGATCAGACTCTTTAAACCTGCCCTTCTAGACGTCCTTCTTGTAGTCTGCAGCTTCAAAGTATACTTCCATATGGACCTTGACTTGCTCCATGTAGGTTTTTAGTTCTAGATCTACATTGTCTAGCATGGGTTGAGTGACATCCAGGACTCATTATGCCCTTTCTCCTGTTTGATATAGTTGGTAGATCATAAAATATTTGGTAGCTTGATGTTTGCCCACTTCACCATCTAAGTCTTCGAGGTCTATGTTGAGGCTCTCAATCTAGGCTTCCCATAGGGCTTCGACCTTTGCCAGTTTAGTGACCTTTTTTACTACTAGCAAACATGGATGTTGGTATTCGAACGTAATTCCCTCCAACGATGGCTTGTAAACTAGGTGTTAGATAGTACCAAACTGGTGGACCATTGAGTTCTAATGATAACCTATGCACCCACTGATACCAATCAATGGAACAGCCTAAAAGTTCTTACATGTTAGGATGACCTTATTGCAGCAGCTCCACCTAGCAATCTAGAAGATGTCGTTGGCACTGAAACCTGTGAGTACTTCTACCCAACTGTGGCTAGTAAGATCATCGAGTAACTTTATCCTCTCTATATAGGAATCCATGAGGTCTACTTGCTGGGCTAGAGATTTTCAAACCATGTTCAACCCAAAACATTTGAGATGACTCACAAACTAAATTGGGATGAGGTTAATGTTCGAGCGGAGGATTATGTGGCCCTTCTTCTTGACAAAATTCTAGTTTCGAGTCTATTCAGCCAGTAGAGCCGAGATATAAGACTTCCCTTCCAAAAATTAGGCCACTAGTTTTGTAACTCTATAGCGGACATGAAAGATCCTGGTAAGGAAAAGTATGGTTGTGAATGCTGTTAGGATGAAAGCATAAACCCTTTTCTGTTTATAACTCTTGGGATCCCCGCATAGTATATCTTTCTTGTTTCCATCATCATTCTTAGCTATGAACTAGGCTTCCAATTCGTCCATTCGGAGACAATATTTGTTACAATTTCCCAAGGTACGGTTGATTGCTATCCTGTGAACACCCAGAAGTTTACTGAAAATACCGATTAGCCTAGCCTCAAGATCTGGCACATATATTCCGCTAGTAAGTAATGGGGCCTACAGAAGTTAGGTGTATTTTTCCAAAGTGGGTGTAATCTTATGTGGCCCGATAAATAAAGCCGTGGGCTCAATTTTCCATAGATGGAGAATAGCCCGAATCAGAGGCAGGTTGATCTTCATCTTCATTAGTGATAGGATAGGCCCTATCTTTTGTTGGATGAAGGTCTGTTCCTCAGGGTCATATAAAATGAACCAGTGGTCTAATACCAATTTTGGATCCGGAGGTTTGCAGACTCAGATTTCCTTATAGAGGAGGCGATCGATTGCGAGATTGACCATCTATTACAATAGAAATTCCTAATTACATAGAAAATTTTTACAAAGTACAATTGATTCTATTACAAGTAAATGTACCTAAACTCCTAAAAAAGATCAAAAGAATTACATCATTAATCAATTGCCAGCCCATGACTTCATGTATGCAGATAGGTAGGTTCTAACAAGTCCCTAAGCTCTGTAGCATCCCACATTCTCAAAGAAATGGATCTTAGGCCATATCGAAGCATTGGGTGGGGTAGCCTAATCAGCCCCAAACGGTGATCATATCACTTCGCTCGGAACTTACACAATGGCATCCTATCCTAGGGTCCTAAGATGACTTGGGTCTAACCATATGTACTCACATGATTGCATGCATGCAGATTTAATAATAATGAAAGATAAGCAAAAATATTGAATCTCATCAAATTCCTTAAAAGAACAGGTTAGTACCAGTAATATCTTATAGTGTAACAGTTAAGAAATATCTAGAATGTCACTTTAGAAG
The DNA here is from genome assembly GCA_037954665.1 of Laguncularia racemosa. Classification (NCBI taxonomy): domain Eukaryota; kingdom Viridiplantae; phylum Streptophyta; class Magnoliopsida; order Myrtales; family Combretaceae; genus Laguncularia; species Laguncularia racemosa. Next base: position 724,385 of record JBBMOL010000211.1, read on the forward strand.
GTTTAAGTAGCTAGCCTACTACTATACTCCCTAGTGGAGTAGCCATCCTATCGAGTCTAATTTTAAATTTTTCATTTATATTCGTAATCTGATTCATATTAGATCCTATGCTCATCCAATATAACTCCTTGACTTGAATTAAGAATTTTCATTATTTATTTGGAGTCGTCACCCAACTAAAGTTGGGAAAAATTATTGAATTAGAACTAATTGATTGAATTAATTCTAATTTAGATGACTGGTCGACAGAATCCCCTCTTTTTTTTTTTAATTTGGACAACTTACCTCTTTTCTATTATTCATGTATTGTATATTCTAACAAGCACACTTATCATGCTTTATAGAGCGGTGGACAAACTCACTAAGACTTAACTTGTAGGTTATCCATAGACTGACCTAAACCAAAGATGAGTTGGACCGACAAGTTAATTTGAAGACCCGGGATGTTGAGGACTATTTTTATTTGTTTGTTATTTATTTAGAACCATTTATGTTGTAAGTTTTTGGGACACTTTTATTTGTTTGTAATTTATGTTTTAGGGTCGGCCACCCTATAATGGCATAGTTGTGATTTTGAGGACTTTTTAACCTTAAAGAGAACAAATATAAATACTTGCTTAAGTAAGGTTTCGAGGGACACTTGATAATTTTTCAGAAAAACAAACACTTCACATATTGAGGGTTAGGGTTTCCTAATTCCAAAATTGCTCTTATCCATTTCAATCCCAAAATTGAGATTGTGGCAAGTGGCCTCAAAGTGAATTTATGAGTAATATCAAGTTCTCTTTGTTGCAATTTTCTTTCCATCACTAGTGAGTTAAATCTAGGGTTGAATTGGATTATTCTTGGTCAGATTTGATTGCATTTGTAATCATTTCATTATGTTATAAGATTGATTAGTCTTAGCACTTATTATTACTATCAATTTTTGCTTCATTTTGAACCGTAGATTGGCTTTGTTAGGGTAGTGGATCATGGCTTTGTTCTTGTTATTTTTGTGTGATAATCTCGTGGGATTTTAATTGAATTTAGTGTTTCAGTTGAGGATTTCACCATTATGGTTTTGTTTCCTTGAAAATTATAGCATTCGGTTCATCTTACACCATTAGGGTTCATGCAATTCTTGTAATTTGTTGTACCGAAATTGGACAAGTTATTTGAGGATTGTAATTGATCCAATTACATGTGCTTAAACCCCTTTTAGGCACATCATCTTTTGGTATCAGAGCTAATCACATTTGGATATTTAAGATTGAACTAGTTAACATTTGAAGAATTGGTTCATAAACATTGAGGATTAGTGCAATTGTTGAACTAGTTGATTGACATTGCTTAATTGTCTTTCAATCTTGGTTTTTGTGTGCTTAAACTTGGTTTTAAGCACATCAAGTAGATTAGCTACTATAACAATAAAAGCTAGTAGTGAGGTGAAGCTGGAATGAGTGCTAATAGTAAGCATGTGTTGTTTTATTTCTTAATGATTTATTGAAGTTACCACTAGATAGAGAAATTGAGTTTTGTATAGACTAGGTGTTAGGCGTAACTCCTATATGTAAGGCTCTATATAGGATAACACCTACAAAATTAGTAGAATTGAAGGGTTAGATACATGAGTTATTAGAGAAGAAATTCATTAAGCCTAATGTGTTACCATGGGGAGCTCCCGTCTTGTTTGTAAAGAAGGATGGTAGCATGAGAATGTGAATAGACTACAAAGAATTGAATAAGGTCACTATAAAAAACAAATATCAAATCCCTAAGATAAATGACCTTTTTGATCAATTACAAAGGGCTTAAGTATTTTCAATGATTGACTTAAGGCTAAGTTACCATCAATTGAAGACAAAGGAAGGAGATATCCAAAAGACTACATTCAAAACCCGATATGAGCATTACGAATTCCTAGTAAGACCTTTTGGTTTAATGAATACTCTAGTTACCTTCATGGATTTGATGAATAGGGTGTTCAAGGATTTTTTAGATCAATTTGTGGTGGTGTTTATTGATGATATCTTGATGTATTCAAAAAGTAAAGAAGAGAATGAAGAACACTTGAGTGTTACTCTAAAGAGATTAAAAGTCGAAAAGCTATATGCAAAATTTAAAAAATGTGAATTTTGGCTGGAGAAGGTTTCTTTTTTAGGACACATAGTTAACAAGGATGGTATTGTAGTGGTTTTTGAGAAATTAAAGGTAGTGGTAGATGGCCAAAACCCAAGATAGTGATTAAAATTAAGAGCTTTTTGGGATTAGCACATCACTACCAGCATTTTGTGGCAGGATTTTTTAAGATAGCTACATCGTTGACTAGATTAACTCAGAAGAGAGTGAGGTTTGAATGGGATGACTAATGTGAAGACAGTTTCATAAAACTAAAAGAAAGATTAATCTCAACACCAAACCTAGCTTTACTAGAAAATGGGAAGGAGTATACAATAATTAGTGATGCTTTTAACCAAAGTTTAGGGTGTGCTCTCTTGTAAAATGGAAAGGTTATTGCTTATGCTTCTCGCTAACTGAAGTTGTATGAAAGAAACTATCCTACCCATGATTTGGAGTTAGCAGGAGTAGTCTTAGTATTGAAACTTTAGAGACATTATCTATATGGGGAAAAATGCAAGATATTCACATATCACAAAAGCTTGAAATACCGCTTCACTTAGAAAAAATTAAATATGAGAAAAAGGAGATGGTTGGAATTAATTAAAGAGTATGACTTAGAAAAACAGTATCATTCAAGATAGGCAAACGTAGTAGTTCATGCTCTTAATAGAAAGAGGTAAGGTAACTTAGCTACATTGCATACTTCATAGAAGCCATTGTTGAAGAAATGTAACGGTTGGATTTGGAAGTAGTTTCCCTAGAGGTAGGAGCAAGACTCGCCAATTTGTGCCTCCAACCAACTATAGTGGATAGAATTAAAGTAGCTTAACCAAAAGATAAAGGTATGCTAGGAATTAAGTATAGGATGGAACAAGGGAAGGCACCTGAATTCATGATTAACTAAGAAAGAGTTGTGTGGTATGGAACCAGGATATGTATACCAGAGTTAGTAGAGTTGAAGGATGAGATTTTAAGAGAAGTACATCACTTTGGGTACTCAATCCACCTTGGGAGTGCTAAAATGTACTAAGATTTAAAGGCCCATTACTAGTGGAAGAATATGAAGTAGGAGATAGCAGACTTTGTTTCCAAGTGTTTAAGATGCCAACAGATTAAAATAGAACATCACGAACTAGCAAGAGAACTATAACCTTTACCTATACCTAATGGGAATCTACCCTGCGGTCCCAATAGTAGGGGAACCTAATTTGGATATATGATCCAAAATATCCACATGAGTTCATTTCTTTACCTAATAATGTTTAATTTTCACTATAACAGGTACAATGATCAGTCTTTACGGGATGACCAAATAACATACACAATTGATCAAATTGGGAACATCATTAGACTCACATTCAACGGTCTGTAATGAACTCAATTGACTTGAAGAACCGGCCCCTTGAAGACCATCTTTTGTACTTGCAATTTTATTATTGAACTAGCCATTTATTACTCATTTTTTAGACTTTTGATTTACTTGTAATTTATTGTTTGGAACCGGTCACTTAAGTGGCTTATTTGTAATTTTCATGTGGTTGTTTACCCTAATAGGAGCAAGTATAAATACTTGCTAACTAGGGTTTGTATGGGACTTTTTAAACATCACATACTTGACATTTGTTGTCGTGGAAATTAGCCTTTCATGCCTTATACTCTTATCAATTCTCCTTTGAATTGTGGCGAATGGATTTTGATTTTGTTGTGCGTAATATCAACAACATCAAGACCAAACCTAATTCCAAATAGTGTCTAATATCTGGTAAGGAATTAGTTGTTCTTTTCATCCAATTTCACACAATTTAGGGTTCATCTTACTAGCAAAGGATTATGCCTTTGATTGGAATTAGATACCTGGTTTCTCCTATCTTTGATTTATAATATAATTCCTTTAAAACACATCATCTTTTGGTGATTAGAACACATTGATTTGAATAATTAGGGTTCATGTGGCAAGTGGAATTCACGCCATTAGAGCAATTAGATTTGGTGTTCTTATAATTAGATTGTAGGCATATCATCTTTTGGTATAAGTGCAATGGTTTTTTATAAGGGAATTTTCATGATCATGACAACTTGAAATTAGGGTTCTTGAATTTCTACTTATTGATCCGAAGTGTTGAGGTAGAATGGAAGTACTTGATTTAGTTATTATGATGTCACACTTGTTGTTTGTTGTAGTAGAAGTGGATATCTTGTTGTAACTCCTTTGTTCTTGCCTTTGCGGTGAAGGGAATTGGTGGAGTAAGAAGTGTATTTCCTAGTATTTGTTGTGAAATTGGAAATACGTTGTTTGTGATAAAAGAGAAGTGAATTTTTGTAAGAGTTTTCATAATTGAAGGAGTGCATTTTACAATTTTCATATTTGAGCTTGTGTGGAAAAAAAGGAAATAATTTGAATTCAAACACATCCATTAATCATGAAGTAGTTATTGAGTGGTTTTGATTATATTTAATTTGAATTTGAAATTGATTCTTACCATTTGTGGGAACGTTGCATTAAGCGGTGTCAATTTGAATTTGTTGTCGTGTTTATGCGTGTATGTGTGGCAGTGTAAGGGAGTGTATTGAATTAGTGGAGTTATGTTGTGTATATTGAGTTGAAGGGTAACTGCACCGTGAAGTGAGGTGTTGTGTGTATGTAGTGGTGGTTGGAGTGATTGCACCGTGTATGTGTGTGGTATGTGTGGCGGTGTGAATTGTTGTAGAGGTGTGTGTGTGGAACGTACTGCACATGGAGATTGAAGTGTGTGTGTGCCATGACTAAAAAGAGAAGTTAAGTAGTGAAGTTTGAAATTCAAAAACAAGCAATTAAGTGTAAAAGTTATTGAGTATTATTACCTAAACACTTACTTAGTTGAATTCAATAACTTATTGGAAGTGTTTAATTGTTGCTTCATTTATTTTACTATAACTGAAGTGTAGAGAAGTATTTATTGTATTGGTAACTTGTTGCACGATAGATGTACAAGTGTGTGTGTATGTTGTTGTCTAAACGTGTTATTGTGACATAGTGTTGTGAAGGGAGCATGCTGCAATTGTTTGGTATTATACTTCAGTAAATCACATCCACAAGCATGTCGAATGACAATGTGAATGGGAGCATTGGCAATGAGGCCAATAGCTAAGTTGGTAGAATACAAGGTCATTGCACTACAGGTGGGAGAACTTTAAAGGAATAACTTCAGGACCTCACCACCATTGTTGCTAAAATAGCAACAACGATAAACAGGATGATAATGCCATAACCACCAGTGACAAATCGTCAGGCACCACCACGAGTAGCTCCTCAAAACATTCAAAGAAAGGGAGCAGTAGGAGGAGGAAACATGGGAAGGAGAATGGAAGGAGATCATCCCCTTTATAGGGAGGAGAGGGATGATAACTTTGGGGTCAATCCTTACCCAAACAGAGATTTTAAGCGACCTAGCGGCCTAGAATATCTAAAGTTGTAGATGCCTTCATTTGATGGCAGACGTTCAATAGATGACTATCTAGACCGGGAGGATAAGGTTGAGGGCATTTTTTAGTGTTATGAGATAGATGATAACACCAAAGTTCGACTTGCTACTATTGAGTTCATAGGGTATGCTACCTTGTGGTGGAAAAATTTGGTGTTCAGCAAGCGGGGGGATGGGGCTGAAATTCATACTTGGAGAGACATGAAAAGGGTTTTGAGGAAGAGGTTCATTCTTGAGCATTATAGGCAAGAACTGTTTATGCGTCTACAAACTTGAGATAGGGAGGCAAAACAGTGGATGATTATGTGCAGGAGTTTGAAACTTTGATGATTAGATGTGGATCAGTAGAGCCTCCTGAGCAAACCCTAGCACATTTTGTATTTGGGTTTAAATATGAGATAACCTGTGTAGTTAAGCTTTAGAGATATAGTACACTTGATGAGACTATACAGTTAACCATGAAAGTGAAAGGTAGAAGCGATCTAATCCATTCCGAGTTACTAGTAGCAAGCCTAGTACTACTACTAAGCCCATGGGGGTTGATGGCCAGTTGGGTAGACCAAATAGAGTAGGTGAACCTATTAGGGCAGTAGACAAAGTTACCCTTAACACAGATAGAGAGAAGATGATTTTTGGGAAGGGCAAAGAGGTAATTGGACTTGATGTTAGGTAGACTATACCGGGGTCAACTAGTGGGAAAATGCGCCAAATTAAATGCTTCAAATGCATGGGATTTGGACATATGGTTGCACAGTGTCCCAACATGATGTGCTTAAAAGATCAAATTCAAGCTCATGAAACCAATTTAAGAACCACTTCAACAAATCCCAAAAGTGGCGTGAAGAACAAGTGCCAAATGAACCCTAATTGTAAAACAACTTACATTGATACCAAAAGATGATGTGCCTAAGTGATCAAGTTCAAGCACATGAAACCAATTACACAAATCTCAAAATGGTGTGAAGATCAAATTGCCATGTGATGCTAATTTGCATGGAATAAATTGCTCTAACACAAAATTATGATGTGCCTAAATGATCAAATTCAAGCACATGAAACCAATTGAAGAACCACTTCACAAATCCCAAAAATGGCGTGAAGAACAATTCCTAAATGAACCCTAATCGTATAAACAACTTGCTCTAATACTAAATTATAATATGCTTAAATCACTAAAGGATCCAAAGCACATGAATGCAATGACAATTCTAGAATCAAGGGACCAAATCTACAAATGGATTCACAAATGGCGTAAAGCCAAGTGTAATAAAACTCAAATTGCGTGAATCAACTTGTAAGCAACATAAAGGATTCCAACACCAAATCAAGTAAAGATAACATGCAACTCCGATCTTATAAAAATTGAAGCAATAAGAACCCTAATGACGTGAACAAAAAATAATGGAAAAAAAAAACCTATTATCACTAGATATTACACACTAGTAATAACAAGAAGCAACTTAAAAGATCTTGATACTACTCATAAGATTTTCCAAGCCTCATTCGCCATAATTTACAAGAAATTGATAAGAGTGTGTATTGATAATAAGACTCTTCACTCTCATGGCAACAAGGTGTGTTTTATCAAAATATCAAAAGGCCCCTAAAAACCCTAGTTAGTGAGTATTTATATTTTCTCCAATTAAGGTTGAAATGTCTAAACAATTACATCTATGCCACTAATGTGACCAGTCCTAATTCAACAAATACAACTAAATAAAAATGTCTCAAAATGATTACAAAGTGACCGATTCAATAATAAAATTACAAGTACAAAAAAAGAGTCTTCAAAGAGTCGATTCTTCTAGTCAATTGAATAAATGGTTTGTTCAATACATCTTTAGTTCATATCAGTCTATGGATAACCCATAAGTTGAGTTTTAGTGAGTTTGCCCATCGTCGTGTTAAACTTGACATGTATGCCTGCTGGAATACACAACACATAATGAATAGAAAAGAAGTTAGTATATAAAGATTTCTAGGGTCGGTTTGTTTAAAAAATCACCCTCAACGCCAATTTTTTAAATCCTTTGGATCTTGCCCTAGTGATAGGTCTTATAGGATTTTGATTCCTATCATAATAAGAGAGTAATGACAGTCATGGAGGGCACCGAAGAAGAAAAAGAAGAGGATGAAAAAGAATCTACCGAGCCTATAGACCTATCCATGGCTTTGTAAGAGTATTAAGATGATTAGAACACTGAGACACATGCGGATAAAACAGGTGAACATTATTTACCATTAATGTGTTGCATAAGGTTTTGACTATATCTTTGGATGCCAGGGACAAACAAAGGGAGAACATATTCCACGCATGTTGCAATATCTGAGGTAACCTTTGTATACTAATCATTGATAGTAGTAGTTATACTAATGTCATATCTGCTGCATTAGTAGATAAATTACAACTAACCACCAGTCCACATCCTACCCCTTACAATTTGCATTGGTTGGACAATCGAGATAGTATGCATGTTACACAAAAGGCAAAGGTGCCAGTCAATGTAGTAAAGAAATACCATGATGAGATTATCTGTGATGTGATTCCTATGTCCGCCTTTCATTTATTATTGGGTAGACCCTGGATGTTTGATAGAAACGTGTTATATGACGGATTTAGAAATACTTATATGTTTAAAAAAGGTGGGTTACAGATAATATTGATGCCTAAGTCTCCATCAGAGGTGCGCTCTTTCCAAGAACAAATTAGGACTATTTCTGCTTCTTCTAACAATCAAACAAATAGGTCAACAAAGGCATTAGGGTTCAATCCAAGAGATGACCCTCTAGATTTGAGGGCAAATCTTTTAGAGGCCCGAGGAGATGATGAGAATCTACCCTGCGGTCCTAATAGTAAGGGAACTTGATTTGGATATATGATCCAAAATATCCACACGTGTTCATTTCTTTACCTAATAATGTTTGGTTTGCACTATAGTAGGTACAATGATCAGTCTTTACAAGATGACCGAATAACATACACTGTTGATCAAATTGGCAACATCATCAGACTTGCATCCAATGGTCCACAATGAACTAAATTGACTTAAAGAACTAGCCCTTTGAAGACCATCTTTTATACTTGTATTTTTATTATTAAACCAACCATTTTTTACTCATTTTTTAGACTTTTGATTTACTTGTAATTTGTTGTTTGGAACCGACCACTTGAGTGGCTAATTTGTAATTTTCATGTGGTTTTTTACCCTAATAGGAGCAAGTATAAATACTTGCTAGCTAGGGTTTATATGAGACTTTTTAAACATCACATACTTAACATTTGTTGCCATGGAAATTAGCCTTTCACGCTTTACACTCTTATCAATTCTCCTTTGAATTTTGGTGAGTGGATTTTGATTTTGTTGTGCGTAATATCAATAACATCAAGATCAAACCTAATTCCAACAAGTGCATAAAATCTGGTAAGGAATTAATTGTTCTTTTCATCCAATTTCACACAATTTAGGGTTCATCTTACTAGCTAAAGATCTTACCTTTGATTGGAATTAGATACTTAGTTTCTCCTATCTTTGATTTATAATATAATTCCCTTGAAACACGTCATCTTTTGGTGATTAGAACACATTGAGTTGTATAATTAGGGCTCACGCAGCAAGTGGAATTCACGCCATTAGAGCAACTAGATTTGGTGTTCTTGCAATTATATTGTAGGCACATCAATACCAAAATGGAAGTGGGAGCATATAACCATGGATTTTGTTACTGCACTTCCTAAATCCAAAGAAAAGCATGATACTGTATGGGTAATAGTGGATAGATTAACTAAATCAGCACATTTTATACTCATTAGTATCCATTGTATCCTCGGTGTATTGGCATAGTTATACATTAAGGAAATAATTAGGCTTCATGGATTCTTAGTGACAATTGTTTTTTATTGAGATACTAGATTTATAGGTAGATTTTAGGGAAGCCTACATAGAGCTCTAGGCACTAGATTGTAGTTCAACACAACTTTCCATCCTTAGATAGATAGGCAGTCAAAGTGAACTATACAAATTCTAAAAGATATATTAAGGGCTTATGTTTTGGATTTTTGAGGAAATTAGGACGAACACCTATCTCTAGTTGAATTTGCCTAAAATAATAGTTATCAAGCAACAATTTAGATGGTGCCATATGAAGCTTTATATGGAAGGGAATGTAGGTCACTTTTTCACTAGGATGAGGTAAGAGAAAGAAACGTGTTGGGACCTAAGTTAGTGTAGGAGGTTGTAGATAAAGTGATGTTAACTAAATAGAGGATGCTAATGGCACAAAGCCACTAGAAGAGTTATGCTAATAGAAGATGACGACCACTAGAATTTGAAGTGGGGGGATCATGTGTTACTGAGGATATCACTAACTAAAGGTGTTATTTGATTCAGTTTAAGAGGAAAATTAAAACCTAAATATGTTAGTCCTTTTGTGGTTTTGGAGAAAATTGGTAATGTCTCTTATAGGTTAGCCTTACCACCTAACCTGGTAAGTGTATATGATGTTTTTCATGTATCTATGTTATGAAAGTTTGTAGCAAACTCAGACCAAGTCACAATTCTTAAACCATTGGATGTACAATCGAATCTCACTACCATGAAATAACCCATCCACATGGTAGACACGAAGGAGTAGATATTAAGATGAAAGACAATCCCTTATGTCAAAGTATAGTCGAGCAACCGAACAGAACGTGAAGCAACTTAGGAAGTAGAAGATGAGATGTAAATTAAATATCTAGAACTCTTCCTAAATACAGGTAACTTTTGAGGACATAAGTTTTTATAAGGGGGAGAAAATGTAAAATACAAAAGAAAATTATATGAAATAATGTTTAAATGAAGGGGCATTAAGGAAATTAGGAATTTTAAGATTAGGGCAATTTGGTCTTTTTAACCTTGGGCTATACATGCCCTTATGTAACCCTAATGTAACTTTTTCCTCTTCTTGAAATTCTTAATCCTCTGTATCTTTTAGGAGACTTTGATCATCTCAATTCATAACTCAACAAGGAAGAACTGCTGATTTCATGTATGTTTAAAGGTAAGTACCTCAACTTTAGTTGATGTTCTGTCCTTTCCTAATGGGGAATCGATCAAAGGCATAACTTGTTGTCAAACTAAGGATTTTGGACATTTCAGTTAGACACTAAGTTGCTGAATTAGAAACATTTTGAGTAATAGATTCAAATTAAGATGAGTAAGTACTTTTAATTTTGTTTAAATTTATAAAATTTCATAAATTTTACATTAAACTTATAGTGTTATCTTGATAGGTGAATGATCGGTTGGAGGAAGGGTTGGAAGGGGTGAGAATGGAGAGATTTGAGATGTTCAAAGGGATACACAGCCAAGGTACACTGCTATGTACTTAACCATGAAGATTGTGAGAAGCATTTGGTGAAATGGACCGTACACAACTAGGTACATGGGTGTGTACCTGTCTATGTTGAGTATATGGACGTATACTTGGGTATGTTAAGAGGAACTTTTGTATAGTGAGGTACATGACCATGTACATGGCTTTGTTCCCACCTATGTTCTTATACACAACTGTGTTGTTTAAGAATATTCCTTAAGTCTTTCTATTTTAATTTTATTCTGATCTTGGTTCGGTATTACTTACAATAGATCTTAAGGAAGGAGAAATAGGTGGCTAATTCTTAACTGAATGATCTAGTGAAGCTTAGGTCTTATTGTAAAGTAGAACTAAGAATCAAATATTGTTTCTTAGCAGGCTTTGAGGAACTTGGTAATTACAAAAAAGTAGAACCCAAAATAACTCTTCTAGGTACATGTTTATCCTGCTTGTTGGTTGTGTTCACTAGATATAGTAAATGAATTAAATTTAACATAAACTTGATAAATGCCTTGCTTATTGCTTGTGTGTAATTTGACCTAGGTGCCAGAGGTGGTAAATCCCTAAAGGGCACCTCAATGATCGATATACGGCATTATCCCTAGTAGAGTTTTACACCGAAATGATTTGTGGTAGATTTTAGGGGTATTAAGGTCGAAGGTAGTAGTTCTCAATACCAATAGAAAGTTGGGGCCACATGTAGCAGTTTTCAACCTAAGTTTGAAACACTTAAATTAAATGAGAAATAGAGTGGTGGAGTCATAAGTACCCTTGTGTTTCTTGTTGATTAATGTAAAGATAAGTAAGTGATTGATTGTTAAGTATGTACTATGTTATGTCTATGTGTAATTTATATTGTTGTAACATGCACATGTGTTTAGGTATTCATGTATTGGGCTTAGGCTCAATCCTCTTCTTTTTCAATTGTAGGAAGGTATGATGGGTACGCTGAATATGATGAGTCAGGGGATGTGTGCTATTATTATCAAGATGAGGATAATGTACAATATTATTACTATTACGATGATGAGTAGCATGGAGAAATAGAATTAGATTATTTAATGATTTGTGAAAAACTTCCTAAATCATTTTAATTTAGTATTTCGACCAACTATAATTATGTTTATTTATTTATTTTTAGCTAGCATAAACTTTGTAATATCATGAAAGTCTCATTTGCGGATTGTTATTTTGAGGTATAATACTTAATTTAATTTAAAATTACAATGTGATTGAGAATGACACACTTGTAAGTCATTTGTTTATATTATGGAGTTACTGTTCTTTCTAATGTATAGTGGAGTTGAACCAGTTGAAAAATAGAAGTAGTAAAAGCCTTGCATGTCTCCAATAGGGACACATGGCAAGCTATCTAGATTCGGAAGCATTATAGCCTCCTCACTATTTTTTCCATAGTTACACATAATTTGAGTATTGCTTGAACCAATATTTCCATGTTGTAATTACCGACAAAATTTGTGCTATAGAGATTATAATATCTTGAGTGATACATTTCACCTATTACTTTTATCAATGAATCCAAGAATACTGATCAAAAGGCCAATTACAAACCTAAATATAGAAAATAAATGAAAGTGGGAAAATGAGGAAACATAAATAACATTTATGGTATAATTATAAGGATTTATACGTATAATTATTATAGAGTATTTTTACATGCAATGCAAATATTTAAGAGCATAAATTTTAGATATAAAAAGATACTCTCGATGTATTTATACAAATTTAAGATCACAAAATATTCCACATATCTATTAAACTTATGGAATTTAGGATCAAATAAAAGGTATCTTAATTCATTATATTTTTCTTTAGCATTCCTTGCTTTAACTATATTCTTAAAAGTTGCACTAGTTATGACCTACGATTGGCACCTTAAGACGCACGGATTATTGTATAGTTTTCTCCATAAGATTATAGAAGTTCCAAACATACAATTTGTATTTTTTTTAAGAGAGATGAATAAGTCATAGCTTGATGATACTTTAAAATCCAAATAACCTGTTTCTTGTTTTATTTGTGATCTTTAGCTCCAATTTTTCCATCATTTTGCTAAGATATGTTGTCGTTCTTTAGTAGACATACGCAATCAGAATCCATGAAACTAGGAATAAAGTAATTACTTTTGAAAATTTTGGGGAAATGATGCTATAATATGATTTTAACTATTAACAAAATTAATTTTTTTTGAAATAAATACGAATAAATAAAATAGAGCAAAAAAAGGGATAGGAATATATTAAAAGATGTTTAATTTTTTATTCTTTTTTTCTATGCCTAAGCCAAAGATTATAATGTTAGGCAAATCTTCTATTGTACTTTTAACATCTTATGGTAACTCTCTTCTATCACTAAGGACAAACTAGAATTTTAAACTTCTTAGATAGGGTATATTAGGGGGAAAAAAATAGTGAGAGAGAGAGAGAAAGATTTAAGGGAGTAAGATACAATTTCTTTAACACTAAATATGGATTTTTTGTTATTATTATTATTTTTGTTATTGGGGGAAGTCGTTTTAGAAATTATCCATATATGTTAAAAAAATTATTGATATTTATATAATACATGTAAATAACGTATAGTGTATGATAAATCTATTTTCCAAATGAAAAATCCATGTATTAAATACATATGATTATGATGAAATAGAAAGAACATTGTAACAAAAGAAAGTATCTAGAGAAAATAAAATGAAAATGTATTACCAAGTGAAATTCTATTGCATATACCAACGATACAATAGACAAATGAATACTTAAGCAAGGCTTCACCCTTCATAATGCTAAAGCTTTTGAAAAAATTTTTTTAAAAAAAAGTGGGGGTGGTGGGAAGGGAGTTATTCTAGACATAAACAAGTCTCAAGCAATCTTTTTGTATTTTTGGGAGATAATAATATGATCGAACTTATCTTGAATATGAAACCAGGAATAAAATAATTACTTTGAAAATTTTGCATAAATGATGCTATAATATGAATTTAACCATTAACAAAATTAGAATTTTTTGAAATAAATAATAATACATGAAATAAAGCAAATAAAGAGATAGGAATATATTTGAAGATGTTTAATTTTTTATTCATTTTTTATGCCTAAGCTAGAGCATAACGTGTAGATATAGTAGCCAATGAATCTATCTTCCAAATAACAAATCTATGAGTTAAAATGCATAAGATCATGATGAAATAAAAAGGAAACTTTAACAAAAGAAAGTATTTTGAGAAAATAGAATGAGAATGTGTTAGCAAAGGAAATTTTGTAGCATGCAACATAAATACAAATACACAAATGAATACTTAAGTTGGCTTCACTCTTCATAATGTTAAAGCTTTCACAAAGATAATATATATAATTTTTCATGATGAATTGTGAACAAAAAAGTTGGGATTGCAAACTTAAACAATCCTTTTGGGTGATAAGGATATGAATAAACTTATCTCGAATATGACTCACTAAAATAGTTTTAGGTTTTTCCCCTCCTACCAAACACCAAAGGAAGTTCAATGTATATCCTCATAGGCTATTTTTACATGCAATGCAAACATCTAAGAATAGAAAATCTAGATATACCAAGATATTCTTGACATATATATAGAAATTAAGATCACAATATATTCATGTATCTGTGAAAGTTATGGAGTTCAGAATTATAAAAGAAAAGAAAACCCTGGTGCATGGCTTCTCTTTTGAATCTATGCCTCATTCACCATTCTACCATCTAGGGTTATTGAAAGTCAAAGATAAGGATGAATAAAGAAATAATGAAAGTAATTATGTTTCTTAGTTCTAGGATACTCCATTTTAGGCTCCTCCCCACCTCAAAAAATGAAAAAAAATAATTATATGCATCTTATTTTCAAAGAACCCCTTGCGGATGCAATCTTTTTTTGTTTTTTTTTCTTCCTTAGAGCTTATTAATTTGCTATCCTATTTGGGCCCCACAAAAAGGAAAAAAATAAAAACTTGACTTTCGTCAATATATTATAAAAACAAAATACATGCATCTTATTTTCAAAGAACTCCTTGTGGACATAGACCTTTTTTTGTTTTTTTCTTAGACCTTATTAATTTGCTATCCCATTTGGCCCTCATAAAAAGGAAAAAGACAAAAACTTGACTTTCTTCAATATTAAAAAAAAAAAGAAAAAGAAAAATACACACATCTTGTTTTCAAAGAACTCCTTGTGAACGCAAACCTTTTTTGTTTTTTCCGTTAGACCTTATTAATTTGCTATCCCAAAAAACTTGACTTTTCCAGGGATAAGTGCATTGCATCCTTGTAAGACAAGACCTATACGTAGTATTATTCCGTAATATGGATTCTAAAATTTTATAACTTTATAAACTATTAGATAATTAATAAATCAATGGACCAAAAAAGTTTTCCTAACATTCTTCTCTTGAAGATGAATATTCTAAGAAACGAAAGATACATAGGTGCTCAATGCGCATATTTTTAATGGTATTCTTCATTATTATGGTAACATATAAAAAAAATGATTTCGTATGATGTAATTTTTGTTTATAAAACATATTTATGTGTATTATATTTTAATAAAAGGCATTACTAAAAATAGACATATTAAATCTATGCACTTCATACTTCAAATTCAATGAGTCACTATAATGGCACTGTAATTCTATAACTATTATAAACACAAAATTTAAATTTTTAAATACTTCTTTATTTTGTTTTATTATAAATTAATATGCATTAACTAATAATTTAAATAATTCAACTTTACGTAAACAAATGACTAATAATGTTTATTGAATGACAATTATTATCATGATTTATACAAAGTAAAATAAAAAATTTAATCTTTTATACTATTTGATTTTTCATGGAAATTTTGCCTGACGTGCTTCACCAATTGAAGTGGAATTTGTCTTGGTCTTCTATAAAAAAAAAAAAAAGAACCTAAGTCGTTGTCCGTTTGATTTTTCATGGAAATTTCGCCATACGTGCTTCACCGGTAGAAAATGACTGACGTGCAAACTGTACTGTATTTCACATGAAAGTGAGTCTTCTAAGAAAAATCCTGGCCATTGTCTTTTACTTAGAACTTATTAATTTGCTATCCCATTTGGGTCCTCATAAAAAGAAAAAATGATAAAAACTTGAGTTTTCTTCAATATATTAAAAGAAAAAGAAAAAGAAAAAGAAAAATACACACATCTTATTTTCAAAGAACTCCTTGTGAATGCAAACCTTTTTTTTTTTTATACCTTATTAATTTGTTATCCCATCTGAGCTCCATAAAAAGGAAAAAGATAAAAAACTTGACTTTCATCAATATATTATAAAAAAAATATATATGCATCTTATTTTCAAAGAACTTATGGACACAATCTTTATTTTTTTGTTTTTTCTTTAGACCTCATTAATTTGCTATCCCATTTGGGTCCTCATAAAAAGTAAAAGGATAAAAAACTTGACTTTTTGCCTAACGTGCTTCACTGGTTGAAAGTGAATTTTCCATCATTATATGCTTAAATTTCTATGTGTGGATGGAAAATAACGAGGCCAAGTCATTTACAACTCTATCCTTGTCCATTTGAAAGTCATTTCCAATTTGCTATATTAATTTGGCCATGTCAATTTGCTATTTCAGTTTGGGCTCTCATGTTATTAAAAGAAAATAAAAATTGGTCTTATTTTTTACCTATAGATTATAAAATCTTATAAATTATTAAACTACTAAAAATTAATAAATCAACGCAAACTGTACCTTAGTTCTCATGAAAGTGAGTCTTCTAAGAAAAATCCTGGACGATTCCACTAATCGCACTAAAGTCGGTATGTGCATGGAAAATGACTGACGCGCTTCACATATAGAGTCTGGTCTCAGTCACCAATCCAAAGCGAGGCAAAGTTGAATCGTATGCAACTTGCTATTGTCCATTTGATTTTTCGTATTTTCTTTTTGGACCACAAAATGAATAATCAGCCTATAATTCCATCTACTAGTTTATGAGTTAAAGAAGCTGATTTTTTTGCATCTTTATGATATTTGAAATTTTGATGGTTCAAAGGTGGATAAAAAGCTTTAGGAAAAACAAGAATATATATATATATATATATATATATATTAAGAGTAATTACTAGTAAATTATAGTATATAATTTAGTAGTAAGATATAAAGATTTCAACAATGAAGGTCATGGGATCAATTTCCATAAGTCATTTTAATTTTTTTTAAGTAACATTTATTGTTTTTATTAGAGTTATGTAAAGGAGCTAAACAGGTCAATCCACTTTTAACCCACATTAACTTACAGCTTAAGTAAGCCGACCTATTTTGACTTACTTAATAAGTGGGCTAAAAATGTTTTGCCCAACTCATTGCACTATGAGTTGGTGGGTCAAGCAAGCTAACTCATCAACCATTAGAGATACAAAGAATAATTCATAAGGATTAAAACTAAGAGTTAATGATGAATTGATGATATCTGGCCAAACCATCAATCCAATTATATAATTTAGTCATTTGCTTTTAATATTAATGCTTCATTTCATATTGTTCACAAATTTATTTATTTAAATTTGTATTTTATTGAATTATATTTCATATTTCTATTGCAGTAAGTTGATCAAACTTTTTCTTTATTTGAGTATAGGTTAGTGCATACATGAAAGTTTCGCCTGATGTGCTTCACCAGTAATAGTGGAATCAAGTCTTGTTCGTCTATAAAAAACAACCTAAGTCATCCATTTGATTTTTCATGGAAATTTTACCTGATGTGCTTCATCAGTAGAAGTGGAATCAGATCTTGGTCGTCTAGTCATGATTTACAAATGAGAAAGTTGCTCCAATGTACTCTTAAGAAAATAGAAACAATCACTACCAGCATTTTGTGGAGGGATTTTTTAAGATAGCTACATCGTTGACTAGATAAACTCAGAAGAGAGTGAGGTTTGAATGGGATGAATAGTGTGAAGACAGTTTCATAAAACTAAAAGAAAGATTAATCTCAACACCAAACTTAGCTTTACTAGAAAATGGAAAGGAGTATACAATATTCAGTGATGTTTTTAACCAAAGTTTAGGGTGTGCTCTCATGTAAAATGGAAGGGTTATTGCTTATGCTTCTCGCTAATTGAAGTTATATGAAACAAACTATCCTACCCATGATTTGGAGTTAGCAGGAGTAGTCTTAGCATTGAAACTTTAGAGACATTATCTATATGGGAAAAAATGCAAGATATTCACATATCACAAACGCTTGAAGTACCTCTTCACTTAGAAAAAATTAAATATGAGAAAAAGGAGATGGTTGGAATTAATTAAAGATTATGAATTAGAAATACAGTATCATTCAGGATAGGCAAACGTGGTAGCTCATGCTCTTAATAGAAAGAGGTAAGGTAACTTAGCTACATTGCTTACTCCATAGAGGCCATTGCTTGAAGAAATGCAAAGGTTGGATTTGGAAGTAGTTTCCCTAGAGGTAGGAGCAAGACTCGCCAATTTGTGCCTCCAACCAACTATAGTGGATAGAATTAAAGTAGCTCAGCCAAATGATAAAGGTATGTTAGGAATTAAGTATAGGATGGAACAAAGGAAGGCACCTGAATTCATGATTGACTAAGAAAGAGTTGTGTGGTATGGAACCAGGATATGTATACCGAAGTTAGTAGAGTTGAAGGATGAGATTTTAAGAGAAGTACATCACTTTAGGTACTCAATCCACCTTGGGAGTGCTAAAATGTACTAAGATTTAAAGGCCCATTACTAGTGGAAGAATATGAAGCAGGAGATAGTAGACTTTATTTCCAAGTGTTTAAGATGCCAACAGATTAAAATAGAACATCACGGACTAGCAAGAGAACTATAACCTTTACATATATCTGATGGGAATCTACCCTGTAGTCCCAACAGTAGGGGAACCTAATTTGGATATATGATCCAAAATATCCACATGTGTTCATTTCTTTACCTAATAATGTTTGGTTTGTGCTATAGTAGGTACAATGATCAGTCTTTACAGGATGACCAAATAACATACACTGTTGATCAAATTGGGAACATCATTAGACTCACATTCAACGGTCTGTAATGAACTCAATTGACTTAAAGAACCGGCCCTTTGAAGACAATCTTTTGTACTTGTCTTTTTATTATTGAACCAGCAATTATTTACTCATTTTTTAGACTTTTGATATACTTGTAATTTATTGTTTGGAACCGGTCACCTAAGTAGCTTATTTGTAATTTTCATGTATTTTTTACCCTAATAGGAGCAAGTATAAATACTTGCTAGCTAGGGTTTGTATGGGACTTTTTAAACATCACATACTTGACATTTGTTGTCGTGGAAATTAGCCTTTCATGCCTTATACTCTTATCAATTCTCCTTTGAATTGTGGTGAATGGATTTTGATTTTGTTCTGCGTAATATCAACAACATCAAGATCAAACCTAATTCCAATTAGTGTCTAATATCTGGTAAGGAATTAGTTGTTCTTTTCATCCAATTTCACACAATTTAGGGTTCATCTTATTAGCTAAAGATTGTGCCTTTGATTGGAATTGGATACCTGGTTTCTTCTATCTTTGATTTATAATATAATTCCCTTAAAACACGTCATCTTTTGGTGATTAGAACACATTGATTTGTATAATTAGGGTTCATGTGGCAAGTGGAATTTACGCCATTAGAGCAATTAGATTTGGTGTTCTTGCAATTAGATTGTAGGCATATCATCTTTTGGTATCAAAGCATTGGTTTTTGATAAGGGAATTTTCGTGATCATCACAACTTGAAATTAGGGTTCTTGAATTTCTACTTATTGATCCGAAGTGTTGAAGTGGAATTGAAGTACTTGATTTTGTTATTATGGTGTCACACTTGTTGTTTGTTGTAGTAGAAGTGGATATCTTGTTGTAACTCCTTTGTTCTTGACTTTGCTGTGAAGGGAATTGGTGGAGTAAGAAGTGTATTTCCTAGTGTTTGTTGTGAAATTGGAAATACATTGTTTGTGATAAAAGAGAAGTGAATTCTTGTAAGAGTTTTCAGAATTGAAGGAGTGTATTTTACAATTTTCATATTTGAGCATGTGTGGAAAAAAAGGAAATAATTTGAATTCAAACACATCCATTAAATATGAAGTAGTTATTGAGTGGTTTTGATTATATTTGACTTGAATTTGAAATTGATTCTTACCATTTGTGGGAAAGTTGCATTAAGGGGTGTCAATTTGAATTTGTTGTCGTGTTTATGTGTGTATGTGTGGCAGTGTAAGGGAGTGTATTGAATTAAGGGAGTGTATTGAATTAGTGGAGTTTTGTTGTGTATATTGAGTTGAAGGGTAATTGCACCGTGAAGTGAGGTGTTGTGTGTGTGTAGTGATGGTTGCAGTGATTGCACCGTGTATGTGTATAGTGTGTGTGGCAGTGTGAATTGTTATACAGGTGTATGTATGGAAGGTGTTGCACATGGAGATTGAAGTGTGCATGTGCCATGACTAAAAAGAGAAGTTAAGTAGTGAAGTTTGAATTCAAAAACAAGCAATTAAGTGTGAAATTTATTGAGTATTATTACCTAAATACTTGCTTAGTTAAATTCAATAACTTATTGGAAGTGTTTAATTGTTGCTTCATTTATTTTATTGTAACTGAAGTGTAGAGAAGTATTTATTATATTGGTGACTTGTTGCACTGTAGATGTACAAGTGTGTGTGTATGTTGTTGTCTAAACGTGTTATTGTGACATGGTGTTGTGAAGGGAGCGTGCTGCAATTGTTTGGTATTATACTTCAGTCAATCACATCCACAAGCATGTTGAATGACAATGTGAATGAGGGCATTGGCAATGAGGCCAATAGCCAAGCTGGTGGAGGATAAGGTCATCGCACTACAAGTGGGAGAACTTTAGAGGAACAGCATCAGGACCTCACCACCATTGTTGCTAAACTAGCAACAAGGATAAATAGGATGACAATACCACAACCACCAGTGATAAATCCTCAGGCACTACCACGAGTAGCTCCTCAAAACATTCAAAGAAAGGGAGCAGTAGGAGGAGGAAACATGGGAAGGAGAATGAAAGGAGATCATCCCCCTTATAGGGAAGAGAGGGATGATAACTTTGGGGTCAATCCTTACCCAAATAGAGATTTCAGGCCACCTAGAGGCTTAGAATATCTAAAGTTGCAGATGCCTTCATTTGATGGTAGGCATTCAGTAGATGACTATCTAAACTGGGAGGATAAGGTTGAGGGCCTTTTTTAGTGTTATGAGATAGATGATAACACCAGAGTTCGACTTGCTACTATTGAGTTCATAAGGTATGCTACCTTGTGGTGGAAATATTTGGTGTTCAACAAGCAAAGGGATGGGGTTGAAATTCATACCTGGAGACACATGAAAAGGGTTTTGAGGAAGAGGTTCATTCCTGAGCATTATAGGTAGGAACTGTTTATACGTCTACAAACTTAAGACAGGGAGGCAAAACAGTGGATGATTATATGCAAGAGTTTGAAACTTTGATGATCAGATGTGGATTGGTAGAGCCTCTGAACAAACCCCAGCACATTTTGTATTTGGGTTGAAATATGAGATAGCCTATGTAGTTGAGCTTTAGAGATATAGTACACTTGATGAGACTATATAGTTAACCTTGAAAGTGAAAGGCAGAAGCGATCTAATCCATTCCGAGTTACTAGTAGCAAGCCTAGTACTACTACTAAGCCCATGGGGGCTGATGGCCAGTTGGGTAGACCAAATGGAGTAGGTGAACCTATTAGGGCAGTAGACAAAGTCACCCCCAACACAGATAGAGAGAAGATGATTTCTAGGAAGGGTAAAGAGGTAATTGGACTCGATGTTAGGTAGACTGTACCAGGGTCGACTAGTGGAAAAATGTGTTAAATTAAATGCTTCAAATGCATGGGATTTGGACATATGGTTGCACAGTATCCCAACATAATGTGCTTAAAAGATCAAATTCAAGCACATGAAACTAATTTAAGAACCACTTCAACAAATCCTAAAAGTGGCGTAAAGAACAAGTGCCAAATGAACCCTAATTGTAAAACAACTTGCTTTAATTCCAAAAGATGATGTGCCTAAGTGATGAAGTTCAAGCACATGAAACCAATTACACAAATCTCGAAATGGTGTGAAGATCAAATTGCCATGTGACGCTAATTTGCATGGAACAAATTGCTCCAATACCAAATTATGATGTGCCTAAATGATCAAATTCAAGCACATGAAACCAATTGAAGAACCACTTCACAAATCCCAAAAATGGCGTGAAGAACAATTCCTAAATCAACCCTAATTGTATGAACAACTTACTCTAATACCGAATTATAATATGCTTAAATCACCAAAGGATCCAAAGCACATGAATGCAATGACAATTGTAGAATCAAGGGACTAAATCCACAAAATGGATTCACAAATGGTGTGAAGCCAAGTGTAATAAAACTTAAATTGCGTGAATCAACTTGTAAGCAACATAAAGGATTCCAACACCAAATCAAGTAAAGATAACGTGTAACTCCAATCTTATAAAAATTGAAGCAATAAGAACCCTAATGACGTGAACAATAAATAATGGAAAAAAAAAAAACCTATTATCACTAGATATTACACACTAGTAATAACAAGAAGCAACTTAGAAGATCTTGATACTACTGACAAGATTTTCCAAGCCTCATTCACCACAATTTACAAGAAATTGATAAGAGTGTTTATTGGTAATAGGACTCCTCACTCTCATGGCAACAAGGTGTGTTTTACCAAAATATCAAAAGGCCCCTAAAAACCCTAGTTAGTAAGTATTTATACTTGCTCCAATTAGGGTTGAAATGTCCAAAAAATTACATCTACGCCACTAATGTGGCCAGTCCTAATTCAACAAATACAACTAAATAAAAATGTCTCAAAATGATTTCAAAGTAACCGATTCAATAATAAAATTACAAGTATAAAAAAAAATAGTCTTCAAAGAGCCGATTCTTCCAATCAATTGAATAATTTGTTTATTTAGTACATCTTCGGTTCATATCGGTCTATGGACAACCCATAAGTTGAGTTTTAGTGATTTTGTCCATCGTCCTGTTAAACTTGACAAGTATGCCTGCTGGAAACACAACACAAAATTAATAGAAAAGAAGTTAGTATATAAAGATTTCTAGGGTTGGTTTGTTTAAAAAAGACCCTCAACGCCAATTTTTTAAATCCTTTGGATCTTGCCCTAGTGATAGGTCTTATAGAATTTTGATTCCTATCACAATAAGAGAGTAATGACAGTCATGGAGGGCACCAAAGAAGAAGAAGAAGAGGATGAAAAAGAATCTACCGAGCCTATAAACCTATCCATGGCTTTGTAGGAGTATTATGATGATTAGAACACTGAGACACATGCGAATAAAACAGGTGAATATTATTTAGCCATTAATGTGTTGCACAAGGTTTTGACTATATCTCTAGATGCTAGGACAAACAAAGGGAGAACATATTCTACGTATCTTGCAAGATCTGAGGTGACCTTTGTGTACTAATCATTGATAGTGGTAGTTATACTAATATCATATTTGCTACATTAGTAGACAAATTACAACTGACCACCAATCCACATCCTAGCCCTTACAATTTGCATTGGATGGATAATCGAGATAGTATGCATGTTACACAAAAAGCAAAGGTGCCAGTCAATGTAGTAAAGAAATACCATGATGTGATTCCTATGTCCGCCTTTCATTTATTATTAGGTAGACCCTGGATGTTTGATAGAAAGGTGTTATATAATGGATTCAGAAACACTTATATGTTTATAAAAGGTAGGTTACAAATAGTATTGATGCATATGTCTCCATCAGAGGTGTGCTCTTTCCAAGAACAAATTAGGACTATTTTTGCTTCTTCTAACAATCAGGCAAACGGGTCAACAAAGGCATTAGGGTTCAATCCAAGAGATGACTCTCTAGATTTGAGGGCAAATGTTTTAGAGGCTTGAGGAGATGATGAGAATCTACCATGTGGTCCCAATAGTAAGGGAACTTGATTTGGATTTATGATCCAAAATATCCACATGTGTTCATTTCTTTGCCTAATAATGTTTGGTTTGTACTATAGTAGGTACAATGATCAGTCTTACGGGATGACCAAATAACATACACTGTTGATCAAATTGGGAACATCATCAGACTTGCATCCAATGGTCCACAATGAACTCAATTGACTTAAAGAACCGGCCCTTTGAAGACCATCTTTTGTACTTGTATTTTTATTATTGAACCAACCATTTTTTACTCATTTTTAGACTTTTGATTTACTTGTAATTTATTGTTTGGAACCAACCACTTAAGTGGCTTATTTGTAATTTTCATGTGATTTTTTACCCTAATAGGAGCAAGTATAAATACTTGCTAGCTAGGGTTTGTATGAGACTTTTTAACATCACATACTTGACATTTGTTGCCGTGGAAATTAGCCTTTCACTCTTCACACTCTTATCAATTCTCCTTTGAATTTTGGTGAGTGGATTTTGATTTTGTTGTGCATAATATCAATGACATCAAGATCAAACCTAATTCCAACTAGTGCGTAATATCTGGTAAGGAATTAATTGTTCTTTTCATCTAATTTCACACAATTTAGGGTTTATCTTACTAGCTAAGGATCTTACCTTTGATTGGAATTGGATACTTAGTTTCTCCTATCTTTGATTTATAATTAATTCCCTTAAAACACATCATCTTTTGGTGATTAGAACACATTGAGTTGTATAATTAGGGTTCACGTAGCAAGTGGAATTCATGCCATTAGAGCAACTAGATTTGGTGTTCTTGTAATTAGATTGTAGGTACATCAATACCAAAATGGAAGTGGGAGCATATAACCATGGATTTTGTTACTGCACTTCCTAAATCCAAAGAAAAGCATGACACTGTATAGGTAATAGTGGATAGATTAACTAAATCATCACATTTTATACTCATTAGTATCTATTGTATCCTAGGTATATTGGCATAGTTATACGTTAAGGAAATAGTTAGGCTTCATGGAGTCTTAGTGACAATTGTTTTTTATCGAGATACTAGATTTATAGGTAGATTTTAGGGAAGCCTACATAGAGCTCTAGGCACTAGATTGTAGTTCAACACAACTTTCCATCCTTAGATAGATAGGCAGTCAAAGTGAACTAGACAAATTCTAAAAGATATATTAAGGGCTTATGTTTTGGATTTTGGAGGAAATTGGGATGAACACCTATCTCTAGTTGAATTTGCCTAAAATAATGGTTATCAAGAAACAATTTAGATGGTGCCATATGAAGCTTTATATGGAAGGGAATGTAGTCACTTTTGCACTAGGATGAGGTAAGAGAAAGAAAGGTGTTGGGACCTAAGTTAGTGCAAGAGGTTGTGGATAAAGTGATGTTAACTAAATAGAGGATGCTAATGGCTCAAAGTCGCTAGAAGAGTTATGCTAATAGAAGTTGACGACCACTAAAATTTGAAGTGGGGGATCATGTGTTACTGAGGATATCACTAACTAAAGGTGTTATTTGATTCAGTTTAAGAGG
The DNA here is from genome assembly GCA_037954665.1 of Laguncularia racemosa. Taxonomy (NCBI): domain Eukaryota; kingdom Viridiplantae; phylum Streptophyta; class Magnoliopsida; order Myrtales; family Combretaceae; genus Laguncularia; species Laguncularia racemosa. Next base: position 749,868 of record JBBMOL010000211.1, read on the forward strand.
AAAATTAAAACCTAAATATGTTAGTCCTTTTGTGGTTTTGGAGAAAATTGGTAACGTCTCTTACAGGTTAACCTTACCACCTAACTTGGTAAGAGTATATGATGTTTTTCATGTATCTATGTTATGAAAGTTTGTAGCAAACTCGGACCAAGTCACAGCTCTTAAACCTTTGGATGTACAATCGAATCTCACTACCATGAAATGACCCATCCACATGGTAGACACTAAGGAGTAGATATTAAGATGAAAGACAATTCCTTATGTCAAAGTATAGTCGAGTAACCGAACAAAACATGAAGCAACTTAGGAACTAGAAGATGAGATGTAAACAAAATATCTAGAACTCTTCCTAAATACAGGTAACTTTCAAGGACATAAGTTTTTATAAGAGGAGAAAATGTAAAATACAAAAGAAAATTGTATGAAATAATGTTTAAATGAAGGGGCATTAAGGCAATTAGGAATTTTAAGATTAGGGCAATTTGGTCTTTTTAACCTTGGGCTATACATGCCCTTACATAACCCTAATGTAACTTTTTCCTCTTCTTGAAATTCTTAATCCTCAACAAGCAAGAACTCCTAATTTCATGTATGTTTAAAGGTAAGTACCTTAACTTAAGTTGATTTTTTGTCCTTTCTTAATGGGGAATCGATCAAAGGCATAACTTGTTGTCAAACTAAGGATTTTAGAAAATTCAGTTAGACACTAATTTGCTGAATCAGGAACAGTTCAAGCAATAGATTCAAATTAAGATGAGTAAGTACTTTAATTTTGTTTAAATTTATAAAATTTGATAGATTTTACATTAGACTTATAGTGTTATCTTGATAGGTGAATGATCGGATGGAGGAAGGGTTGGAAGGGGTGAGAATGGAGAGATTTGAGAGGTTTAGAGGGATACACAGCCAAGGTACACTGCCGTGTACTTAACCATTAAGATTGTGAGAAGCATTTGGTGAAATAGACTGTACACAACTAGGTACACGGGTGTGTACCTGCCTATGTTGAGTATATGGACATATACTTGGGTATGTTAAGAGGAACATTTGTATAGTGAGGTACATGACCATGTACATGGCTTTGTTCCTACCTATGTTCTTGTACACAACTGTGTTGTTTAAGAATATTCCTTAGGTCTTTCTATTTTAATTTTATTCTGATCTTGGTTCGGTATTACTTACAATAGAGCTTGAGGAAGGAGAAATAGGTTGCAATTCTTAATTGAATGATCTAGTGAAGCTTAGGTCTTATTATAAAGTATAACTAAGAATGAAATACTGTTTCTTAGCAGGCTTTGAGGAACTTGGTAATTACAAACAAGTAGAACCCAAAATAACTCTTCTAGGTACATGTTTATCCTACTTGTTGGTTGTGTTTACTTGATATAGTAAATGAATTAAATTTAACATAAACTTGATAAATGTCTTGCTTATTTCTTGTGTGTAATTTGACCTAGGTGCCGAAGGTGGAAAATCCCTAAAGGGCATTTAATGATCGATATATGCCATTATCCCTAGTAGAGTTTTACACCGAAATGATTTGTGGTAAATTTTAGGGGTATTAAGGTCGAAGGTAGCAGTTCTCAATACCAATAGAAAGTTGGGGCCACATGTAGCAGTTTTCAACCTAAGTTTGAAACACTTAAATTAAATGAGAAATAGAGTAGTGGAGTCATAAACACTTTTGTGTTCTTGTTGATTAATGTAAAGATAAGTAAGTGATTGATTGTTAAGTATGTACTATGTTATGTGATCGTTGCCAACCGTAGTTTTAATATTTGTAATACCTGTTCCTAATTCTAACTACGTTGCAATAGGCAAGTGTACCTACCCTGGACGTAATATAGTGTTAAGCGCAAGGGTTGTTCCGCCGAGAGGAGATTACTAATTACTAGTACTAGCTCTTTCCCTATTATCTAACCATCAAATTGAGATGAAGAGTGTTAAAGACTAAAAATAGTTAACAATCTAAAATCTTAACTAAAACTACTTCAACAAAACAAGGGTTAATTCTCTAACAAAGCAATCTAGATCTCATTATATACCTATATTGTCACATGAATCATTAGAAGCTAAAAATTAATGCTATTGAGTTCTTAAGCTATTAAGTTCCAAGAAGCAAGATAATTACTTTCTCAAGTATATTACTTATCTAATCCTAGATTTATCAAATAGATCTCTCCTCAATCAATAGCAATCTAAAATCGCATGAAGCATAGGAACTCGATTCAAATGAGTATTCAATAGAAGATTTTCGGTATTCTATCTCTAGAAACATGAGCAAATCTCATCCAAAACATGAATCTAATCATAAAAGCGATTTCTCAATCAACTCAAATGATATTAAGCATAAACTCATATTCGGAAATATGAATCTAAGATAAACATAAAGCACATGTAATGGAACAAAAGAACATCAATAAACTTCAATTAAATCAAATCTTCATCATAATAACAAAATAGTTCAAATAAGATCTAAGTCTATGGTTACATGAAGAGAAACTAGAGTTCATGATTACAACCCAGATAGAGTGAATCTTGAATGCCATGCATGGAGCTCCTTAGATTGTTGAGTAGAAAAATAAAGAAAAGAGAGAAAAATAAAGAGAAGTGTCTAAAACCCTAGTTTTGCCTCTTTTTTATTTCTCTTCTCTCCTCTCGGCCTCACATCCTCCTCTTCTCTCTCTCTCTCTCCTCTCTTCTCTCTCATATGTATCCATATATATATATTATATATATATATCTGTGCTAGGGTTGGAGGAGAGAGAAAATAAAAAGTCAGAGAAAATAGGTCGTGACTCCATACGCCCCTCACCATGCCCCGTAGCAAGGGTCGTAGTGGTCTCGGGTCATCCTTCGAAGTTGGCACGCCCCTATATCAGGAGCGTGGTGGCTTTGTTTTTCACTTCTAGTCCCATATGCCCCCTGCTACGCCCCTTAGCAAGGGGTGCGGTAGCTTCTGTTCCTGATTTCTCTTCCATATGCCCCTGATATGGGGGTGTGGCAGGTAGGGGAGATGCTCTTCTTCCTTTCTCTTTATTGTTTTCTTCTCAAATTCTTTCAATAATCTTCATTACACCTGAAAACAACATATTCCTTGATTAAGCATCAATTTCGGATGATTTTTTATTAATTATCAACTTAAAAGAGCTTAAAATCTTCCTAGAATTTGGAGTTTTATGTCGATTATCATTATGTCTATGTGTAATTTATATTATTGTAACATGCACATGTGTTTAGGTATTCATGTATTAGGCTTAGGCTCAATCCTCTTCTTTTTCAATTATAGGAAGGTATGATGAGTACGTTGAATATGATGACTCAGGGGATGTGTGCTATTATTATCAAGATGAGGATAATGGACAATATTATCACTATTACGATGATGAGTAGCATGGAAAAATAGAATTAGATTATTTAATGCTTTGTGAAAAACTTCTTAAATCATTTTAATTTAGTATTTCGACCAACTGTAATTATGTTTATTTATTTATTTATTTATTTTTAGCTAGCATAAACTTAGTAATAGCTTGAAAGTTTTATTTGTGTATTGTTATTTTGAGGTATAATACTTAATTTAATTTAAAATTACAATGTGATTGAGAATGACTCGCTTATAAGTCATTTGTTTATATTATGGAGTTACTGTTCTTTCTAATGCATAGTGGAGTTGAACAAGTTGAAAAATACAAGTAGTAAAAGCCTTTCATGTCTCCAATAGGGACACATGGCAAGCTATAGTGTTCTAGATTCTGAAGCATTATAGCCACCTCACTGTTTTGTCCATAGTTACACATAATTTGAGTACTGCTTGAACCAATATTTCCATGTTGTAATTACCGACAAAATTTGTGCTATAGAGATTATAATATCTTGAGTGATACATTTCATCTATTACTTTTATCAATGAATCTAAGAATACTGATCAAAAGGCCAATTACAAACCTAAATATAGAAAATAAATGAAAGTTGGAAAATGAGGAAACATAAGTAACATTTATGGTATAATTATAACGACTTATACGTATAATTCTTATAGAGTATTTTTACATGCAATGCAAATAGTTAAGAGCATAAATTTTGGATATAGAAAGATACTCTCGATATATTTATTCAAATTTAAGATCACAAAATATTCCTCATATCTATTAAACTTATGGAATTTAAGATCAAATAAAAGGTATCTTAATTCATTATATTTTTCTTTGGCATTCTTTGCGTTAACTATATTCTTAAAAGTTGCACTAGTTATGACCTACGATTGGCACCTTAAGAAGCACGGATTATTGTATAGTTTTCTCCATAAGATTATAGAACTTCCAAACATACAATTTGTATTATTTTTAAGAGAGATGAATAAGTCATAACTTGATGATACTTTAAAATCTGAATAACCTGTTTCTTGTTTTATTTGTGATCTTTAGCTCCAATTTTTGCATCATTTTGCTAAGATATGTTGTGGTTCTTTGGTAGACATATGCAATCAGAATCCATGAAACTAGGAATAAAGTAATTACTTTTGAAAATTTTGGGAAAATGATGCTATAATATGATTTTAACTATTAACAAAATTAATTTTTTTGGAAATAAATACGAATAAATAAAATAGAGCAAATAAAGGGATATGAATATATTAAAAGATGTTTAATTTTTTATTCTTTTTTTTATGCCTAAGCCAAAGATTAGAATGTTAGGCAAATCTTCTATTGTACTCTTAACATCTTATGCTAACTCTCTTCTATCACCAAGGACAAACTAGAATTTTAAACTTCTTGGATAGGGTATATTAGGGGGAAAAAAATAGTGAGAGAGAGAGAAAAGATTTAAGGGAGTAAGATACAATTTCTTTAACACTAAATATGGATTTATTATTATTATTATTATTTTAGTTATTGGGGGAAGTCGTTTTAGAAATTATCCATATATGTTAAAAAAATTATTGATATTTTTGTATTACATGTAAACAACGTATAGTGTATGATAAATCTATTTTCCAAATGAAAAATCCATGTATTAAATACATATGATTGTGATGAAATAGAAAGAAAATTGTAACAAAACAAAGTATCTAGAGAAAATAAAATGAATTTGTATTACCAAGTGAAATTCTATTGCATATACCAACTGTACAATAGACAAATGAATACTTAAGCAAGGCTTCACCCTTCATAATGCTAAAGCTTTTGAAAAAAAAAAAGAAAGAAGAAAAAAGTGAGGGTGGTGGGGAAGGGAGTTATTCTAGACCTAAACAAGTCTCAAGCAATCTTTTTGTATTTTTGGGTGATAATAATATGATCGAACTTATCTTGAATATGAAACCAGGAATGGAACAATTACTTTGAAAATTTTGCATAAATGATGCTATAATATGAATTTAACCATTAACGAAATTAGAATTTTTTTGAAATAAATAATAATACATGAAATAAAGCAAATACAGAGATAGGAATATATTCGAAGATGTTTAATTTTTTATTCATTTTTTATGCCTAAGCTAGAGCATAACATGTAGATATAGTAGCCAATGAATCTATCTTCCAAATAACAAATCTATGAGTTAAAATGCATAAGATCATGATGAAATAAAAAGGAAACTTTAACAAAAGAAAGTATTTTGAGAAAATAGAATGAGAATGTGTTAGCAAAGGAAATTTTGTAGCATGCAACATAAATACAAATAGACAAATGAACACTTAAGTTGGCTTCACTCTTCATAATGTTAAAGCTTTCACAAAGATAATATATATAACTTTTCATGATGAATTGTGAACAAAAAAGTTAGGATTGCAAACTTAAACAATCCTTTTGGGTGATAAGGATATGAACAAACTTATCTCGAATATGACTCACTAAAATAGTTTCAGGTTTTTTCCCCTCCTACCGAACACCAAAGGAAGTTCAATTTATATCCTCATAGGTTATTTTTACATGTAATGCAAACATCTAAGAATAGAAAATCTAGATATACCAAAATGTTCTTGAAATATATATAGAAATTAAGGTCACATTATATTCATGTATCTATGAAAGTTATGGAGTTCAGAATTATAAAAGAAAAGAAAACACTAGCGCATGGCTTCTCTTTTGAATCTATGCCTCATTCACCATTCTACCATCTAGGGTTATAGAAAGTCAAAGATAAGGATGAATAAAGAAATAATGAAAGTAATTATGTTTCTTAGTTTAAGGATACTCCATTTTAGGCTCCTCCCCACCTCAAAAAATGAAAAAAAAAAATACATGCATCTTATTTTCAAAGAACCCCTTGTGGATGCAATCCTGTTTTGTTTTGTTTTTTTTCGTTAGAACTTATTAATTTGCTATCCTATTTGGGCCCCACAAAAAGGAAAAAAATAAAAACTTGACTTTCATCAATATATTATAAAAACAAAATACATGAATCTTATTTTCCAAGAACTTATGGACATAATCCTTTTTTGTTTTTTCCTTAGACCTTATTAATTTGCTATCCCTTTTGTTAATATATTATAAAAACAAAATACATGCATCTTATTTTCAAAGAACTCCTTGTGGACACAATCCTTTTTTTGTTTTTTTCTTAGACCTTATTAATTTGCCGTCCCATTTGGGCCCTCATAAAAAAGAAAAAGACAAAAACTTGACTTTCTTCAATATTAAAAAAAAAAAAGAAAAAGAAAAATACATGCATCTTATTTTCAAAGAACTCCTTGTGAACGCAAACCTTTTTTGTTTTTTCCGTTAGACCTTATTAATTTGCTATCCCAAAAAACTTGACTTTTCCAAGGATAGGTGCATTGCATCCTTGTAAGACAAGACCTATATGTAGTCTTATTCCTTAATTTGGATTCTAAAATTTTATAACTTTATAAACTATTAGACAATTAATAAATCAACGGACCAAAAAAGTTTTCCTAACATTATTCTCTTGAACATGAATATTCTAAGAAAAGAAAGATAAATAGGTGCTCAATGCACATATTTTTAATGGTATTCTTCATTAACATCGTAACATATAAAAAAAAAAGATTTCGTATGATGTAATTTTTGTTTATAAAACATATTTATATGTATTATGATTTTAATAAAAGGCATCACTAAAAATAGATATATTAAATCTATGCACTTTATACTTCAAATTCAATGAGTCACTATAATGGCACTGTAATTCTATAACTATTATAAACACAAAATTTTAAATTTTAAATACTTTTTTTATTTCATTTTATTATAAATTAATACGCATTAAGTAATAATTTAAATAATTCAACTTTACGTAAACAAATGACTAATAATGTTTATCGAATGACAATTATTATCATGATTTATACAAAGTAAAATAAAAAAATTTATTTTTTATACTATTTGATTTTTCATGGAAATTTTGCCTGACGTGCTTCACCAATTGAAGTGGAATCAGTCTTGGTCTTGTATTAAAAAAAAAAAACCTAAGTCGTTGTCCGTTTGATTTTTGATGGAAATTTCGCCAGACGTGCTTCACCGATAGAAAATGACTGACGCGCAAATTGTACCTTAGTTCTCATGAAAGTGAGTCTTCTAAGAAAAATCCTGGCCGTTGTTTTTTCCTTATACCTCATAAAAAGAAAAAATGATAAAAAACTTGACTTTCTACAATATATTAAAATAATAATAATAATAATATATGCATCTTATTTTCAAAGAACTCCTTGTGGACACAATCCTTTTTGTTTTTTCCATTAGACCTTATTAATTTGCTATCCCATTTAGGTCCTCATAAAAAGGAAAAGGATAAAAAACTTGATTTTTCTTCAATATATTAAAAAAAAGAAAAAGAAAAATACACACATCTTATTTTCAAAGAACTCCTTATGAATATAAACCTTTTTTTTTTTATACCTTATTAATTTGTTATCCCATTTGAGCCCTTGACTTTCATCAATATATTATAAAAACAAAATATATGCATCTTATTTTCAAAGAACTTATGGACACAATTTTTTTTTTTTTGTTTTTTTCTTAGACCTCATTAATATGCTATCCCATTTGGGTCCTCATAAAAAGGAAAAGGATAAAAAAACTTGACTTTTCGCCTAACGTGCTTCACTGGTTGAAAGTGAATTTTCCATCATTATATGCTTAAAAGTCTATGTCTGGATGGAAAATAACAAGGCCAAGTCATTTACAACTCTATCCTTGGCCATTTCAATTTGCTATTTCAGTTTGGGCTCTCATATTATTAAAAGAAAAAAAATGGTCTTATTTTTTACCTATAGATTATAAAATCTTATAAATTATTAAACTACTAAAAATTAATAAATCAACGCAAGTTGTACCTTAGTTCTCATGAAAGTGAGTCTTCTAAGAAAAATCCTGGCCGTTGTTGACGATTCCACTAATCGCACTAAAGTCGGTATGCGCATGGAAAATGACTAACGCGCTTCACATATAGAGTCTGGTCTGAGTCACCTATCCAAAGCGAGGCAAAGTTGAATCGTATGCAACTCTGCTATTGTCCATTTGATTTTTCGTATTTTCTTTTTGGACCACAAAATGAATAATCAGCCTATAATTCCATCTGCTAGTTTATGAGTTATGATGGTTCAAAGGTGGATAAAAAGCTTTCGGAAAAACAAGAATATATATATTAAGAGTAATTACTAGTAAAATATAGTATATAATTTAGTAGTAAGATATAAAGATTTCAACAATGAAGGTCATGGGATTAATTTCCATAAGTCATTTTAATTTTTTTTAAGTAACATTTATTGTTTTTATTAGAGTTATTTAAAGTAGCTAAACAAGTCAATCCACTTTTAACCCACATTAACTTACGACTTAAGTAAGCCAACCCATTTTGGCTTACTTAATAAGTGGGCTAAAATTTTTTTGCTCAACTCATTGCACTATGAGTTGGTGGGTCAAGTAGGCCAACTCATAAACCATTAGAGATACAAAGAATAATTCATAAGGATTAAAACTAAGAGTTAATGATGAATTGATGATATCTAGCTAAACCATCAATCCAGTTATATAATTTAGTCATTTGTTTTTAATATTAATGCTTCATTTCATATTGTTCACGAATTTATTTATTTAAATTTGTATTTTATTGAATTATATTTCATATTTCTATTGCAGTAAGTTTGATCAAACTTTTTCTTTATTTGAGTATACGTTAGTGCATACATGAAAGTTTCGCTTAATGTGCTTCACCAGTAGTAGTGGAATCAAGTTTTGTTCGTCTATAAAAAACAACCTAAGTCATCCATTTGATTTTTCATGGAAATTTCGCCTGATGTGCTTCATCAGTAGAAGTGGAATCAGATCTTGGTCGTCTAGTCATGATTTACAAATGAGAAAGTTACTCCAATGTACTCTTAAGAAAATAGAAACAATCAGTATTAACGGCAAGAAGCACTTAGAGACAATCAATATTATTATCAATCATGGATTTAGACCCTTTCAATTTATTTTTTCTTATTTATCTCTTTAAAATGTTGCTATGTGTAATAAATGATTGAAATTAAAAGAAAAAAATGTTATTATAATGACATCACAAATTATTTAAAAAAATATAAACAATCTTAATTATTTATTTATCAACTAAGGAAGATTGAGAGGATCCATTTCCTGTGATCATAGTATATATATGGAAAAATGATTTGCATTTAATCAATTTAAGGTGAGAATGGTTTTATAAAGTTATTTAATATTTAACAATTCAAGATCCAGACTCATTATTGTAGTAAATTATATTGCATTTAATTTATTGCTATTAAGACACCAAAAGTCTTATCTTCCGCAAATTGATTGCTATAAGGCATGCTAATATTTTACGCATTTGATAGTGTTAAATTCGCACAAACACAGTAGATTAGGAAGTTAAAAGCCCAACTTTGGCATCTTCATAACATTTTATTTACTTTAATTTTTGCAATTGATAAAGTGCTTCAAAAATTAAAGATAGAAAGTTTAGCATGACTATATATAGTGATTACTTGCAATCTTTTTTTATCTAGTAAATGCATCACTAATAGATGCAAAATCCAATGAATCAACAAATCTAAAAAGTTGTCGCCTTAACCTTCTATATTCCATCATTATATGCATAAAAAGTATGTTCGTTGGAAGTCATTTCCAATTTAATTTTCTCTATTAATTTGGCCATATCAGTTTGCTATTCCAATTTTGGGCCCTCATATTAATTTAAAAAAAAAAGTCTTTGTTTTCTTCCAAATTTTGGCAAGAAAAATTTTGTGACATAAGTGCATCATTCTTCTACATAAGACAAGACTCCTATATGATCTTATTTTATAAATATAGATTATAAAATCTTATAATTTTCAAAAAAAATCCTTTTATACACAATCTTTTCTACTTTTTGTTAGGTCTTATCAATTTGAGCCCTCATAGAAAGATAAACTAAAATAAAATAAAATCTGGTTTTCTTCAAATTGATAAATTGCTAGAGAATTAACAAATCAACACATCCAAAAGGATGCTGTCACATTCTTCTATTGAAAACGAAGCAAATTTATTGTTAGTAATACCTTTTATTTATTTTGCAATATATAAAAAAAGGTCCCTTATATGATTTATTATTATTATTATTATTATTTATAAACTTCTTTCCTATATATTACATCCTTAATAGTAAATACGATTAAAAACAGATACACTAACATCTACCACTCTTACCCTTAAGAGAAAAGCCTGGCATAGTACCGACGATTTGATTATTTGGATATTTGTACATGGGAAATGATATTTTCTTTAGAAAATTCACCTAACGAGTGACGTGCTTCACCAGTAGACTTAGGTCTTGGTCGTCCATAAAAGACAAAATAAGTCATGTACAACTTTGCCCTTGTCCGTTTGATTTTTCATGTTTTCTTCTGAACCACGAGACGAATGATCAATCAGCCGCCTATGATTCCATCTGCAAATTTAATAGTTAAAAGCAGTTGGTCTTCGACCTTTATTGATATTTCATATTGTGCTAATTAAAAGGTTAACAGCACCTAAAATATTCTTGAATAATGAAGTCAAGATAACAATACAATATTTGTAGCAATATATGGTTGAGATATTATAAGTTGATTATTATTAAATTATGCAAAACCAGCCAACCATATATTGGGAAAGAGGAGGCTTTTAACATTCCATACACGGGAGCTTAGCAAGATTCTTTACGAATTATGGAGTAAAATAATAAATATTTTTGAATAATTTTATCAAGTAGAGTAAATTTACTGATTTTCATGAAGTTTTAGGTATTTTTACAAATTTTAAGTAAAATTATAAATACTAACTAATTTTATGAAATATATAGTGATTTTTTATGAATATTTAAGTTTGTAACATTGCTCAAATGTTCGTAACAAATTCATTGCCATGAGCATTTAAGAGTAGCCATTTTTATTAACTATATTTACAAGCTTAAGTGAAATTACAAAATTTGAGTTATATGATGGTGATTAAAGCAAACTTAAAATAAAGTAAGTGAGATTATGGACTATAAGAGCTTTTACATCATATTAAGATTTTATAGAAAATAAAGTTGTTGAAGCGAATTTACAAACTTTAGGTAAATTGTGAACTTTTGGGTGAAATTACAAATCATAAGGTAGTTTTAGAAACATAGTGTTGAGGTATGAACTTAGCATGCCAAGTTATGTGCTCTATGAAGTTAAAATACAAGTTACTAGGTGCTTTTCTGAACTTTATGAGATTTTATGAACTTTTGATTATACTGTGAAAAAAGAGGAATTACGAAAGCGTAAGGCATCTTATGAACTAATAATAAATTATGAACCTTTAAGAGTATTATAGAAAATTAGAAGTAAAAAATTTAAAATAGATTTATGAATATTTAACTAATTTTATGAGCATTTAAAACAATTTAGGGACATTGAAATTCTTTTACGAACTAGATGATTTATGAACTAATAGATATTTTATGTTCTATTGAGTGGAACTATGAACTTATATTAAACATATTTTATAAAATTATATAAGGTTACAACTTTTAAAGGGAGAAACAATTCTTGTGAATAGTTACCTTTTATTTTTACTACAATTTTGGATGTTACTCATTAAAATAGGTTTTTTTTTTCTTATTTTTTAACGGAACAACAAAGAAAATTCAATTTACATCCTCATAGGCTATTAATGCAAATATTTAAAAATAAAAATTCTAGATATAGGAAGATATTTTTGAAATATTTATAGAAATTAAGATCACTATATATTCTACAAGCCTATAAAAGTCCTTTGATCAACATGATAATATTCCTCATATTTATCAAAAAAATTTGTAATGTAATAATCTATATTATTAAAGCAACATTAATGTTTTTTACTAAAATCTTAAAAAAAAATCTACTTAAATAATGCAATTTTCAAAAATTAATTATGAAATGGGTTACTCAGAGAAGATATTACAAAAATAGCTGGCGAATACTTGAGCAAATGCTTGAAGGAGAACATAGGGTACGTACCTTTAGTTGGGCAATTGGCCCTATTGAAGATGCATTTCGAGTACGCATCTTTACTATTTATTTTTGTAATATTTTTCCTCGGTACCTAATTTCATGTTTAATTTTTTAAAATTGCATTGTTTAAACAAATTCCTCTAAAATCTTAATTTCCAAGCATTGATTTCATTTTATTACCCAAATTTTCAAATTTTAAGTTTTGTAAACTGTTTATGCATTCCACTTTTTATCTCTTCCTCTAACCTGTATTTATACTTAATAAATATCATTTTTTTGGTGTATGCTTATAAGAGCCCCCAATCACTATCATAATATTCTACATATTTATCCAAAATCTTTATAAGATATCAGTTATATTTAAGTTAGTGAATGAATGAATTACATGCTTTTACTAAAAAAAATTATATATTTAAAGCAACATTAATGTTTCAAGCCAAAATTTTCATTGCGCATTGATTTCATTATATAACATTATATAACATGTAATTTTAACTTTTGAAAATTGCTTTTGCATCATAATCATCTTCTCTTTCTCTATTGTTCATCTATCACTTATTAATAACAATTTTAGTTTATGCTTATAAGGGCCTCTCAATCACCATAGTAGTATACCCCACTTTTATATATGAAGCATCATTAATGTTAAATTAACACATGCATGATGGTAAGAATCAGCTAGTATAATAATAAAGTTAAAAGCTAACTTTGGTGTCTTTATAACTTTTAATTTAATTTAATTCTTACAATTTTTACGGTGTTTGAAAAATTAAAGATAGAAAGTTTAGAATGAATATATATAGTGATTAATTGCAATTTTTTTATTTAATACATACATCATGCTTCCACTAATAGATTCTAAAATCCTACAAATCAACGGACCAAAAAAGTTGCTGCCCTAAGCTTCTTCTCTTGAAATTGAATGTTCCATCATTATATATGCATAAAAAGTCAGTATGTGGATGGAAAATAATGAAGCTAAGTCACTTGCAGCTCTACCCTTGTCTGAAAGTCATTTCCAATTTGCTATATTAATTTAGCCATATCAATTTGCTATTGCAGTTTGGGCTCTCATATAATAATGATAATAATAATAATAACAAAACTTGGGTTTTCCTCAAAATTTTGGCAAGAAAAATTTTGTGACGTAAATGCATCGTTCTTCTACGTAAGACAAGACTCCTAAATGGTCTTATTTTTTACGTATAGATTACAAAATCCTATAAATTATTAAATGATTAAAAAATTAATAAATCAACGCAAATTGTATCTTACTTCTGATGAAAGCAAATCTTCTAAGGAAAAGTCTGGCAATATGTGTGTGGAAAGTAATATATTTACTTTAAAAAGTATAAGTGCTTTACCAGTGGAATCTGGTCTCAAGTCTTAGTCGTCTATCAAAAAACAAGGCTAAGTCATTTACAGCTCTACCCTTGTCCGTTTGATTTTTCATATTTTCTTTTGAACTACAAAAGGAATAATCAGCCTACAATTCCATTCCATCTGCTAGTTTATAAGTTACAGCAGTTCATTATTTGGATCTTTGTTGACATCTCAAATAATGACTATCGGACTATAACATCTGCTTGAATAATAAAAACAATACATATTTACACTTGTAGTTATACCAATATAGTCGAGATACTACAAGTTGAAACCGACAAATCACACTTTAGAAAAGAGGAGACTTTTAAAATTCCTACGTTCAGCCAGATCTTTCAAGAAACTATTAAGTAAAATTATGAATATTATTTCAACTATAGTGCATTTACGAATTTTATTGTAATATAAGCCTCTAGTCCGATACCGTACATGTTTTTCAACTACCAGGTGGTGAAGTTAACAATAATAGTGCCTTTGTATCTCGGAAATTAAACACCAGCATCATAGCAATCAATTAATTCACAATACCTTATACATCAAATTAACCACTTTCCTAATTAAGAAGTTTTACTCAATTTAGTTTATGTATTATGCACGGATTCCAATTTCTTCCATAAAACATAACTCTGATTTCTTGAATGACATGATGGTACATGCTATGATTCACCAACTATCAGATGTAATCGGCAATTTTTCTATGCATAATCACCTAATCATAATCTGATTTATCATTTAGTTTTGCATTATCACTATCTAAAGATGTATATAAATCTTTACAATGTAAAAAATTTTCTATCATCAACTTCTAAATAAAATAATTTGATGAATTTAATTTTATTATGGTACTTGAAGATCCAATCATGCTTGTAACATATATTTTCTTTTTCTTCAAATTCAACTCTAATATCACTTGTTATGCATAATAATGCCCCTTAATGATAAAATATTTTTCCTCTTGCTTGAAAGCTGTAGATAATTATAATAAACTAAAAACAAACAATAATCAATACTAAGATTTATATGAAAAACCTCAATAAAGGTACAAAACCAATGGACAGCAGCACAAAACTTCCATTATCTACTAATAATGTGCCTAAAACATATTCATTTACTAGTTAAACTAGTAGGTGTTCAAACTTCACCTAAAATAGTGGATATCTCAATCGAATCACAAAACAAACCAATTTGCAAGATTGTGAAAACACAAATTTAATATGAATAATTGAGAAGGATTGATAAATAACAAAAGTAATAATCCTATAGCACTCTATACCATGAATTTAATTGTTAAAATTTCATCATAATTGAGATTCAATAGGTTATCCGATCATAGTTTCATTAAACCGATCACTTTTGTAATTCAATCTCTCATGAATGAAAAATAATAATTGTTTTTCTAGTTTCATCTTTTTCTCTGTTTTCCTTTTTTTGTGGCCGCAAGTCTTTCATACTCATATGACTCACTGTCTAATTTATTTTTTTCATTCTAAGCATATTAATAACACGGTCCTTTAGGGGTTAATTTAATTATTTATTTATTTATTTATTTTCTTTGTGCCCATATGGTTTGATCCAAAACCTAACAATAGAAAAATCTATAATAGTCAAAACAACACAATCTATAGTTTAGCGTATAAGTAAAACGAATAATGTTGAGTCTACGTCGATAATTTTACCTTTCTTCAATCTTTTGCACATAACCTCTAAACTATCCCCAAGAGAAAAGTTAATATTGAATGAAACATTTTCTAATTATTTTATCTTGACTTCAAATGTGGGACATTGCAATGATTTTATAACTTCGTGTGAATCGCTAGAAACATGTGAAGTGTATGGCTAACCCAATAACGAAAGTTTCGTATGGGGATTAGAGCAGGCTACCATGAGACAAAAGATCTTCTTTCTAAAGACATTCGATTTGGAACTATTATATGTCCAAGGTCCAATATGGAAATAATTTCAAAGGTTTTCCTTGACTTTGTCCATGTCAACAAACAATTCGAAATGCCTCGACTTTTTTATATCAGGTTCGAGTTAAATAGCAATGATTTAAAGCACTTCTTTTTATTTTTACACTATTTCGGAAACCCAAGGACTCAATCGTATGGATATATAAAATATAGGATTTCCAATCCTAGCAGGAAACGGGGGAAACAGATACTCAATTTGAAGTGAGTAAACAAAATTCCATACTCGATCTCATGGATACATATAGAATTATGTGGAAAGTTGTATTCGATGAAAGTTATATGTACGGCTTAGAGGGAGATCTTTCTTTCATATCTTTGGAGATTCACCCTACAATATGGGTTCAAAAAGCCAAAATAAATTATTTTAGCCCTTTGCTTGGCATGAGCTCATTTGCCAAGAAATTTTTGAAAAGTATAAAACCTCGTGCGTGATGCTTCTTCATGAAAGTGAGTTTTCTATGAAAAATCCTGGCTATTGTTGACGATTCCATTAATTGCTCCACTAAAGTCAGTTGTGCATGGAAAATGCCTGACGCGCTTCACCTATAGAGTCTGGTCTCAGTCGTCTGTCAAAAGCGAGGCAAAGCTAAGTCATATAAAACTTTGTACTTTTCCATTTGATTTTTCGTATTTTCTTTTGGACCACAAAACGAATAATCAACCAACAATTCCATTTGCCAGTTATAAGTTAAAGAAGCTGATTTTTTTGCATTTTTATCAATATTTCAAATTATGACGGTCCGGTGGATTCCTAAGCTCAAAAAAAATTAATTACAATTTTTTTTTAAAATAAGAAATTATATATATGATATGTATATTTCAAAAGCAATTATTAACAAAATATAGTATATAATTTGGTGTTAAGATATAAAGGTTTGAACAATGATGGTCCCAACATCAATTTTCATAATAATCATTTTAGGTTTTTTGATGTTGCACTTATTATTTTTGTTAGAGTTGTACAAATGAGCTAAATGGATCAACTTGTCCTAACCCACAAATTAAGTGAGCTAACCCATTTTAGGTTACTTAATAAGTGGATTAAAATTTTTTGGCCTAATTCATCACGCTGCATTAGTTAATGGGTTAAGTAGGCTAATCCACCAACCATTGGAGATACAAGGAATAACTCATATGGATTGAAACCGAGAGTTAATGATGAATTGATGATATTTGGGCAAATCATTGATCCAATTATATAATTCAATCCTTTGTTTTTCATATTAATGTTTCATTTCATATTGCTAATGGATTTATTTATTTAGATATGTATTTTATTGAATTGTATTTTATATTTCAATTGCTGTAGCTTTGATCAAACTTTTCTTTATTTGTGTGTATAATTTAGTTTAACTTAATATTTTACATACATATAACTAAAATGTTAATGATATTGATAAAATTGAATAACCTAGATTGACAAGATTCGACTTTGGTTGGACTCTTCAATTGTTGACCTCTAACATTGTCCAAGTCAAAACTGGGTTCAAATTTATTTACCATGAAAAAAGCCATAACAAAAGTTATGAGCAAGGCAATAAAACCCATGAAAAATTGGAAAGAACAAAAGAATCATATTAAAGGATGAAATCAAATTTAAAATCCTCAAACAAATTAATCTTAAAATGTGCTTCTCTCTCAAATTTTGTCTCACTCACCATGTTACCATGGCTTGTTGATAGGCAACTATATAGATGAATAAATAAATAATAAAAATAACTCTTTTTCTTGATTCTAGACTGATACATTACGGGCTCCTAAAAAAAACATTGACGTGCGTCACATTTTCAAAGAACGTCCTTTTAGACACAATCTTTACAGCTTTTTTTTTTTTTTTTTTTTTTGAGCCCTCATTAGAAAAGAAAAAAAAAATTGAAAAACTCAATATAGTGACAAGAAAAATTTCGTAACGCAGGTGCATTGCATCTAAGACAAGATTTATGTAGTCTTATTTCTTAATATGGATTCTAAAATCTTATAAATTGATAACCTGTTGGAGAATTAACAAATGAACGGACCCAACAAGTTGTCCTCACATTCTTCTTTTGTAAGTGAAGCAAATTTATTGTTAATAATATCTATCATTTATTTTGTAATATGTAAAAAGGCGATTCTATACATAATTTTTTTATTATTCGTCATAAACTTTTTTTTATATATTACATCCTTAACAGATGATGTTGTTAAAAACAGATTCACTAACGTCTTCCCGTCTTACTCTTAAGAAAAAAAAACAGGCATAGTCTTGACAATTCGATTATTTGGATAAAGTCAGGTGCGTGCAGGGAAAATGATATTTTCTTTAGAAAATTCGCCCGACGAGTGACGTGCTTCATCAATAGACTCTGGTCATGGTAGTCTATAAAAAACAGCCCAAGTCATTTACAACGTTGCCCCTGTCCGTTTGACTTGTCATGTTTTCTTCTGAACCACGAAACGAATGATCAGTTATCACTCTATGATTCCATCCGCAAATTTAATAGTTAAAACCAGTTGGTCTTCTATCTTTATTGATATTTCATATTATGGTAGTTAAAAGTTAAAAGCAGCTAAAATATCCTTGAATAATGAAGTCAAGATGATAACACATACTAATACTTGTAGCAATAACTGGTTGAGATAATATAAGCGGATTATTAGTTAAATTACGCAAAACCAACCGATCATACACTGGGGAAGTGAAGGCTTTTAACATTCCGTATAAAGAAGCTTAGCAGGATTCTTTACAAATTGTTGAGTAAAATTACAAATATTTTGAGTAACTTTATGAAGTAGAGTGAATTTGCTATCTTTCATGAAGTTTCACAAACATTTGAGTACATTTATGAACTTCAAGTAAAACTATAAATACTAATTGATTTTATGAAATATTCAATATTTTTTTACGAATATTTAAGTTTGTAACATTGCTCAAATGTTCATAACAAATTCATTATTATAAACATTTAAGGGAAGTCATTTTTTAAACTATGTTTACAAGCTTAAGTGAAGTTACTAACTTTGAGTGATATGATGGGGATCAAAGTGATTAAAATAAAGTGAGATTATGGACTATAAGAGCTTTTTAATCATATTGAGATTTTATTAAAAAAAGAAAAAAAAAAGAGAGAAAAAAAAAAGCTGTTTAACCAAATTTATGAATTTTAGATAAATTATGAACGTTTAGGTAAAATTACAAATCATAATGTAGTTTTACAAACATAGAGTCTAGCTATGAATTTAACATGCGAAATTATCTAAACTATAAATTTAAAATACAAACTACTAAGTGCTTTTATGAACTTTATGAGATTTTATGAACTTTTATTTATATAGTGAAAAAGTGGACAAAAGTCTAAGACATTTTATTTCGAATATTTAACTAATTTTGTGAGCGTTTAAAACAATTTAGGGACATTGAAACTCCCCTACAAACTATAGATGATTTATGAACTAATAGATATTTAATGTCCTATTGAGTGAAATTATGAGCTTATATTAAACATTTTGATAAAATTATGCAAGGTTACAACTTTTAAAGGAAGCAATAATTATTGAGACTAGTTACCTTTTATTTTTACTACATTTTTGGAAAATTCAATACAAAAAGAAAATTTCGAACTAGTAAAGTTGGAATTTTTATAGTAAAACTAAGAACTCTTTCATTGATAAAAGTTAAAAAGTACAGAAAATAAAATAAATAATAGCAAAAAATCTGAAGAATAAAAGGAAAAAATTCCCTTTTTCTTTCCGATCATTCTACATTTTTTCTTTTTTCTTTTTTAACTGTACACTTTTAATTGCTTTTACGAATAATTAGTAAAAAACAAATAAGAACACGAAAGTCCCGTCCGCATGTACTTCAAAATTTTCCATGGAAAGATAATAGCAGCCTCACACTTTAAAAAGCAACATTATCTCCACTGGTATAGTCTATTTCGGTCCAATAACAAAGCATAAACATGGCTAAAAGAATTTTTCTGGTAAATATCCTTCGTTTGCTCCTCCTATGTTTCTTAATGATAGATGCTGTAGCTGCATCTCTTGGGTTGTCGAAGTCTAGTTGCCGAGGTCAGTGCGGAAATATAACAATTCCCTTTCCGTTCGGAATTGGCAGACCCGACTGTTTCTTGGATGAGTGGTATGAGATAGACTGCAAAAATGCAACCATCCCTTTCCTAAAGAAGCTCAACTTGCAGGTGCTTAATATTTCACTTTGGACATTGGATGGCCGTGGTGATGATGGCCATGTTACTGTCAACTTTCCGATAATATATTCAAATCCCAATTGCTCTCCTAATGTTACCACTCAACCTCCAAGCCTACAAGGGAGCCCATTCATCTTTTCGTCATTGAATATCTTCGCTGCAGTTGGCTGCAATGTTAATGCTGTGATGATCAATAGTAACCCAAAATATCCGGAAAGAATATCTTCCGTGGGCTGCGAACTCAAATGTAGCGGAGGCAACTTCCCTAGAAATACTACTTGTTCTGGTTTTGACAATTGCTGCCTAAACATGGTACCCTCCGATTTACGGAAGTTCAATGTGAGTTTCATCAATCCCGAAGATGCAACGGGGACAAATGACCAGCCGTGCAACTATGCTTTACTGGCCAATGAATCGTGGTTGCGACCTTCATTTACAGATCTGGATTCGCTGAAAATGGAAGGCTATGTCCCTGTTGTACTAATATGGGGAATCTCAAATGTAAGTGACCTTGCGGAAGAGTTGTACCATAATGGAATGTACGATCCAAAAGCTAGCTACATGTGCGACAACTTTTACAACACATATGACCTCGCCCAGGTGATTTGCTCCTGCCGTTATGGTTATGGTGGCAACCCTTACCTCATAGATGGATGTCAAGGTAAGATCTCTTGTATTCTACAGAAACTTCTTTCATTTCCCATGTCTGCAAGCGCCGAGCATCCGTATCTAAGTGGATGACGGAGTTAAAAAAAAAAGAACTTTTAGTTTTTCTTTTTTTTTTAATATATTATTATATAATCAATATTCTAAATGTATCATATATTACCATAATAAAACCTTAAAAAATCCACTTCCTAGGGGCTTTTAAGGTGGAAGAGAGGTCACAATGGATGGTGGGCATTAATGTTTAACTATTATTCAAAATGCCAATAGATAAAAAAAAAAAAGAAAAAAAAAATTTCATTTAAAAGGAGGAAATAATTTTTCTTTTAAAATCACTAATCTTTTGTGGTTGCTATTTATCAAAACTAGTTATCGCCCACAGTTAAAGCCTTCACCATCTTTTATTAAAATATTGTAAATTTACTAAATTAGCCATAAAAATTGTGCATAAAAATGACATGCAATATTGAAGGGTATTTTAGACTAATGAAAATTAAATTTCTCTCTTTTTTTTTTCAATAACAATCAAACATTAAAAAAAAAAAAAAATCATCCACTTCCTTTCACTTACACCCTCCAAATCCAGCTAAGAAATCAAATTTATATTTACTTCATCTTTCACTCAATTCCATTCAATTTCACTCTTCCCTTTTTTATATAATAGTTATCAAATAGAGCAAAAGAAACAACAAGCTCTAAAGTTCTAAAAGGCGCTATTAATGTATTCCATACTATCAAGAGTTATGCAAACATAATCAATTAATTATTCCTTTTTATCCAATAAATAATTTACATCTTCAGTGACTAATTTTCGTGGATGGATCCCTTTTTTCCTTTTTGTTTATTTGTAATATGTTTTTCATCAAAATAAATATTACTTTTGAGTAGCACTCATGCAATTTTAAATGCATTATGATTGTCACATTTAATTTTTAATAACGGCACATCATGTTTATATATATATATAATTTTAATTAGAATGGACATTGTGTTAAGTCAAATAAAGGAATGCTAGACTAATTCCATATATCATTATTTGAATCAGATATTGATGAATGTGAAGAAGAGCCAAGGTATTGCTATCCAGATAGATGTGTGAATACTCCTGGGTCGTATCACTGTGTGGATCCAAGGAAATCATTGAAACTCATCTTGATAGGTTCGTAACTCTACACTATTTAATGATAGAATCAAACAATAAAAAGCAAAAAGAAAAACAAAACAAACCTAAGGAGTCATAGACTCCGTTTTCTATGGCTTTCCTATCTTATCTTACCGGAAGAGATAGTCTACAATCTTGCAATATCTAAGTTTCACTTGTTTCAGTCTCAAATTTCAGTTTATAGTAGATAGGTTGGATTGGTTGGATGACTAGTTGGTTATCATTAAAATCATTACGTCGCCATTGCATCCTTTCCTGTGGCTAAGAAGAGTACTCTACAACTTTAAGTATTATTCATTTCACTTGAAATTACATCATTTTTAATGGGAAAAAAAAAGGAATTAATTGTCCAATTTAATAGGTTACTTAAAACTTTATTTTTATACTGTTTTACAGATAAGCTCAAAAAAATAACGTACTCAAACTGTCCTTGAAAATATCAATATCAACTTTGCAAATCCTAATTTTAAATTTAGTTAGCTAGAAATTATGCACTACTGCAAATAAACTTAAAATTCATTAGTTCTATAAAATAGAATCTTCAATTCAAACCGCATAAATAAAAGATACTTGAGAAATGATGGTAATAGAAAAGAAGACGAATGGTTGGAGATATTTTATATACATTATTTTTATTCCATGCGTAGATATCTAACTATAAAGAGTACTATATTAAATGGGCACATGCTTGGTATTCCCTGAAAACAATCTAACTCATGCCGATATCAACAATGAATAAGGTGACGCATTAAAAGTAATGGTGTTGTACAATAATCATCACTGTGGCCCTCAACAAGGAAGTCTGCATTTTAAAAATGTAGGACATCCAATGAATGTTCTAAAAAAATTACTCTTAAGTCAATAATTATATACCGACTCCAAACATTTCAATTTATAACAAATTTGAAAGATGCCTATTTAAGATTAAGGAATTTTATAGGTTTTGGTGATTAAGTGAATGTTATTGGTTTTTTTTTTTTTTTTTTTTTCTAATTATCTAAAAAACATCAAAGACATCCCAAAACTACTTTTCAGACATAGAACCTCTAAAACTCCAAAGTGTGTTTTTTTTTTATATCTCCATAACATATAAAAACATGCACACTTCAAATTGTCACTGAATCCTCTAAATTGATGCTATTTATGGTATCTTTAGAGATACTTTTATAGCTTTAGTGATAGTTTGGAAGGTATATATATTCTTCAAAGTCATGCTAGATATGAATCTATGTTTTAGGAGTTTAAAGGGTTCATATAAACCTAACTTATTTGACTTAGGAATGTTTTCAAAATTATCTCTTAATTATTCTTGGTGAGTTTAAGTGGGTTTTTTCCTTGACGTTCACATTTTTTTGGATTATGTGTTGCAATACATCACTTCAAACTATAGTATATAAGACCCATTAATAGTAAAAATGTCACTTTCATTTTTATTTTTAATGAGTCTTATATACTATAGTTGAAGGTGATATATTGTAATTCTAAAATAACTATACTATATAGCTATTTTTGAGTGATTATATCCTAGAATTTTTTATGATTAATGGAATAATATTTCTTTTTGCTCTTTTTTCTACATCTATCACAACTCATGAGTAAGTTTGACTACATCCATTTGATAAAAGGTATTGTATGCTTACTCTTGTCAAATACAAAGAATTTTTATTTTTGTGCCAATTACTATTATAGTTGAAGGAGTGGGGATTTGAATTCAATCCATCTTACTGAGAAACTAGTGCTTATACCACTAGATTATAAGAGTCTTAGCATCAAATACAAACAATTAAGAAATGTTATCATGGTTAAAAGATTACCCCACCAACTAATCCATCTTTCCACCTTCTCTATAGGAATTGATATTTTTTTTCTTTTTTATTTTAATTTATGCTTTATAACTCTTTTCCGCTTTCCCTTTTAAGAAAACTTAATTTACTATTTTACCTTTAAAAACTTCAATAGTATACTTTTTAACACATATTATTAAGCATCAACCTTATATTATTTATAAAAGGCCTATTAGTTTCGTGAATATAGTTCCGTATAAGATGAATTTAGTCAGCTGGTTTAAAAATGTATTAATCCATTCAAGTTTTATTACGCCCATCTATTAAGTTGAAGGACCTATATTTGGGTGACTAAGCTCTCAAGAAGCATGAGGACCATAAAAACTAATTATGCTTTTTTTTTTCTTCATCCTTTTCCAACTTATAGCAAGTTTTGCTTCATCTAAATTATAACTACTAGAATCACTATCAACTCGTGAACCTTTTCGAAGCATTTAATTACATCAATAGAAGCATTAAGAACATCAAAACATATAACTTCAATAGTAGCAACATTACTGTGACTAAATGTGCAATTCATTAATTCAAAGTATTTTTGCTAATTCATAGCCTTAATTAAAATTAAAGAATATAGAAAACAAAAACAATAAATAGCAATACTCTATAGCAATAAATAAAAACATGAAGAATAGAAATTATTTAGTTAGATGGTCACGTATGGAGCATGAAATCCCTCAAATGTAAGCCTTAAAACCCAAATCCAAGGTATAATTGTTGGCACAAAAAAAAAGAAAAAGAAGTCTAGGTATCCTATCGTTCATATAGGTTTGAATTAGAATATAAAAATAACTCTTGTATATAAGTTAGGTGGAAGAGGGAAAGGGTAATTTGATCTATGAAATTGGAGTTTAGTCATATGAAGTCCCACAAAGGGAAACATTGTGAGCATGCTACACTTTGTGGAACTAAAATGAACTTTAATTGATCAAAGTCTTCAAACCTTTTCACTCCCTAGTAAACTCTAGTTGATAGAAATCATAAATTGGCCAACTAAAGTGATCCTATCTATACTGTTGTTGTTCCTCTTCTCATCTCTTCCAATCTAATTTAACATATCTTCACATTTTAGCGAATCCTCTTTCTTCTTTCTTTGCATCATAAAGCATTAAATTTAGTGTTTACATACATAAAAACACATGCAAGCACCATGAAAGGGACTTGAACTCAGGCTGAAGAATAAATGAATAATTGCTCCCATCCCTCTTTCATAAATATCCTTTGAAAGAAAAAAAAACACACCAAATTAATAAATATAGACTGTAAAAAGTGATTTCATAGGTGGCTTTATTTTTATTTTTATTTTTTATTCTTTTGTGTAGGTGTTGGCTCTGGTTTAGGAGCTCTTCTTTTAGTTCTTTTAGGATGGTGGCTATATCAAATTATTAAGAAAAGAAAAGAAAAGAAGCTTAAGGAAAAGTATTTTAAGCGAAATGGAGGACTTATACTGCAACAACAACTATTGTCATCTGAAGGAAATGTTCAAAAAGGTAAACTATTTAATCAAAAAGAGATGCAAACGGCTATTGAAAATTTTAGTGAAAGTAGAGTCCTAGGAAAAGGCGGCCAAGGAACTGTCTATAAAGGAATGTTAACAGATGGAAGAATAGTGGCAATAAAGAAAGCTCTTGTCATAGATGAAGAAAAAGTTGAGCAGTTTATTAATGAGGTTATGATTTTGACACAACTTAGTCATAGAAATATCGTACAATTACTAGGATGTTGTTTAGAAACAGAAATTCCTCTTCTTGTGTATGAGTTCATACCTAATGGAAATCTATATGAATTCCTTCATGGATCAAACAAAGAGGACTTAGTGTCATGGGAAGTGCGTTTGCAACTTGCAATAGAAATTGCAGGTGCACTTTTCTATTTGCACTCAGCAGCATCAATACCCGTATATCATAGAGATATCAAATCTACAAACATACTCTTGGATGAAAAGTATCGAGCAAGGATAGCAGACTTTGGCACATCAAAATTGGTATCTCTTGATCAAACTCATGTGACTACATTAATACAAGGAACCATTGGATACCTTGATCCAGAGTACTTCCAAACAAACCAATTTACAGACAAGAGTGATGTATATAGATTTGGGGTGGTACTTGTTGAGCTTCTAACAAGACAAAAGCCTATTTCTACAATGAGGATGGACGAAGGTGTAAATTTAGCTTCATACTTTATTATTGCAATGGAAGATGGCCATTTATTTGATATCCTAGATGCTGAAATTTTAAATCAAGGCAAGGAGGAAGAAATTCTTAATGTTGCTAACCTTGCAAAAAGATGTTTGCACTTACATGGAAGGCACCGACCTACTATGAGAGAAGTGGCTATAGAATTGGAGGGGATAAAAAAGCAGCAACACTTACCCAATATCCACGAAACTAAAGAAGAACATGCACAAGTTAAATGTCAAGACATCTTCATATCAGCATCAGCTAGGATTAAGGTCGATTCAAATGTTACTGCATCATCAGATGTTCAACCTCTTCTACTTGGTAGAACTTGGTGACAACAGTCTTATTGATCGATCATTTAAGTTTATGTATATAGATAACACAAATAAAATGATAGTTGTTTTCCTTCATGTTTTGTCATATGCAGTCTTCTGCTCTTGTAAAATAAATTACTACTAAGATATTTTCCATTTTCAATATGATGTGCTCTCAAATGAACTGGAATTGATAGATTAAAAGTTGATTATTTAATATATTAAAAATTAATAAATTAACAATCATGATATCATTTTATTGTTATCCGCAAGTTTTTGCTATCATAGAAATTGTTTATCATTTAAATTTTTTTTAAAAGAGATTATAATTTGTAATGGAATAAAAATATTAATTTTGTTTATGCTATCAAACTCTTGTTATTCCTTGTTGATAAGTGTTTTTGTATTACTTTACCTTTAGATTACTTTAGCGGTACATAGTAGGCATCAATTTTTATTTATCATTTGCAAATATTTGTATGAATATTAAATGTTTATAATGGTTTTAGATATTAAATAATTAATTATTTAACTAAGAAAGGATGTAATATAATAAATGGGTTTTGTTTATATATATATATATATATATATATATTATAAACAATAATTTGGATATGTGACAAAGTTCAACGATTTGTGAAGTTCTTCAACAATGTCGATTGGGAGCCTTTTGTAGTAGTTGATAAGGTCAAGGATTTTGTATAGGCTTGATGGTTAGAGTTTAAGATTTTATGTGTAATTCTCTTAAATTTATACTTAGATTTGTAAATGTAAATGTAGGATCCTTCATATTATCATAGTTCATGTAGGATTACTTCATAGTGATTCATAAAGGTATTTTGAATAATGAGACCATAATAGGCTAAGATATTAATAGCTACATTCAAACCTCTACTACATTTTACTTTGATTTTGATCTGGGTTTCACTAAATTCATAGTTACATATAAATTTAACCTACTAGGATAAGAATATTTTATATAGCCATTGTAGGCATGGTAAATGGATAACCCATGTGCCTCCACGTGCCTCAAAATTGCATACTTGGAGTACCCATGTTTTTCGTATAGCAGGCTCATCGTACCCGCATGCTTGTTGGCCTACGTGCCTATGTGCTTTTTTCTCTTGCATGCAGCCTATGTGCCGGCCCATTTATTTGCGTGCCATCAACGTGCCGTTAAATGAGCTTGATTATTAATATGTGGTATAAAATATAAATTGTTTTTAAAAAATAGAAATAATAAAAATAAAAATTCAAAATTTATAGTCTACTATTATGACAAATTCAATGTGGAGAATGAATAAGTAATATTTGAAAATTCTATGTAAATAATAATCAAAAGAAAAAAAAAACATATAGATATACATGCACACAAATGCAATAAGTATACATACGTAAATGTTTGGTTTTATAAATAGTTTACACATATACATGTATGTATGTATTTAAACATGTATGTATGTGTGTGCAATTGAATTCATATGTTTTAGATACACATGTACATGTAACACATACAAGTACTTGTATATACATGTAAATTATAATATAAACATACGTTATATCATATATGTAAATAGATGTATAACATATATATGTGTATATGTACATACAACATATGTTAAGTATAATATATAAATGCTATATATGTATAGCATTCACGTATGTATTACATATATGGGTTGAAAATCCCAAAATCATAACGTAATGACATTAAGTAAGAATGGAGAACTAAGGTTTGAGGGTAGCTTAAAGTGTAAAATAAAATAAAGACCGCAAAAATAGCTTTGAGGATAAGTTAGATGGTAAGACAAATTCCATAAAATGACCTTTTCACCCTTTTACCTGAAACCTACCTAAAGAAAAGCTTTTTAAACTCTATAAGGAGTAATGATTAAAATTTGATTAGAGGCAAAATTTCAAGTTTTAGGACAAAATGCTCAAAAATGACTAAACTACCTCTATATCTAATTTATCAAGAAGTGTCAATAATTGGGTTTAGAAATTTTTTGTAAGTATTAGACAATTAAAAAAATAAATTTGAGATGAATTAATGGTTACGAGAATTTTCAAACCCTAAATAAGCCAAAGTGGATGACATATGTCATGATAAGGCAAAAAGGCATCAAAAGAGTTGGAGGCCACATATCATCCTAAGGTTTTCAGCCTTGTACCTTTCTTTTCTATTTCTGTCGTCTCCATCCTTATTGTTTTGCACTTGCATTCCTTTTATAGTGTCCTCTAAAGGTAAAACCTTAAAACCCTCTTTAAAACCTTAATCCCTAAGCTTAAGCTTAATTAATTAGCTTAATCGTCTTTCTATTCCTAGTTAGTTATGTATTTTGCTAGGCTTTGAGGATCATTTAGAAGCTTAAAAGGGGGGCGTTTCAAGTTTGATGAGAGCTTCAAATTTTCAAAGGGTAATTTCATTTGGTTCATTGATCCATTAGATAGTGTTTTAAGCTTTAACCTTTAATTTAAGTACTAAATGGAGTTTTTTTTTTTTTTTATGTTAGAGGCACTTTTGGAAGTTGAAAGAGACCCATTTTAGGATCTTGATACTAGCAACAAAGTATAGGGAAGAGGAGATTTCTAGCTCTTCAAAGAGGTAAGATCACAAGCTATAATAAAATGGATGTTTCATGCTAACTTGAAGTGATTAGAAGCACTAAATAGGTATTAAATGAAGTTTGAATATATGTAGCTCCATGAACCTAGTGTGCTACCAATTATATGTTTGAATAGGATAGGTTTTGATTGTTTTAAATCTAGTTTTGTGAGTAAATGTGATTATTGATAAGTTAGATAAAAGTAATGTGGAGTAGAAGCCTACTTAGGTGTTGTTCTTGCGTGATTCCTTGAACCTTAATGCTCCCACCACCCTTTTTTCCCAATTAGTGATTTTTGCTTGTTTGATTTGTGATTTCCATGTTATATTATGTTAAAATGCAATTCCTAAAATGATTTATAATTTCAATGATGGTTTAGATACTAATTGATGCATGAATGGTGAACATGATGGTTAATCTAGCTTATCTAATGATTTACCATGTTAAATGAGTATTTAGAACTTAATGGTGAAATTTTCGATATATATAGGGTTTGATTTGAGTATATTTTAATGTTGGATGGAAGTTTTTCTTGATGATTTTAGTGTTAAGAAATGTTAAACTTGATACATAATGGGTATATGATGACTTGAGAACTTAAAATTGTCATTTTGAAGTTTAATCATTAGAATATAATTGAACTTAGTGAGTTCCATAAATTTCCAACATGTTCAACTGATTTTAATGTGTGATATTTAAGCTTGATATGATTCTTAGGATAGTTATGGATGTGATGCGGTAATTAAGTATTAATGGAATGATCTTAAACTCAATACTAAATTATGTGATTTGAAAAATTTCTAGAAAATTCTTGATGTTGAATATGTTCATGATCAACATTCATCATGTTCATCTTAAAGAACACCTTTTTTTTTTTTTTTATTCAAAATCCTTAACTAAAATCACTCAAAAAGTGTTTTTAAAGCCAAACTTGACAAAGAATATTTTCATGTGTATTTTTTTAATTAATGACTCCATTTCTACAAAGCAAATTTCAAGATTCAAATCACATAAAACCTAGATTGAAGTTTAAATTTTGAATCAAAACTTAGTGGAAAATGGGTTTGATCTTGTGGAGCTAGTCTTTAGGTGCAAAAAGGTGTTTATGAGGTGGAATTTCAAAATTTTAAAAAATGTCATGGAAATGGCTAGTAATAACAATAAATAAATTCAAAGAATAAATTAATATTTTAATAGGATGGGTAAAGGCCAATTCACCCCAAACCAACCTACCTAAATCTTAGCCTAAGGACCAACCTGTTAACTACACCTTAGCCAGTTCACAACAACATATTCCATAAAACTTTGTAATTTAATTTATTGACTTAATTAACTTCATTGTAGTATTAATTCGTTAAATAAATTATAATTAGGTTAATTAATCCATGAAAGCTTAATGGACCTAATTCATAGAATTGATTGGGTCCATTTCCCCTTTAAAGCCTATAACCTAAATGGGCATTAATAACATAAGACACCTATAATGGGCTTTACCTCAAATAAAGCCTAAAATAATTTAAGGACCTTAAATTGACTTAATTAAGTCTAATAAAGTGATTGGACTTAAGAAATAGGTGTTAGAACTCAATGGGCATAAAGTTGGAAAATTTAGACATATTAGGCCTTATTGGGCCGAGGTTAGACAAAGTAAACCATAATGGGCCTAAATAAGTCAAGTGGACTTAGATTAAATAAAATTGAACTTAGAAGAACATAGATGGGCTTAATAATAAATTAAATTACTCTAAGCCCAATTGGATTAAATTAGGTAATTAAATAATCAATTAAATGGATTCCCTTAATTAATAATGTTAAACTTAATCAATCTAAGTGGACTCAAGTTGAAATTATTTAGGCCCACTTTCCTTTAGAGCCTAACACTCTAATTGGGCCATAGTGAAACCTACAAATAAGTCTCAAAATATAATATGGGACTTGGAATTAAAATAGGTCAAAGCCTAATGCACCTAACCTTAAAAGTATAAGCACAACTTAATTAAATAATTAAGCCAACACTAACAAATAACATGGATAGGTCTAATTAATAAACTCTAAGTAATATATAAGCCAAATATAGCCAAAGGCTTATTAAGCCCTATACCTTTGTTCAGCCCATAATTAGTATGGGCCTTAGCTAATAAGAGATCAAGCTTAAAAACTTAATAGTGATTGATTGCTCAATATAAACTTACTAACTTATGATTCCCTATTCTAATTATGTAAATGTTGAGCAATCGTAGTCATGGGGAATTTGCTTCGGCATGGGGATACCTTTGACCTTCCAAGTACACAGTATTTACATAGTGCATACGAGGGCAGAGTTAATTCACTTAACTAATAATTAATCTTAGCTAAGTATCAGCTTGCTACTTGTGTCTAGTCACTTGAGCTAGTAAGTGAAACCTTTGGTTTGGAACTATGGCTACAATTATAGTTTTAGTTAGCCATGATAGTTTAGGCATTTAGGCCACTAAGAGTGGCTTGGTGGATAACTAATAGGTAAAATCACGTTAGATACTGAATACTAAAAGTAGAGAAAAACTATATCAAAAGTCACATGGAGTTTATGAGACTCAATGAGCGATACAACATAGCTGAACTGTAATCAATAAGGGTCGTATATGGTAATAATACCTAGAAAATGCTACTTTTTGTTAGAGGTTTAGCAAATCAATGTGAAGTTTAGCTACGTCTATTAACCCTTAATAATCGTTATGGTAGTATTGGACCCTAAATCTCCATTTGTGTTTCTAGAATCATGAGTACTCCCTCACTGGATGTTTATTTAATTCATGTTATAATATATTAAATTGTTACTTCTTGCATTAGAATTAGGCTTGTGTGATGTCGAACCTAATTTTTTCTGTTTTTTCCTAATCTAATTTACACTAAATCCCATACTCATTTAATGTAAATTCTCACTAAGATTAGGAAAACTTTAATTCATTTTACCTAATTTAAAGAAAAAGGAGTCGCCATCTAATTGAGATTGAGGAAAATGTTAAGTTAGGACTAATTAAGCGGATTAGTCCTAATTTAGGTACTAGTCCATGTAAAACTTTTAAATAAAAACTAGAGATTTTGGAATTTAAGAGCTACCTTATTAAAACCTTATAGTTGCCACTTTAACCTTCAAGTTTAAATTTATTTTTCGAAAAAAGAAGAGAAAGAAAAAAGATATTAAATTAAAATGAACCCAATTATTATTTACAGTTGAAGTTGCTCTTATAGATGTCTACATATCTGCTATTTGGGAATAGACTAACCATAGTTCCCGTTACATTACCTTCTAAAATTTATTTTACATTTATTTTATGTTTTATTTTTTTAATTTGTCACATATTTTAAAACAATTTTTTTTTTAAAAAAGAAAGGAAATTCATTGAAGACTTCTAAGAAGATGAAAACTAATTAATGTAAATCATTTTTTAAAAGATAAATAAATTTTAAAATTATTTATTTTATAAAAACCTTTAAGTGATGAACAAGTCAATATTTATTTTTTCATTATTATCATTTTTATTTTTTAAAAGGATTTTATTTATTTATTTACTTATTACTTTTTCTTTTTTTTTAAGGAAAAAAAAAACTAGGAATCAAACTTAAGTTTATTTACTTATTACATTTTCTACTATAGAAAGAAAAAAGAAAAGAATAAAAGAAGAGAAGATAGAAACGAACTGGGAATTGGATTTGGTGTAGATGTGGGTTAATGGCTAGGTTCAAATCGAAGCCTTAGGTTGAGAGCAGGTCAACGACAATGACTTCCTTAATAATGCACAACCTCTTCTAGTGTCGGTTAGAGCTTAAAAGGTGTTTGATGCGAACCTCGCCAACCTGTGACAAAACCTGACACTTGATTTGTTAACCTCACAACCTACGGATCTTTCAAGAATGATGAACACCGTGATCCTTTGTCTATAAGCGAGACAAAAACCTTGGTATATGTGATAACGCTACAATTGATTATGGAATGATTGATTGATAAGTTAAGGGATAAATGCCACGAATTCACAATCCAATAAGTTCAATTAGTTCTTTAAAGAATCAAAGAGAAATCTCTCTCAATTATGAATTTAATTTTACCAAAAGATCCTTACAAATGAATGTGTGATGACTATTTATAGTCTCATAACAAAAACACACAAAAATGTATAAAAACCCTACTTGCAACTAAGGAAAACATTATACGCCGATGGCCTAAATTTGATTAAAGACAGCCTATAATTCTACTTAAGTCGGCACTTAAGCTAACGACTTACTTTTGAACTTCCAACTAGGTTGGCGACTTATTATGTTGGCCTATCTCCATTCCCATGCCAATTCACTTAAGCCAGCAGCCTTCTTTAAAGCTAACCACTTAAGCTAGCGACCTAAGCCTCTAAGGCCAGTGGTCTCAAGCAATCTTGAAGCTATCAACCTTTGATTCCATCCTCAACTTCCATCTTTATGATCTGCACTTCAAATATGCTTATGCTCTTTGTTCCTAACTCCTTATCCTGTCTTTGATCATCTTTAGATCAATTCTCCTGATGTGATCTTCATCATCCCTTTCCTCTTGAAAAGGATTTGTCCACAAATTGTCATCTGCATTAAAACGAATCAAATTAGTAATATTAAAAATAACACTAGTTGGATACATACCTAGCAATTCCATTATGTAAATGTGATCATTGATGTACTTGAGGACTCAAAATGGACCCTCGCCTCTTGGAAGTTGCTTTGATCACCTTTGTGCTAGGAATCGCCTGCGACTCATGCGCACCCAAACCTAATCTCTGAGTTTAAAGAGAACTTGACAACCCCCTTTACTGGTTTGTTTAGCACACTGCTTCTTTGATTGCTCAATATTGAGCTTGGCCTTTTCATTCACCTTAGCAGATTTCTTTATTCCTACACATAGAACATTCTTAACCTCACTGAGTCTCTCATCAGAATTTTCTTTCCACTCTATTTTTCTCTTAGCATTCAATCTTTTTCCGCTCTTTTCTTTTTCCTCTATAATATCACTTAACTTATTTTTACCATTCACTCTCGTCTATTCTCCCTCTTTTTCTTTTGCAATAGTACTCATTTTATTTTTACCACTCATTCTCTTTTGCTCTCTTTCTTTTTGTATTCTCATTTGATCTTCATAAACCTCACTAGGTTCCAAAGGACAGAGAGTAATAAACTTCTAATCATGTACAAATGAATACTTGTTGGTGAATCCATCATGTTTCACCTATCTATCAAACTATCATGGCCTCCCTAGTAACAAGTGTGTAGTTTGCATTGGAATTACATCACATAGTACTTCATCCCCATACTTCCCAATGCTAAAAGAAACTAATACCTGTTTTGTAACTCCAACTTCACCACTATCATTTAGCCATTGCAATTTGTAAAGACAAGGATGTTTAATTGTAGAAGCCCCAACTTTTCCACCATGGTTGTGCTAGTAACATTTGTATAACTTTCACCATCTATAATCACGTTACACAAATTGTTTTGAACTAGGAATCTAGAATGAAAGATATTTTTCCATTGCACATTTTCCTCTACTTTAACTTGTATAGTCAAAGCTCCCCTAGTTACTAACAACTCCCTTAGAACAACATACTCCTCTCCAAAGTTGTCAAAATCGTGATTTTACGTAGAATCGCTAAGGGGTTCATGGAATTGGAATATAGAAACGGAACATATAAATGTAAGTTTCTACGACCTATATAAAATAACTTCCAAATATTGTAAATTTACTTACAATAGTCATTAAAAAATATAATGAATAATAGAAATAAGGAAATTCAGCATTTATTTTGGTCATAAATTGCAAATTTGCAATAAAAGTTATAATATAGATAATCAAGCATAAGTTGTATAATATAGATATTTTATTTCTAAAATGATGAGTCATGTATAAAGCGAGTTTCACCTAGTTATATATACAAAAGCTAAAAGATAATAGATAAAATTTAAAAATCAATTGTAACTTTCAGAAATTACTAATAATTAAAAGTTTATAACGAAGATATACCATTAGAAAGGAGTAATATAAAAAAAAAATGACAAATAACTACTAACCAAAAGTAAATAATAAAAAAGTACTATAATAAGAAAAGCCTTCAAAATTATATATTACTAGGTAAATTTTTGCACTATTCATAATTATTAATTCAAAATATATTTACTTAACAATATATATTTAAAAGTATTATAACTATGAGATATTGAAAAGATAGAAATATGAATACATTTATACATTTCCTATAAAAATAAAAATCTAAAAATTCTTATAAAGTTAAAGTTATCTACCCTTTATTTTATTTACTATTACAAAAATATTAATTAAAATAAGGAAAGTTGCAGCAATCAAACATGAGTGCTTCACATAAAAATGACCACAAATAGGAACAAGAAGACCGATAATTGACAAACACAAACATAAAGACTTCAACACAATGTAATATATCGATAAGAGACGAGTGATGATCGACGAACATGTTGGGATGCGGCTCATACTACCCTACAACAGGAAAGCACGTATATCTGGGGAAGCTGCCTCGGTGGGGGTCTCAAAGGGGCAACGCCCCTTGGACACCAAAGGTCTTTTAGTAATTAAGCCCATCTTTGTTCATTAAAAGTTTAGTATTAGGCCCATGAATAACTATTACAATATATTCTCTTTTTCACTTGTAATTGCGTGATAAAAATGAGAGAGTGAGGTGCTAATTATAGTGAAATTCTCTACTGGATGTAGCCCTAGTTAACGGGTGAACCAAGATAAAATCTTGTGCCTTTATTTTTTAAATGAAAGCTATAACCTACAAATTTACTTGAATTTTAGGCTAAGCTAGGCTTCTCTAGGCTGCATGTCTTTAACTAGACCAAGCTACTTCCTCTTCACTCCTTTTGCTAATGGAAAATAAGACATTATAGTAGAAACGTAAAAACACTAGTAGAATCGCGATTACACCGATTACATGTGTGGAATTGGGATTCTACTACGATTTTACCTCAAAAACATTTTTACATGCGAGTTGATTAAGAATGTACTCACCAACTCATAAAATTATAGAAACATGCGAGTTAACTCGCGATTTTGATAACTATGCTCCTCTCCCTCATCATCCTCCAACGATGGCATAAACTCATGATCCAGGTCACTGTTAGTTTCAATCTTACCATTATCCCTCATCACCATAACTCTTCTATTGGTACATTGATTAGCTACATGTCGTCTACCTTGACATTTAAAACATTTAATATCTTGATTTCTAAAAGTAGAAGGATCAAATTTACCTCTAATCCCACAAGATACCAAGTTTGATGTTTGTTTTGGTAATGGCTTGGAATGGATTTGTTTCTCCTCCTTCTCCCCTATGTCAGCTCTCCAATTAAAAGAACTCGGTATGGCACGTGCGGTGCTAGTGCTCTTCCTCCTAAGTTACTTCTTAAGTTTGATGGCCATATGAACCATATCCTCCAATTCCACATAATGTTGCAACTCCACTACATTCTGAATCTCCCTATTCAAGCTCACTAAAACCCTAGCCATAGTTACCTCTCGGTCTTCCTTAATATTAGCCTTAATCATGATAACCTCCATCTCCTTATGATACTCCTCTACACTACTATTTCCTTGCTTAAGGGTTTGTAATTTATTGTACTATTCCCTATAATAGTATGCAGGTATAAATCATTTCCTCATGATCCTCTTCATCTCCTCCCATGTGCCTATTGATGGTTCCCTATTCCTCCTCCTATTCAACAAGAGTTGATCCTACCAAACAATTGCATAATAAAAAAATTCAATGGCAGCAAGTTTTACCTTTTTGGATTCAGCATAGTTGTGGTACTAAAAAATCATCTCTACCTTCTTCTCCCACTCTAGATACACCTTAGGGTCATTCTTCCCTTGAAAGGAAGGGATTTTCATCTTTATGTTTCTTAGGTTGCTATCTTTTTTATTCCTAGCTCCTCTACTTCTTCTTACATTCTTTCTATAACTCGTAAAAGACTTCTAATTAGATTCAGTTGTTGACCCTTCTTTACCCTTCTTAGCATTTTATCCCTCCAAAGCTCAGTAGAAGTAATCCAGGAGTGCTCAAAATTCTGCTCCATCTACTCATGAAATTAATCCATTTCTACTTTAAACATTCTCCTCATCTCTGTAGTTAGAGTTTCCATGGTCAATTTTGTATCAATTCCCCCTATCACACTTTCAAGAGAACATCTCTAAGACATATTGCTACACAAAATAATGTTAGGAGTAACAAAATGTAATCTCTCAAATTCACTCGCTCATGTGTTTCACTCTAATCGCTCTACTTTTCTCACCAATCCTCACCTACTCAAAATTTTCTCTTTTCGATTCTTTGGAACTAATAATCCAATTGGATTTGTTCCTGTAGAAATCCACCTAACTCTCCTAACAGCAGTTTCGCAATACAATTTGACAAGGTTCACTAAGCGCTATGAATTCAACTAAGATCACCTCAAACTCTAAAAACGTAATTTTTGTAACATTACTCTCTTTTTTTAATACAAATTTCCTCTTTTTTTTTTCTTTGAAGAAAGGAAGTGTGTACGATTCCTTTTAATACTAACAACAATAAAATTCAATCTACTTGCAACAATTTAAAATTCAAAGAATGATTTTCTTTTTTTCTTTTTATCTAAATCCTAGATCTAAGAACAAGTAATTGAAATAACAAAAGGATAGGCGATCCTGACAAACCTATTTGCTCTGATACCAAATGATGCTAACCCTACTAACTTGTGATGAAACCTGACACTCGATTTGCTAACCTCACAACCTATAGATCTCTCAAGAACAATGGACACCACAATCCTTTGTCTATAAGCGAGACTAGAACCTTAGTATATGCAATAACACTACAATTGATTATAAAATGATCGATTGATAAGTTAAGGGATGAATGCCATGGATTCACAATCCGATAAGTTCAATTAGTTCTTCAAAGAATCAAAGAGAAATCTCTCTCAATTATGAATATTATTTCACCAAAAGATCCTTACAAATGAATGTGTGATGACTATTTATAGTCTCACAACAAAAACACACAAAAATGTATAAAAACCCTACTTGTGATTAAGAAAAACATTAGACGCCAATAGCTTAAATTTGACTAAAGCTAACCTATAATTCTACTTAAGCTGGCACCTAAGTCAATGGCTTACTTTTGAACTTCCAATTGGCCTATATTATTTTGAAAGCTAACTCACTTAGGTCAGTGGCTTAGCATACCGACCTATCTCCATTCCTATGTCGATTCACTTAGGTCGATGGCCTAAGCCTCCAAGGTTAGTGGTTTTCAACAATCTTGAAGCTAACGGCATTTGATTCCATTCTCAACTTCCGTCTTCATGATCCGTACTTTCAAATATGCCCATGCAATTTGTTCCTAACTTCTTATCTTATCCTTGATCATCTTTTGACCAATCCTGTGATCTTCATTAGTGTTTGCTAGGGGTTTTAAGTGTTTGCACAATGGTTGTTGATGGTGGCTCAAAAGCAATAGCATTGAAAGATGGCTAATCAAGCAACCCATTGGCAGATGAAATTGAAGATTTCAATCTAAACAATTGGTGAATAATCAAAGCTAAAGAAAGAGCTTTTCCGCATCTAGAACTCACCATGAATTGAATGGGACCAATTTGAAGCTTAAATATTGAATAGAAATGGAGAGCTTCTAAAGAGAAGTTGCAATCATGGGATTTGAAGATTAGGGAGAGAAAGCATGGATTTAGCTTGAAGGGAGGGGATTTGAGATGTGATTAATGCCTTAATATGTGAAGAACAGACCTCTATTTATAGTTTTATAGCTCGAAATGAAGATGGAAATGAGGATTTGTCCATGAATGAGTGCTTGGAACCTATAAGGATTATTGCTTGATTTGCACTAATTAAAAGAAAAAATAATTTAAAGAAGCTTATGAGCATCCATACTTGCCTTATCTTACTTAAGGAAGCTTTAGTTCTTGCTATCTTACTCGATTTTTTTAGAAAATGGACAAGCGGGTATCTCGCATGGCTGCTTTTTTTCTAGCT
This sequence comes from Laguncularia racemosa, assembly GCA_037954665.1. Taxonomy (NCBI): domain Eukaryota; kingdom Viridiplantae; phylum Streptophyta; class Magnoliopsida; order Myrtales; family Combretaceae; genus Laguncularia; species Laguncularia racemosa. The sequence continues at coordinate 788,689 of JBBMOL010000211.1, forward strand.
TTAAAGCTGATTTTGGTCGAACTAGTGATTAGCAAGAGAAGAGACGTACGACTTAGTTAGCTTAACTAGCTTCTTTACTCAACATATAATGTAAAAAAATTATATTTAAGCTCTTAAAATGGTTGCACTAACGTCAATCTAGGACTCCAAAAATCTAGCTTGCTCTATAAATATTCAAAGATAAGGTCTAGAATACACATGTTAATAATAATAATTTTCAAATCAAGTCCAATTTGATAGTTTTTACAAGTTTAAATTAACCTCGACTATGGTCTAAATATTAAGCTTTTTTTTTTAAGAAAAATTTAATATTCTCATTTAAAGCTCATAAATTGCCAAACCACACATGTGTTCTTTGACTTCTTTTGACCCTGAAAAATGCAAAGGATCCTTATATGAAACTTAATGACCAAAACCTAACTTGAAACTTTTATTTTTCACAATTTTCTAACTCTTTTTTTTTTTTCAAAAAATTTTCCTTTTTTTCTCATTTTCTCATTTTTCTATTTTTAAAAATTTTTCTAATTAAGACCTTTTGCTTATTAAAGAAGGAAGAAAAAAAAGAAAGAAAAAAAGGTAAAAAAACTAGAGGGGGCAAAAATGGGTTGTCTACATCTAACATCCTATTTATGTGTGTGTGTTACTAGATGATATCATAGGCAAGTGTACCTATCGATTAATGTAATATAGTGAACTAATTACGAATGTCGTCCCATGGAGACTACAATTACTAGTATTAACTAAGACTTTATTATCTAATCGTCAAACAAAAAGGTATTGATTAACTAAGAAATTTTAATTGTTTAATTTATGATTACTAAAATAGTGAAAAGAAAGTGGATATACTAAAGAGTTTGAATTAATGTTGTCGAGTCTAATTTTTTATTTTCCACATCTATATTCCTAATCCGATTTATACTAGATCCTATGCTCATCTTGATGAGATCCATGATGAGAGCCAAGCCGGAAGAAGAAATGTGGATCCTCTTGAAGTGCCGCCTAGACCGATGACAAGAAATCAAGCGAAATGATTCAAGGAAGCACTTAATGGGTTGATAAAGGTTGTTCATGAAGCTGGAAAGGATTGGAGCAATCATGAAGTTGGAACGGGTTGGAACAACCATGGGAAGACCCTTGCTTTTATACAAGTCACACTGGACACGGGTTGAAGAGGGCGTGTATTTTCAAGGCACGGCCATGTATGGAGTCAAGCAAATCCACAGAAAGATACACGACCAAAGTACACAGGTGTGTATGTTGCCAGAAGTTTCCTAGAAAGATACACGGCCAAAGTACATGGCGTGTATGTTGCCAAAAGTTGCACAGAAAGGTACACGACCAAAGTACATGGGCGTGTACACGGCCGTGTATCCCCTACCGGCCAGCTTGTTCTGTTTTCGCATTTTTACGCCACTTATCTAAACTACGTCGTTTTGGACTTATTTTACACGAATTGTAACCCTAGTATAAAAGCTCCTAAGGTTTAGAACAATATAAAATTTACATCTTTGAACATTAGACACTTGTGAGAGGCTCCTCTCTTGGTTCTTCAAGAACTAAATCAAACTTATCGGATTGATTTCCGTAGCGTTCATCCCGACTTATCAATCGGTCTTCCATCCCGATTGTAGCATCTTCATTTTTATACCAAGGTTCTTGTCTCGCTTATAGACAACGGGTCGCGGTTTCCACTTTAGGTGTTTGGGTGTCTTAGGCAACGAATTTCCGAACGGATTGGTATTGGGTTTCGTCACGGGTTGGCGTGGTTCATATCACATCTAATATAAATCATTGACTTGAACTAGGAACTTTATTTTATTTGGAGTCGCTACCCAACTTCAGTTGGGAAAGATTATTGAATTAGAACTAATTGAGTAGATTAATCCTAATTTGGACAACTAATCAACGAAAACTCCTCTTTTCATTTTTGTAAAAAGAGGAGGAGAATAACCAAAGTTTTTAGACTCGGGGGCTAACATATTAAAACCTTAAAGTTAGTATCTTATTCTTCTGAAATCTGATCCATATTCTAATGTCTTTTCCTTTATTTTTGTTATTTTTATTTATATATATATTTTTTATTTTTACTATTTTGGATACATGTAAAACAAATTGTAACAGCTTGGAAAATGATTTTTTTTTTTTTTTTAGAGTTGCCCTATAAGGGTGCCTATGTACCTACTATTCAGGATCAAACAAGTTGTAGTTCGCTTTTTATGAAAAAGCTTTAGTGGGTTTGTTTAAGTTTTAATTATGAAAGTACATCGAGTTTACATTCATTATCATTTTTAAGGTTAAAAAAAAAAAAAACAAAGCCTAAGCTTTATTATTTCATTTTCTAAAAGTCTTAATTTAAGGAAAACCAATTTTGAATTTATTTTAAAAAGGATTTTTCTAAGTGACAAAACAATTTATTATTAATTTTAATTCATATTATTAATCTAACTAATTCTAATTTAATGATTTGATTTTTTATTTTATTTGATTTTATTCTTTATTATTTTTATATTAAATTAAAAATATTTATTTATTAAAATTCTAAAACCTACAATTCTTTTTTTTTTTAATTTTTGGATTATAAGAAAAAACTTATTTCTAATAAATAACTAAATAAAATAAATGAATAAATAAATAAATAAATAAATAATGACTAACTTAGATGCTAGTTCGTCGAGTCAAGTTACGTTGGTCGAAGGGTCCTCGTCAGTGGCATTCCAACGGCTTTTGAAGGCAGTTAAAGGCTGCTTCCAAGCTTTCCGAGGGTGTGTATTCCAACTGTGGTAGTGAATTTCTTCATGAACGCCTCCTAGTAGTGGTTTTTGGCTTGATTGGCAGTCGAGGCAAAGGGGAACTCCGATGAGCTTTAAAACCTTTGATTTTTCACTCTTTTCTCACTTTTGATCCGTACTTTAGCTTCCTCCCCTCGTGCTCTATTTATAGGCACATAAACTTGAGCCAAATAAGCTCGGATTTCCTCCAATAGGCACGAATTAGATTTGCGATTGAAACCCATCTGCAATTTGCTCTTGATTCATGTACATCTTTGATTTTGTTGTGATTTGATTCCAATTGGATGATATTTATCTTATTTTGATTAAATATTTAGTGGATTTGTGCAATAAATCGCATCAAAACGGCTTGGTTCGATTTTTCCACTACCGGTAATGATCTTGGATAGAGGTAGGAGACGACATGCGTCAAGTGCGTGCGTTTGCGTTGTCCAATCTGCTAATGACACTATCCTAGGGAGAGAAAAAATTGAAAAATGCGGATTTGCCTCCCCTGTGATTCGATCCCCTAACCTCGCACCCCTTGTGTGCACATGAGTCTGTGGTTTGGACCAATTGGGCTAGCCCACTTTCCCGTTTTTTTTATTAAACACAATTTGTATATATATGTTGCAATTTTTATTATTTTTATATTATTTTGAATTTCTAAAAAATTTTAAAAATCATTTAATCCCTTTTATTATTATTTCTACTATTATTTTCCAAAATTGATATATTTTCCTTATTTATTTTATTTTTTTGAATATTTTTCCCTATTTTTGCTAAATTAGAAGAAAAATTTAAAAATTAAAAAAATTGTAAATTAATCATTATTAATAATTAGGGGCAAAAATGGGGTGTTTACAACTACCTCTCTTTGTGGTAAAGTTTGAAAAACTTAACTATAAAGAAAAAAAAGATGCCATTTTTTGGCCTACAGATTACATGGATAACGCCCTAATTAGCTAGTTATCTATAACTTGGTTTCAATAGGAAAATGCTCCATGAGCTAATAATCCCATGAGTGCTTTGTGATGATTGGTATTTCTTGGGGAATGATCTTAAACAACCTAACAACCTGAAGTAACATATCGTCTAGAAAAGTGCTATGTGGGCTAATTAATCGATGATAAGAAACATCTTAAGGATTGTGTAGGAGTGTATTATTGTGAGTGGAATAATAGATAACAAGAAGTGTCCTATCATACTAGCAACCCTAAAGAGTAGATTGTCTAAGGAAGTGCTCTTATGAGCTGGTCACTTGCCAACAGAAGCGTCTGGCTAGATTGGCAATTGTTTGGGGAGAAATGCCTTCGAAGAGTACTCTCATGAGCTGACTAATTGATACCTAGAGGTGTCTTATAGGACTAACAACCTTAAAGGGGATAATTTGGATAAGTACTTCTATGAGCTGACTAATCGTTAGATTATTTAGAAAAGTACTCTATGAGCCAACTAATCGATAAATTAGAAAAGTGCTCTTATGAGTTGACTAATCAATTATCTAAAAAAGTGCTCCTACAAGCTAACTAATCAATTATCTAGAAAAATTCTCTTATGAGCTAACTAATCGATAAATTAGAGAGCATCTCTTTGGACTTGTAACCATAAGAGAGGATATCTTAGAAAAGTGCCCCATTATGGGCTGACTAACCGATAGCGAGAAGCATCTCCTTAGACTTGCAACCCTAAAGAATAGATATCTCGGAAGGTGCCCCTATGGGCTAACCCTAAGAGAGGATATCTAGGAAAGTGCCCCATTGTAGGCTGATTTTAAGAAAGTATAACCGTAAAAGTGCCCGAGCTGACTTTAGGTTATTGTATTTGGAAAAGTGCCCCATAGTGGGTTGACTTTATGAAAGAAATATTTAAGAAAGTGCCCTATTGTGAGTTAACTTACCTAACATTTTTGAAAATGCTTCTAGCAAATGAGTCAAATGATTTGATAAGAGATGTCTTATGATATGTGAATGATGGTTACTTACTCTACAATGCTTACCAATTTATTGCAAATGGCAACCAAACAACCGAACCTTCGTGCTGGTTTGCTCCTTTTTTGCTTGCTCTTGCTTCAAAAAGGGTTGAGGGTCTTGATTTATTTTTCTTCTTATGAGCATGGCACTTGTGATTGTAGTGTTATCTTATTAATGTAACAGGTTTAATGCTCAACAATAGGTAGAATTATATTACAAAATCTATTGAGATTTATTATCATTTCAATATTCATTGTTCATTGTGAGGTGATGGGTAGTGTGTATATGAAGGTTTGTTTAATGACAATTGATCAAGATAATCGATCATTCAGAAACATTAACTTTGCTTGTAAAAGGAACTAAAACTAAACTCAGTGAAACATAAACATTGGCAAAATCTCAATTTCCTTGCCTATGGATAGTACATCTTAACAACATCTATATTAATGGGGTCTATCAATTCTAGACCATCCATCTAAGTTAATATTAAAGCTTCTCCTAACAATACCTTTTTTACCACATATGGGCCCTCATAGTTTAGGGTGAACTTCCCTCTTGAATCTTGAGCATTCGAAAGAACCTTTTTTAGCACCAGATCTCCTTCTTTGAAACATCGAGGTTTCATTTTCTTGTTGAATGCTCGGACCATTCTTTGTTGATGGAATTGGTTGTGACATAAGACAACGATTCTTTTTTCTTCAATTAAATTCAATTGATCAAGCCTCTCTTTTACCCAGTCTGACTCATCTAACTGCACTTTTGATAGGATCCTAAAGGATGGTATTTTAACTTCAATTGGTAGGACTGCCTCAGTATCGTATACCAGAGAGTAAGGGGTAACTCCAATAGATGTTCGAATTGAGGTTCTATAAGCCATGAGGGCAAATGGTAGCATCTCGTGCCAATCTTTGTTAGTGATCGTCATCTTTTCGATGATTCTTTTGATGTTCTTATTGGCTGCTTCCATTACCCCATTCATTTGAGGTCGATAAGGAGTTGAATTTATGTGGCTTATATGGAACTATTGACACAAATCTATCATTGACTTGTTGTTGAGGTTGGTGCCATTATCGGTGATAATTAATTTAGGAACCCCATATCGAGCTATTATATCTCTCTTCAGGAATCGAACTATTACCCCTTTTGTGACACTGGCATATGACGAAGCTTCTACCCACTTGGTAAAGTAATCAATGGCTACTAGTATAAATCTGTGACCATTAGATGCCTTTGGAGTGATTGGCCCAATGATGTCGATTCCCCACATAGAGAATGGTCATGGTGCAGACAACAAATGAAGCTCTTTAGGTGGAGCATTTATTCGATTTGCATAAACTTGACATAAGTAATAGTGCTTGATGTATTTGATGCAGTCTGATTCCATGGTTAGCCAATAATAGCCCATTCTCATGATTTTTTAGGCCAACATGTAGCTGTTCATGTGAGGCCCACATACTCCTTCATACACTTCTTTCATTAGTTCACTTGCCTCTTTTTTATCCATGCATTTTAGCAATGTGGTGTCGGGTGATCTTCTATAAAGCACAAGCCCATTTAGTAAGAAGTGAGTTACTAATAGTCTGAGTGTTGTTTGGTCATTTTTGCTACCCATTTTGGGGTATTTGCTTTCTTAGAGGAAAGTTTTGATATCATGATACCGGGGCTTATCATCTTTTCTTTTTCGATTACCGAACAGTAGGCGGGCCGATTTTTTATTTCTATTTTCAATGGTTAGACTTTGGCTCCCCCTGTTATCTGAATCATAGATGCTAATGTGGCTAGGGCATTTGCAAACTGATTTTGAGTCCTCGGGATGTATGTAAAGGTGACTGCTTTGAATTCGTCGATCAGCTTGTCAATGTTGATTGTATGGTACCAATTTGGGGTCTTTAGATTTGTATTCCCATCTGGTCTGTAATATGATGAGTGAAGAATCTCCATATACTTCTAATTCATGGATTCCCATGTAGCAAGCCATTTTGAGGCCAAGGATGTGTGCTTCATATTCCGCGATATTATTAGTGACGAAACGGGCTTTTCTGCCAAGTATTTCAAAGGATTATGTCTTGTCAGCAACTCGATGGGATAGTAAAGGGTGTACTGCCTCAATTGATGCATGACCTAAATCAGAGCATGGCAAGTCCTCTTTATTTTAGAATACCTCTATTCCCCATCTGTGAATTTCTTGCTTAGATAATATATGGAACATTCTCTCCCCTCTTCATATTTTTGTCCCAACATGTACCCGATGGATTCAGGGAGCATTGTGAGGTATAAGAATAAGGGCTTTACTTGTTTTGGAACTATTAAGACTGGGGGATTTATGAGATAGTCTTTGATCATTCTGAATGCTTCTTCGCATTCATCACCCCATTTTACCGTGGCATTCTTTTTTAGTAGATGGAATAGTGGGCAACATTTGTCTGTGAGCTGTAAGATGAAATGGGCTATGTAATTTAACCTTCTTAGCAAACTTCTCACCTCTTTGATAGTGCGTGGAGAGGGCAGTTCCAGTATGGCCTTTACTTTGTCAGGGTCAATTTTGATGCCTTCTCAACTTATGACAAACCCTAACAACTTGCTTGTTATGACCCTAAAAGTGCACTTTTCTGGATTTAACTTGAGCTGAAACTTTCTCAATTGCTTGAAAAATTTCCTTAGGATATCCGCATGGCTTTCTTCTCCTTTAGACTTGGCTATCATGTCATTCACATATACTTCCACCTCTTAATGCATCATGTCATGAAGTATTATGACCATGGCTCTTTGATATGTTGCCTCGGTGTTTTTCAAACCGAAAGGCATAACTTTATAATAGAAAGTTCCCCATATCGTATAAAGGTTGTTTTAGTTTTATCTTCTTCAACCATTTTTATTTGATTATATCTTAAGAAACCATCCATAAATGAGAAGAGATGGTTTCCTATGGTATTATCTATCAAGACATCGATGTGAGGTAGAGAGAAGTTGTCTTTTGGCGTACCTTGATTTAAATCTTGGAAGTCTACACATATTCACACTTTCCTATTCTTTTTTAGAATGAGGACTATATTTGCTACCCATTCCGGGTAGTTTGACACCTCAATGAATCCTACTTCTAGTAGTTTTTTTACTTCCTCTTTAATCTTTAGTAAGATGTTAGGCCTAAATCTTCTCAATTTTTGTTTTTTAGGTTTGACATTTTCCCTCGTAGGAAGCTTATGAACCACTATTGATTGGTCGAATCCTGGCATGTCAACATACGACCAGGCAAATACATCTGCATATTCAGTCAATAGCTTAGTTATCTCACGCTTCTACTTTTCACTAAAACTAGACTAAATCTTGAGGTTTTTGGGTTCCTCGGTGTTTCCTAGGTTTACTATCTCCATCGGCTCATCGATTGAGAATTTACTTTGTTCATGCTTTTGCCAATTTTCTTGTATCATTTCGTAGTTAAGGACATCGCCTCCAATGGCTGACCTAGTAATGTTGGAAACAATATCGGTGTTTTCATTACTTACCTGTGCGAAATGTCCCTAACATTCAACAATAGGGAATTTGTGGGTAAAGTGGAGCGAGAGCATGTATATATGAGCAAAAGGAATAAGTTGCAATTTATTGAATCTAAAAAATAATCACAATAGAAATTTGTTTAATAATTGTTCCTATCCTTGAGCTAACCTAGTGCTATCAATAGGATAACAGAACCAATTGTTAAGAGTTGGATGCTGATCTGACATGCAAGAGGCCGAGCCTTCATTACTGACGTTGGTTTCGCTTATCCTTAGCTCTTGAATGGTAGTTGCTTGCCTAAATGATTATTGGAGGGGTGGAAAATGCATCTGGGTATCTCTAGGCTTCTCTTTCTTTCTGCCCCTGATACCCTTTGCTTGTGCCTCTTCTTAGGATGTAAGAATGTACCCTAGTCCAAATGTCCCTTGCTGTCCCTTCTTGAACTGATGGCCCTCCTTACTGGTTACTATACTCACTTCATTGAATACTTAGAGCCCAAAATCTTTGGAACCGTCTTCTCCGATGTGAGGTATAGCGGTCTCTTTATAGAGGGCATAGTCCTACTCTCCCAGTACAATGATAATCTATCCATTTGCTATAAACTTGACCTTCTATTGTAGACTTGAGGGTATGGCTCCAGCGGTATGTATCCACGGCCTTCCTAATAGTATATTGAAAGACCTTGGAATGTCGAGGACTTGGAAGGAGACGTGGAACATCTATAGACCAATCTCCACTAGCACGTTGATTTCCCCCACTATTTCTCTCTTAGACCCGTCGAAAGCCCTAACCATTATCGAGCTTGGCTTGATGTTGCTTGCATCGACCCCCAACAGGTCAAGGGTGGCTAAAGGGCATACGTTGAGAGAAGATCCATTGTCAATGAGTACTTTAGAGACAATTGTGTTATTGCATTTCACCACTATGAACAATGGTTTTGTATGTTGGTCTCCTTCTTCTCCCAACTCTTCGGGAGAGAAAGATATTTGATCCATGGTGAAGATTGAATCTGCCACATGGCTTAATTTCTCTGTTACGATGCCCTCTAGTACCTTGGTCTATTTGAGTACTTTGAAGAGTGCTTCTTTGTAAGGCTCAGACGTTATGAGAAGGCTCATAAGTAATATTTAGGCTAGAACCTTGTTAAGTTGTTCCATGATCATGTATTCGCTTGCCTTGACCATCTTTGTGAATGTAGAGAGCCTCTCTTCTTCCTCTTTCTCTACCTCAGTGTTGGGCTTTTCGATTGAATCTTGTATTTAGGGTCATAAATTGTCCCAAAGCAGGTGATTCCTCTTATGATGAGAGGTCTCTCCTACTCGAAAGTCTGATAGTTGAAAGGTGCCACCTTATACCTCTCTAAGGGTATTAGGATATTGAATACATATCTCTTTTTTGGGATTTGCACTTCAGTAGGTTGTCCCTCATAGCACTTTACGACTATCGGTTTTTGGTCCGATTTAATCATATTTACAGACTCCTCTCTTTCTTTTAGCGGGTTGTCTTCTTTTTTAAACTCAGGCCCTTATCCACTAGGTAGCCCATACTCAGTTGGGGTAAAAGAATAATTCACTAAATACCCAAGTCTCCTATGTGATTTGCCTAGGGTACCAACTATTGAGTCTCTAGCTAACCATCTCCTCTTGATATGTGAATTAGGGTTTTTATCTAAGACTTGGCGGGAGTGACTTTCTTGCTATACTGTTGTTATTTTTTGTTTTGGGGATTCTTTTGATTTGGAGTCTGGCTCTTCGAATGTGATCATTTTGACAATGGGCTTATGGTTAGGCAGTGGATTAGTGTTGACATTGGGTGTTGGGGCATTGACAAAGTTTAACTGCACTATTCCGGCATCAATGAAATCTTGAATCTTAGTTTAGAGCCTCTAGCATCTATCTGTAGAATGCCCCTCTTAGCCCATATGGTAATCACACTTGAGGCTTGGGTCAAAATTCCTTGGCTTGTACCGATCACTTGAGATCTTGAAGCTGAACAAATTATCTGCTCGCAGCCGACCAAAAACCTGGCTAAGCAGGATCGGTATTAAGGTGAATTGCCTTGTGACCTTGGGAGCCTAGGTGTGATTCATTGGTGATTGTTAGATTAGGGCATTCATGGTTTGAAATGTTATACGGGACCCAACCCTGTCTACTCTGCTGGAGTTAACTGTGCTGACAGTAGATTCCTTAGCTTTGCTACTTCCTACAAGCCTTTAAGATGATGTGATTCTGGGAGTGTCTACTATCTGGAGTCTCCCGGACGTGATGGCATTCTCGATTCGGCACCCTGCTGCCATTACTTTCGGGAAACTGGATGGCATTTGGCCTATCGAATGTGAGAAGTAAGTCTTCTCTAGAGTGTTAACGAAGATGAATTTCAACTCTTTTTCAAAGATCGGGGTTGTCACCTTAGCAACCTGAGCTCTCTAATGCTGGGTATACTCCTTCAAAGACTCAACATTTTTCTTTCAAAGACTTCCTAAATCCATCACTGAAGGGGTGACTTCGATGTTAAATTTGTACTGGTTATAGAATGCTCGAGCAAGTCTTTCCCAAGTGTTAACTTGGCTGAAGTCCAAGTGCACATACTAGACGAGGGTAAGGCCTATGAGGTTATCTTAGAAGGTCTGGATCATGAGTTGGTCATACTAGGCATATTTGCTCATCTTCCGTACATACAACCTTGTATGCATCTTGGGGCAATTAGTGTCATCATATTTTTCAAACTCTAGGGTCTTGAACTTCTATGGGTACACCTCTTCCCCATGTGCCGGTAGGCTGGTGATTCCTGCCTACTCAAAACCGTTAGGCCCTTCTAGTGTCTTTATCTTGTTAGCCAATTGTTGGAACAATTTTCTTTCCATCTCCTTTTATCTATCTTCCATTTCTCTCTTTATGTTGTCCAAGGTTGACTCTTGGTTCATACTCGAATGCTAGGTTAAGGTGAGAATTAATCTCCTCATACTCTAGAGGTAGACCCTCTATTGCCTTCCCTTTTTTGGCCCCTGAATGTTCTTCTTGAGTTGGTTGAGTGGTGTGAAAGAGGCTAATACTTTCAATCAGGAGCTGGACTTGTTCAGCCAATTGCTGGACCATTTGTTCCAAGGATACGATCCTAAGGTTTGAGGCAATATCAGTACTAGTATTGTTGCGGTTGTCACTGTTGTTGTCACTGTTTGCCATTTTGGTCTTTAAGCGGGTGTACATTGGGCTCCTTGGAGGGTTCCATTGTTTGGGAGCTATCTTTGATACCTGGTATGCATTTTTCTCAGTTTAATGCATGTATGTAAATATGATGCATGTATCATACGTATGCTAAAAATAAGAAAGGCTAACTAAAATTTTATTTTTATTATAATTGGAAACTCGGAGTTCGATACTAAAAAAAAAAAAAAAGTAAAAGTATAATGCTAATCTAGTTCCTAGTCCTCTTCTTGTTCTGTTGCGTAGGAGCTGATTTTCCGTTAATGATGGCTTCCAGCTCTTTAACTCTAGCTTGGGTCTTCTCCAACTGAGCTTCCAAGGCCTTGTTTCTTTTATTAGACTCTTTGAATCTACCCTTACAGATATCCTTTTTGTAGTCTATAGCTTAGGTTTGATCGTATCTAATCACACAATTACATTAAATCCCTGAAAGGTTAGCATTAGTAATATAACAATCAAGAGATATTTTGGAAATGGTGATTTTAGAAGGTTTAGGTGGTTAGCCTACTGGGATCCCTAGTGGAGTCGCCATCCTATCGAGTCTAATTTTTTATTTTCCACATCCATATTCCTAATCCGATTTATACTAGACCTTATGCTCATCTAAAATAAATCCTTGACTTGAACTAGGAATTTTATTTTATTTGGAGTCGCCACCTAACTGAAGTTAGGAAAGATTATTGAATTAGAACTAATTGAGTAGATTAATCCTAATTTGGACAACTAGTCAACGAAAAATCCTCATTTCATTTTTGTAAAAAGATGAGAAGAAGAACCATAGTTTTTAGACTCAGGGGTTAACCTATTAAAACCTTAAAGTTACTACCTTATTCTTCTAAAACCTGAACCATATTCTAATGTCTTTTCCTTTATTTCTGTTATTTTTATTTATATATATATATATTATTTTTATTGGTTTTACTATTTTAGATCATGTAAAACAAATTATAACAACTTGAAAAATGATTTTTTTTGTTCTTTTTAGAATTTCCTTATAAGGGTGCCTACATACTTGCTATTTAAGATCAAACAAGCCATAGTTCGCTTTTTATGAAAAAAACTTTAGTAGATTTGTTTAACTTTTAATTATGAAAGTACACCGGGTTTACATTCATTATCATTTTCAAGATTAAAAAAAAAAAAACAAAGCCTAAGCTTTATTATTTCATTTTCTAAAAGTCTTAATTTAAGGAAAACCAATTTTGATTTTATTTTAAAAAGGATTCGTCTAAGTGACAAAACAATTTATTATTAATTTTAATTCATATTATTAATCTAACTAATTCTAATTTAATGATTTGATTTTTTATTATTTTTATATTAAATTACATATTTTTTTATTAAAATTCTAAAACCTACAATTCTTTTTTTTATATTTTCGGATTATAAGAAAAAACTTATTTCTAATAAATAATTAAATAAAATAAATGAATGAATAAATAAATAAATAAATAAATAAATAAACTAACCTGGATACTGGTCAGTTGGGTTGGGATGAATCGAGTTGGATCGGGTCGGTTGCGTTGTTGGAGGGTCCTCATTGACGGTGTTCCGGTAGCTTTCGAAGGCAGTTGAAGGTTGTTTCCAAGCTTTCTGAGGGTAGGTAATCCAATTCTGGTGGTCGCAGCAAAGGGGGAACTCCGATGAGCTTTGAAACCACTAATTTTTCACTTTTGATCCGTGCTTTAGTTTCCTCCACTCGTGCTCTATTTATAGGCACAAAAAATCGAGTTGGATAAGCTCGGATTTCCTCTGATAGGCATGAATCGGATTTGCGATTGAAACCCATCTCCGATTTGCTCTTGATTCGTGTAAATCTTTGATTTTGTTGCGATTTGATTCCAATTGAATGATATTTATCTTATTTTGATTAAAGATTTAGTAGATTTGTGCAAAAAAAATCACATCAAAATGGCTAGATTCAATTTTTCCACTGCCAGCAACAATCTCGGATAAAGGTAGGAGACGAACACATGCCTGGCGTGTGCGTTTGCATCGTCTAATCAGTTGTTGACACGTGTCCTAGGGAGAGAAAAAATTGCAAAATGCAGATTTGCCTCCCTCGCGATTCGATCCCTTAACCATGCACCTCGCGCGCGCGCACGATTCCATGGTTCGGATCAACTGCGCTAGCCCACTTTTTCTTTTTTTTATTAAACACAATTTGTATATATGCATTGCAATTTTTATTATTTTTATATTATTTTGAAATTTTAAAAATTTGTAAAAATCGTTTAATCCCTTTTATTATTATTTCTACTATTATTTTCCAAAATTGATATATTTTCCTTATTTATTTTATTTTTTGAATATTTTTCCCTATTTTTGCTAAATTAGAAGAAAAATTAAAAAATGAAAAAATTGTAAATTAATCATTATTAATGATTAGGGGCAAAAATGACATGTTTACAAATGTTAGAAGGACACAAATCTAGATTTAGTTTTCCCCCTCGAATCATATATAATTTATTAAAGTTAATTCCAATTTCAGTTTTTATTTTCTTAACCGTAGAAATTCCTTAATCAAATTAATATCTTTCTCAAAATTATTAATTTCTAATCTTAGGTTGATTAATTGAGATCTCTCTCTAATTAAAACCCCTAAAATTGCATTACATCCGATTTATGAATTCCATTATTAGGTTTGACCCTAATTCTGAAGATTTATGTCGTCCTATCTCTAGGATTATGTGAAACTCTTTTTAATTACACTAGATCTAATTATATAAATGATTTCTCAATCTATTTATATAATATCACTAATCAAGAATTAATACTCTAGAATTATTAAATTCTTACAATGAATAACATGCAAAATTGAATTAAGATAATAAAGGCTTTATTAAATAATAACTAAAATAAAATTACATAAAAATTCTAGGGTTCCACAAATCTAGATACAAGAAGAATTTAAGCTATTATTATGATGTAAAATCTAACAATATAACCAAAATAATTCATAATGGAAAAGAAAACCCTTATAGAAATCTAGTCTTGTACTTCAGGATTGTGCAATATGATCTTCAATATTCCTACTTCTTCAAGGAATTCTTCTCTTTACTTGCTTAAAAACTCTTTCTTTCTTTTCTTTTTAGAACTCTCTTTCTTTTCTTTCTTGTCCTCTCTCTCTTTTCTTTCATTTAGGGTTTATATATGGTATGTCTATTACTTAGCTGTCGAACTCAGCATGACCCTTCAACATGGTCATGTTAAGGTTATGTTCAACTTAAATCTTTCAACTGCGTCTAGCTCAGGAGAGTTATAGCCAACATGACCTCCAACATGGTCATGTTGCCTGGTCGTGTTGAACTTAAATCAACATGGTCGTGTTACATGGTTATATTTGGCTTCTATTGCTCTAAAAGTTACATGATTACTAACATGGTCGTGTTATTTCTTCATGTATACTTTTGGTCTTCTTCCAAAATCAACATGACCATGTTATTTAATTGTGTTGATTATTCAAATGCATAAAATTTCTTCGTTTTAACTTTGAATCACATGAAACTTGACTCATTTTCTTCCTTTGTTGATTAAAGAATATATTAAACCTGAAATTAAAATATTATTTAATTAGGTAGCATATTTCCTTAAAATTCTTATAATTTCAATGAATTCATCTAAAATCTTATTTACAAATATATTCTATTAATCATTTATCAAATTCCCCCATATTTAAACATTTCCTTGTCCTCAAGCAAATTAATTGATTCATAATTTAAGACAAGAAATGTTTAATTAAGCTAAGAATTGCTTAAGGAAGATCTCTATCATTTCATCATTTTTTAAAATTAACTTGTAAAATAAGAACTTGAAAATTATGAAAACTAGTAACTTAAACATTAGAGTTCAAGAGTTAATCCATATAATTTAGATTTTCTTATATCATTTAAATAAAGATTTGTAAACTTTAAATCAATTATAACATCAACTAATTAAAGGAAAATCATCGATATCTTAACCATTTAACTAAAATATATACACTATCCTCTTTAATCTTATCGAGCACTATAATTTCAAGTAAATGTATTTATAATTACTCATCTCTTCATCATTCCCTTAGTGTTGGTTTTTGTTAGAGGATTTATTATTATTAATTTTTTTATTTTTATTTTTATTTTTTTCAAGTAGTTTCATCAGTCAGTATGTCCCAAGCTAAATGACTTTAGGCTACTAAGTTTTAAGATACCCCTCCGAAGAATAAACTACTTAAATTTTATTGTGTTTAGCTATCTCGGACTTTTCTCTTGAACCTTATAATGAGCTTTAGACCGATGATCCCGAGTTTATTACTCAAGTCAACAAATGTTATCCCTCTTAAAAGAAGACATTCCGTAGGCTTACTTACTTAAGTCAATAAAGCCTACAACTAAACTTTTTTTATTATTTATTTATCCTCTAACTTTTTTTATTTTTCAGGGAATTATCAACAATTAAGTTTATGATTGTTTACTAAAAGTTATAGTGCTCTAAGAATTTATAAGGAATGAGTATATATCTAAGTTATTTCTCCTTAAAATATAGATGATAAATTCCTAATTAGTGATATTATTCTAATTCTAAGTTTAAAATCAAGGTTTAAATGAAAGATAACTCTACTTTATATAAATTTTTCTTTTCAACTCTCATAAGATGTAATACAATATTGATGAATCATAAAAATTGTTATCAAAGTGATTATTCTAAATAGTTGCTATTCTAAAGTACAAGTTAATTAAAATATTAACGCCCCATACTTATTGTTATACATTGCCCTTAATGTACAAATTAAATCTCATTAAAGATAAAGGACAAGAAAAACAATGAAATGACAAAGAAAATAATTAAAAAGAAAACTATAAAAATTTAGAAAATTGTACATCCCTAGAATTTTCTTGAAGCTTCATTTAATGAGAATCCTTGTAGAATATTTGGAAATGTTCACTGTAGTTGTGGTGATCATAAGAGGAACTACACAAGTAGAAAATAAAACAAAGGAGAAAAGAGAAAAAAATTGAAAGGCAATCTAAAAAAAAAAAGTAGGCCATTAAAGTTATATTAAAAGTATATTGAAAAACTATCCTAACAATCATCATTTCAATCATCATCATTGACCTCCTCCTCTTCATCATCATTGTCATCTTCCTCCTCATCATCATCTTCCTCTTCTTCATCATCATTAACATCCATATTTTCATTAGCTACTTCATCTGCTGCTTCTGCTTCCTTTACATCTTCATTGGCCGGAGTCCTAATTTGTGGAGGAAAGGGAATGTTATATTTGGATGAAATATTTTCAAAAAATTGTTCCAATCAATGAACTCTCCTATATACTCTTTCCCAATTGCGTTCACATCCTTCTTGAAGAGTTAATAATCTATCCAATTTCTCTTCAATCCTATCCAATTGAGTTCTTTCCCTTAGTGTCTAAGGTAGCTCATTTGGTTATTCTCCAAGGTCGTCATGGAACAATTTCATCTATTTAAATGTCTCAAGTCTAATAGGTTTCATGTCCCGAACTTAGAGTATCTGAGGTATCACTTGGAACAAACCCATTCCTCGAACTAAAAGTGTAATATAGGGCCCACAACTAATAGTACCCACTTATGTATCATAAGCTTAGTGTTGAAAGAAGAAAGTTAATAGCACTCCTAGATTAATGGGAAAACTTTCAATCGTACTACAAAGACAAAGGATGTCACTAGTGGAGACAACCCCTGTACTTTTCCCACACCCGTTGATGGTGTGCAAAAGCAACCAATGCATGACTCGATACCCAGGGTTTTAGAATTTTGATGCTTTTACCTGTTTTGAGTCGTACCTCATATCCCAACTAATGGATTTCCAAAATGCTGCAAGAGTGATTCCACAAGGAAAGTTATTAAGAAGTTGTATGAATTCATTAGTCTCAATAAACCACTCACCATAGAACGGGTAAGTTAGGCTATGGTGATCTCATAAAATTTTTCACCTACCCGAAAATGTATACGATTTTGAGCACCCCAAGATATATGATCATTCTCCACTCTAAATGTAGAGAGAAACTCTAAAGTAAGTTCCCTATAGATAGGAGCATGAAGAGAGAATAACCTTTTTTAGCCACCAACACAAATTAAGCTTCTAACTCCTTCATCACATCTCAACCTTTCCAACACTCGCCATTCTAAGTATAAGCTTTAGCTAAAATCCTTATCCTTCAATTGATTATACTTGTCTTGGTGTGCTTATTGTGCAAAGTTCAGCATATGTGTGTTTGGGATTGAGTAGGTAGTAAAAGTGTGAGTGGTTACACATTGCAAGATGGGCGAGAGGATGATGCAGAAGTTTTTCCACTCATCTTTCGAGTAATAGGTTGCTTTTGATGGGCTTGTTTCGGTGGCATGATGTTTTGAGATGAGGATGATCAATTTATGGACACATGTAATGTTGAAAATCGTGAAGGTGTGTACATGCAAAACATGAATAGGGACATCTATGGAAAGAAGAGATATTGTGAATGTGCAAAACCCAACATGATTGTATAGAAATTATGAATGGTTGAACATGACCCCAACATGACCGTTTAGAAAATGTAGTGTTGTGAATTTTTTTTTTCAAAATACACAACCATGTTCCTATCATGTTCATCAAATTGTAGCCAAATTTCTAATGATCATGCAAGGATGACAATCTAATTGCAAAAAGAAAATGAAAATTTAGAAACCCTAGTTCATGTTTCCTATGCTAGATGATACGATTCCAAAAGCTAAGATACGAGCACTAAAGAAATTGAAGTCAATTTGTGCTATAGGTGGCAGTACGGGGTCCAAAAAGGGAGGACATAAGCGTTGGGAGGACACAAGGAGAAGTTCGGCTAGCCTTAAGCTGGCCTTGAATAAAGGCCGGTTGAATTAACTTCAAGGCTACCGGCCTTGGTGCCGGCTTATGTATAGGCCGCCGGCTTTGAATGGCCTCGCACAATTTTTTTTGGCATGATATAAATAGTGCTCTTTAGGTATTTCGAAGGAGATGTTATTTTTGGTTGAAAACAAAAACACTTTGAGTGTGTGTGAATCCTCTTTAGAGATTCTTGAATATTGAGAATTTGATTTCCTTATATTCTAATTGTTCTTATCAGATTCTTGGTTCCTATAGAATTTGTGGCGAACATTATTGTTGAATTCTTAGAATTCTTTAACCTTAGTGATTGATTTATAGAACATGGAATCTATCGTTCTATGATTTGATTGCGAATCAGTTTAATTTTATCAATCTTGGAATTTATAGATTGGTGATTTTATCCATATCCTTTCTTTTTATTTCGTTAATACCAAATACAGAAAACCCTAAAATTATTTCAAAAGATCAATTATCATTAAGGATTTGCGTAGAGGAATTCCTATCATTTGCAATTTTGTATCATTTGGTATCAGAGCTAAGGTGAATTGAGCTCTGGTTAAATTAGCGAAGGTTGGTGGATTTATGAATCGATGCGGGTTAAATCGGTAAAGCTGTTGAATCTCAATTCAATTGTAGTTTTAATTCAATACTACCGTTGGTTGGAAAATTTGGGAATTTATTTTGATAAGTATTGCTGTGAATTCAATTGTTGGGTGTTGAATTGCTGTGAATTGGTGTTTTAGGTTGTTGTTGAGAATTAGGGTTTTTGTGAATGTCTTTGCTAAAATTTTGATTGGTAGAGATGTTGTCGCATAGAAGTGTTAATAACAACAATAATGGGAATAGTGCTGATAATGGGGGTGAGGTTGTGACTAGGGCAGAGTTCAATCAAATCCAAAAAAATATTAGATTGATTATGGAGAGATTGGAGGTTAGGGATAGAAGAAGCCATAGTGGTGCAGGAATTAGAAGGAGACATTGTAGTGGTGAATGTGATGCCGGTAGTGAAAGGAGTAGGAGAGGAAAAAATGATGACATGCATAAGGGAATTGAAAACATAAAGCTGAAAATTCCACCTTTCACTGGTAGTAGTAAACCAGAGGAATTCCTAGACTGGGTGCCATAGGTTGAGAAGGTGTTTGACTGCTATGAGTGGGATGAGCACATAAAGGTGAAAATGGTGTCTCTAGCATTCTTTGAATATGCTAGTCTGTGGTGGGATAAAATATAAACTGAGAGATGTAGGGCGAATGAGGAGAAAATGCGTTCATGGGCTTTGATGAAAAGATTGATGAGATGCAGATTTGTGCCAGATTACTATAAACAAGAGATGCTGATGGAGTTGCAATCCTTGAAGCAGGGTAAGAAAAACATAGAGGAGTATGTTAAGGAGTTTGAGACACTAATGGCAAGGTTTGATATTAAGGAATCATTAGATGAATCCATAGTGCGTTTCATCAATGGGATGAAGATGGACATTGCTAATGTAGTGGAACTCCAGCATTATCAGACTCTAGAGGATGTGATTAAATTAGCTAGTCGGGTTGAGTGGCATCAGCGCAAGTGAGATTAGAAATCATATCACCACCATAAGTTAGATGATGGTGAGAGGGGGAAAGAAAGGAGGGAAAAAGGAAAGGCAGTCGCTGGTGAGGCTATTGACCAAACACAACAAAAGAAGAGCAGGGATATAAAATGTTTTAAGTGTTTAGGACTTGGCCATATTGCTTCTCAATGTCCTAATAAAAGGGTTATGGTCATAAAGAGTGACACAATTGAGAGTGAGGAAGAAGAATAGAAGGGTACCGAGGCAGAAGAGGAAGATGAAGACATTATAGCACATCCAGTACAGGAGACTTGTTAATGGTTAAGTAGGATGAAGTTGTTCCTAATCAGAGAGCAAATTTATTTCATATTCAAGGCATGGTGCAAGGGGAGACTTGTTTGATTATAGTTGACAATGGCAGTTGCACTAATGTTGCTTTAGTAGGTTGGGTTACTAAGTTGGGTTTACAGGTGAGGCAGCATCTAAAACCTTATGCACTTCATTGGTTAAGTCCACAGGGAGATGTTCATGTACACAAACAGGTTTGTGTTCCATTACTTATTGGTGATTATACTGACAAGATTGTTTATGATGTAGTTCCCATGGAAGCTACACACTTGATTCTTGGAAGACCTTGGCAGTATGATCTCAGAGCTAAGTATGATGGATACACCAATGAGTATACCATTCAGCAATAGGACAAGGTATACAAGCTTCTTCCTATGAGTACAATTAAGATACAACAAACAAGGTTGATTTGCCTTAAGAAGCTTAAGGAAAAGAAGAGTTTGTTATGTAGACTAGTAGGATGGATGATACAGATTCAAGGTCAAATTTTTTCAACATGGAGGGAATGATACGATTCCAAGAGCTAAGATACGAGCACCAAAGAAATCGAAGTCAATCCGAGCTATAGGTGGTAGCACGGGGTCCAAAAAGGGAAGACATAAGCGTCAGGAGGATACAAGGTGAATTGATCTAAATTCAAAGAACAAACCCAAATTGAATCACATAACAACAACACAGCTGAATTAACAACCAATGTTCAACCCCAATTCGATAGCATTCTACCACAACACAAATTCACAATATCAAAACCCTAATTTATCAAAGGAATTCCAATAGTCACAATCCCTAATCTCAATCTAAGCTTTAATACCAAAAGATGATATGACATAGTCAATGATATAATCAAACAATTCCAATTCTAGATGAGAATCAATAGAAATCAAAACCAACAATTGAATTAATGAACAATAAATCTTAAACCCTTACCATATATGACGCACTAGCAAAAGAGTAGTCTTAGTACATATTTGTTGATATGACACACAACAATCTAATACTGTCACTCGCCATAATCCCATAGATTGATAAGAGTAAAATGAAGATCAAACTTTAATATGCAATTTCTCAAATTTTCAAAAAGTCGCCCAAATCCTTACATTACAACATATATATAGCAAAGGAAACAAAATGCGAAAAGTCAAAAAATCAATCGGTTCAATAAAAGTAAGCCACTGGTTTTAGAATGGAAAGTCATCGGCTTTGGAGAAGTAAAGTCACTAGCTTAGGAAGGCAAGGCCACCGACCTTAGAAGTCTACACTGCCAGCCTAGATGGCTAGCTTAGAGTGCCAAGCTGCCAACCTTGATGGTCGACCTAACTCCACACCATCGGCCTTGAATGCCTAGTTTAAAAGAAAGCTACTAGCCTTTATGGCCAGCCTAAAGGCATCTACCTTTGGCTCTTGCAATTTGATTCTCGCATCAAACAATGTTGTAGTAGTCGTGATTTGATTCCCATCACCCTACCATTTAAGTACTTTCTCAAATTGCATATTACAAATATGTGTGCCCCTATCACTGATATTTCCCTAGGAGAACTAAATCGAGAAAATAATTTTTTGAGGAATTTGGTAACTACCCTGGCATCATTCATAGGCAAGGCTTGAGCCTCTACCCATTTTGACACATAGTCTATGGCTACTAAAATATATCTATTTCCTACTGAGTTTGGGAAAGGACTTATAAAATTAATACCCCAAATATCAGATATTGCACAAACAAGAATGTAATTTTAGGGCATTACATCACTTTGGGAAATATTACCTATTCATTGACATTTATCACATGATTTTGCATACCTCTAGGTGTCCTTGAATAGAGTAGGCTAGAAGAATCCCACTTCTAAGACTTTGTGAGCAGTTCTATTTAGACAATGAAGGCCTCCTATTGGTCCGGTGTGACAATGGCAGAGTATTTACCAACCTTCTTCATGAGACACACATCTCCTTATAATTTGATCTACACAAATTCTGAAAAGGTATGGATCCTCCTAAAAATAATATTTCAACTTAGCAAAGAATTTTTTCTTTTACTGACCCAAAAGCTCTTTAGGGAGAGTGTGAGCAACCAAATGATTGGCTACATCAGCAAACCATAGAGAGTCAGGTTCACTTACTTAAGTGGCAACATATAAGCATTCCTTGAGAAATGCATCATTAATCTCTTTTTCATCCAATTTCTCTAAGGTTGGATTGTCGAGTTTGAATAGGTGATCTGCTGCAAGATTCTCAACACCTTTTTTTATCATTGATCTTGATATTGAATTCTTAGAGTAATAAGATCCATCAAATGAGTCATGGTTTAGCATCTTATTTACTTAATAAGTATCTTAAAGCAGTATGGTCAGTGTAACCAATAACTTTAGATAGAATCAAATAGGAATGAAATTTATCAAATGCAAAGACGACAACTAAAAACCCTTTTTCAGTAGTTGAATAATTTTCTTATGCATCTGTGAGGGTTTTCCTAGTGTATGAAATAGGTTGGAAATACTTATCTTTTCTTTAGCTAAGCACAACCCCAACTATAAAGTCATTGGCATTGCACATTAACTCGAAGGGGAGATTCTAATTGAGGAAGACCATAATAGGAGCATTAGTTAATTTATACTTAAGAGCATTAAATGCATCAAAGCACTCTTATGAGAACATAAACAAGACATCATTTTCCAATAACCTCATCAAAGGCTTAGCTATCTTAGAGAAATCTTTAATGAATCTCCTGTAAAACCCTACATTTCCTAAGAAGCTTCAATTGGCCTTTACTGAGGTTGGGGGTGGTAAGTTGGCAATTATTTATATCTTAGTAGTGTCCACTTCAATCCCCCTAGTAGAGAATTTGTGCCCTAAAATGATTCCCTCTTACACCATGAAGTGGCACTTCTCCTAATTAAGGACTAAATTGGTCTCTTTGCATCTTGTCAAGACCCTATCCAAGTTATGAAGGCATTGCTCAAATGAGTCTCCAAAAATTGAGAAGTCAACCATGAAGACCACTATTATTTCTTCAATCAGGTCTTCAAAAATGGCTACCATACACCGCTCGAAGGTTGTTAGTATATTACAGAAGCCAAAAGGTATTCACCGGTATGTAAAGGTACCATAGGGGCATGTAAAGGTGGTCTTCTCCTAATCTTCTAGAGCAATTGGAATTTGGAAGTATCCAGAAAAACCATCTAAAAAGTACTAATGCATATACCTAGCTAATCTTTCAAGAATTTGGTCTAGAAATGGTAGGGGAAAATGATCATTCCATGTAGCATCATTTAGTCCTTGATAATCGATGCATACTCTCCATCTGGTAACTATCCTTATTGGGATGAGCTCATTCTTCTTATTTGGGACCATCGTTAGATTGCCATTCTTAGGAACAACTTATATAGGACTTACCTAAGAGCTATTAGAAATAGGGTATATCAAACCTACATCCATAAATTTAATTAGCTTAACCTTGACAACTTCCTTCATATTCAGGTTTAACCTTCTCTAGGGTTAAACAACTGGTTTGAAGTTGTCTTCTAATAAGATCTTATGAGTGTAAAAAGAAGGATTGATGCCCTGAATATCCGATATCTTCCACACGATAGATCTCTTATGTTCCCTAAGAATGTGTAGGAGCTTTTCTTTCTAACGATTTTCCAAATTAGAAGAAATAATCACTGGTAATTTAGAGTCCTTTACTAGAAAGGCATATTCTAAATAATTAAGTAATTGCTTAAGCTCTAACATTGGTGGTTCTTCAATGGAGGGTTTCCATCTTACTCACTTTCCCCCATCAATTTCCTAAGTCCTTTTACCTCTACATGAACTCATTAGCTTCTAATTGAATTAAAGTTTTTATGTGTATAGGGTTTTCATTTGGATTCACCTCACCTTACACTATACATAGCTCTAGAGGATCTTCATAAAGTAATTCCTGCATACAACTAGCAATAGAGAGATCATTATTATCAAGAAAATAGCATGTGTCATCTTGATTAAATGGTTTCTTTAACACCATTGGAACCTTGAATACCAACTCTTCATCACCGCCTCATAGTATGAGTTTGCTATCACTAAGATCGATGATGGCTCTAGTAGTGGCCAAGAAAGGTCAACCTAGGATCAAAGGGACCTTTATATCCTCATCCATATCTAGAATGACGAAATTAATAGGAAAAATGATGGTCCCAACCTTAACCAACACATCCTCAATAATACCACTAGGGTATTTTACTATTCTATCAACTAATTGTAAGCTCATACATGTTGGTTTAGGCTCTCCTAATCCTAATCTTTCAAAGAGTTCATACGACATAAAATTTATGCTTGCTCCTAAGTCTACTAAGGCTTTCTCTACAAACAGAGTGTATATTAGGTAGGGAATAGTAAAGCTCCTTGGATCTTTCATCTTTTTAAGCAATTTATTCTATAAGATCGTTGAGCATTCCTCACTGAGCGTCATCATAGATAACTCTTCTAACTTCCATTTGTTAGACAACAGATCCTTTAGAAATTTAACACATTTGGGCATTTTCAATAAGGCCTTAACAAATGGTAAGTTAATATGCAATTGTTTAAAGAGTTTTAAGAACTTACCAAAATGCTTAACGATGTGATATTTTTTTAGGTGAGCGAGGTAGGGTATAGGTGGTTTAAACTCCTTAACTTCCTTAGGAGGTTCACTTTGCTTCTCAATGATTATGGTCCTTATCCTGACCTGATCCTTTTTTGTTAAATTGTCAACCTACAACTCCTTTCCATTCCTAAGGGTTACTGCTTAAACGTGTTCTCTTAGGCTTGTTTAAATATTCCCAAGCAATGTTCCCAGTTGCCTTTCTAACATTAGTTTTGCAAGCTGACCTACTTAGTTTTCGAGGTTATGGATAAAGGCTTCTTGATTTCTAAGAGACATCTTCGTGCTTTGGAATCGAGCGTCTAATGTTTAAATGAATTTGGTTAGAACCTCTTCTAGTCTTAGTTTTTATCTTGAAGTAGGAGTTACTGAAATCTAGGTGGGGGTAGGTTATATGTGGTTCATTGTTTATTTTAAGCCTTGATTACTCTATGAGAAGTTTGGATGGTTTCTCCACTTAGGGTTATATGTATTACTATAGGGACTATTCTGGGGCCTAAAGGAGTTTCCCATGTAACTAGTTGTTCTAATTAGTCCTGATCCAGAAACCCTCTAGCAATAACATCACCTTACATCGTCTAAGATTATTGTGGTGCAATTGAAAGCTCGTCTATTTTTCAGGTCAATGCATTCAACTTTAGCTGATAATGCTATCACTACATCTACATCATATATCCCTACAACTTTATGCCTTACCCTAATATTCTCCCATTGGTAATTATTTATAGCCATTTCCTCAATTACGGCTTGGGCTTACTTAGGTGTTTTAGTATTCGATGTGCCTCCAGCTATAGCATCAATCATCTGCCTTGTCAATAAATTGAGATCATTATAGAACATTTGGATTTGTATCTAAAGTGGGAGACCATGATACAGACATCATTGCAACAAATCTTTAAAGTTCTCTCATGTATCATATAATGTCTTAGATTCAATCTAAGCATAAGCAAAGATATCATTCCTAAGCTTTGTAGTTTTAGTGGGTAGGAAATACTTTTCTAAAAACTTCTCAACCATTTCATCCCATGTAATGATTGATTATCATAGGAGAGAATTTAACCATTGTTTCGCCTTCCCTCTTAAGGAGAATGGAAACATTCTCAGGCGTATAACATCATTGCTAACCCCATTAATTTTAAAGGTGTCACATATTTCTAGAAAATTGGAAATATGAGCATTGGGGTCCTCATCTTACAGGCCATCAAATTAAATGAATTACTGCACCATCTAAATAATGTTTGGCTTGATCTCAAAATTATTAGCCGCAATTATTAGCTTAACAATACTCAAGTCAATCCCAATGAGTTTAGGTCTCACGTAATCGAACATAGTCCTAACTGCATTCTGGTTCCCATTATTTGACATTTCGATCGATTTATATTCTTCTTCTGTCTTGACTTTCGAAGGGGATCCTAGATTTAGCTCGTCTACTATTTATTTTACACTCTTCCTCAAGCCCTTGATAGTTCTCTCTATTTTACGGTCTATTTCCAGAAGGTTTATTGAATTACTCTTGGTCATACACTACAAAAGAATACTTTTTATATCAGTCTCCAAGAATCGTAGCAACTAAGATGAAAGAAAAAAGAAAAAAAAATGACTAGATTAATAAAGTATTAAACGCTCTTAATATCGTAGTCCTCGGCAACGATGCCAAAAACTTGACTATCGTAGGCAAGTGCACCTATCGATTAATGTAATATAGTGAACTAATTACGAATGTTGTCCCGTAGAGACTAGAATTACTAATATTAACTAAGACTTTATTATCTAATCGTCAAACTAAATGGTATTGATTATTAAATTAGTGAAAAGAAAGTAGGTATACTAAAGAGTTTGAATTAATGTTATAATGACACGTATTTAGATTTAGCTTCCCCCCTAGAATCATATATAATTTATTAGAGTTAATTCCAATTTTAGTCTTTATTTTCTTAACTGTAGAAATTCCTTAATCAAATTAATATCTTTCTCAAGATTATTAATTTCTAATCTTAAGTTGATTAACTGAGATCTCTTTCTAATTAAAACCCCTAAAATTGCATTACATTCAATTTATGAATTCCATTATTAGGTTTAACCCTAATTAAGAATATTTATGTCATTTTATCTCTAAGGTTGCATGCAACTCTTTTTAATTATGCTAGATTTAATTATTTAAATGATTTCTCAATCTATTTATATAATATCACTAATCAAGGATTAATACGCTAGAATTATTAAATTCTTGCAATGAACAACATACATAATTGAATTAAGATTTTAAAGACTTTATTAAATAATAACTAAAATAAAATTAAATAATAATTCTAGGGTTCCACAAATCTAGATACTAGAAAAATTTAAGCTATCATTATAATGTAAAATTTGACAATATAACTGAAATAATTCATAATGGAAAAAAAAACCTTTGTAGAAATCTATTATTATACTTTAGGATTGTGCAATTTGATCTTCAATATTCCTGCTTCTTTAAGGAATTCTTCTCTTCATTTGCTTAAAAACTCTTTATTTCTTTTCTTTTTAGAACTCTCTTTCTATTCTTTCTTCTCCTCTCTCTCTTTCCTTTTCGTCTAGGTTTATATCTAGTATTTATATTACTTAGCCGTCGAACTCAACACGACCCTTCAACACAGTCATGTTTAGGTTATGTTTAACTTAAATCTTTCAACTATGTCCAAATCAGGGGAGATATGGCTAGCATGACCTCCAACATGGTCGTGTTGCTCAATCATATTGAACTTAAATCAACATGGTCCTGTTACATGCTTATATTTGGCTTCTATTGCTCCAAAAGTTACACAATTATTAACATAGTCGTGTTATTTCTTCATGTATACTTCTAGTCTTCTTTCAAAATCAACATGACCATGTTACTTGATTGTGTTGATTCTTTAAATGCATAAAATTTCTTCATTTTAACTTTGAATCACGTGAAACTTGACTCATTTTCTTCCTGTGTTGATTAAAGAAAATATTTAACCTGAAATTAAAATATAATTTAATTAGGTAGCATATTTCCTTAAAATTCTTATAATTTTAATAAATCTATCTAGAATCTTGTTTACAAATATATTCTATTAATCATTTATCACTATGTATTGAGCTCTTGTAAATTACTTTTTTTCTTTCTCAAGTGTGGATGGCTATACCACTAACCCCCTTTATGAATTCATAGGCTATGTCTTTGATGATGAGTTACAGGTATATAAGAGCGATTTGGCCAATGAGAACTACTAGATCTGAGCTCCCTTACTTTTATCCATATGTTTTGTAGACTTTTGTTTTTAGAGCCACATGTGGCTCGATGGAGCTTTCCTTATAGATTGTATGGACTTTTATTAGACCTAGAAGTCTCCAAGACTTTTATCTATGATGCACTTTAGTTTAGGTTCAATTTTTCAAGTCTCCAATCAAATCAAATTAAATATCAAATGCTTTACAAAATTAACTAAACACTTTCATGGTCCTAAAACTAGTTTAGAAACTAACTTAATAACTCAAAGCCTTATGTATATATATATAAAAAAGATTTATTGGTTGATATACACAAAGTGTTATGCACATTTGGCATATAAATACCAATAAGATTTTGACATGTATGACGGTAAGATGGCTAGTTTTCAAAACAATTACCACCTATGTTTTATACCATTTATATATGTTAGAGTCTTATTAGTATTTATACACTACTTGCGCATGACAAGTAGTGTATATTAACTATTGACTTTTTTCTCCTTACGTATTATACTTAAATAGATTACATGATGAACTATCACAGCCATAGAAAGTTATGGGCATGACATCGGTATTTATTTATATATATCATGTCAAAATGCTATATGTTATATGTTATAAAACATATATTTATTGTGCACATCGGTGCAAATAACATATTGACATAATATATATAAATAAATACTTATACATGTAATGCATACATAAATGCTATACCTATGTAACATTTTTATATCACACTTACATACATTGTATGTATAGATACGTATATTTATGCATGCTCATATATAAATTATATGTTTAAGTTATACATATATAATATAATATGTGTTTCAAGTGAGGATGACTATGCTACTAACCCCCCTTATATGTAACTTAGTGAGCTATGGATTCAAGGATGGGTTACAAGTATATGAGAGCAACATAGTCGATGAGTACCTGATGTGAACCTCACCAACTCATGATGAAACCCGACAATCGATTCGCTAACCTCACAACTTAGGATCTCTCAAGAATGATGGACACCATGACCCTTTTGTCTATAAATAAGACAAGAACCTTGGTATATGCAATAATGCCACAACTGATTATAGATCGATCAATTGATAATTTTTTAGATGAACGCTATGGATTCACAATCCAATAGGTTCAATTAGTTCTTCAAAGAAACAAAGAGAAATCTCTCTCCATTAATGAGTAAAATATGCCGAAAGATGATACAAATGAATGTGTGCTAACCAAGGTTGTCAAAATCGCATTTCAACTCGTACGATTCCACATTTTTACGAGTTTACATATACAATCCCAGTTAACTCGCATACAAAATCGGAAAGGATCAAAATTGGAGTAAAATCGCGATTTTGAACAGTAAAATCGTTCAAAATCGCGATTCTGCATGTTTCTACCGATTCTACACAATTATCCAATTGCAGGCTTAAATCCATTCGGATCAGATCCAAGCCCAATCAGCAACCCAACACATCCTTTGCAATTTTCAGCTTGGCCTTGCTACTACTGTTGTTCGTGTACGTTGAAGGGAGAGAGAGAGATAGTGAGAGACAAACCAGACAGTGAAAAGAGACGACAACGACGAGAGAGGAGAAGCGAGCCAGCGATCTTTAGTTCTACATCCACTTCCACACTGAGCAGTGAGCTGATTATATACTTGATACTATCAGAACAAAGAATATCGAGCAGCGAGCCAACGATCGTTCTTGCAGTAGGCCACCCACCACCGAGTTGAGATCCATCTTCATAGACGCGAGTTTTATGTTAAGTATGACTTATATGACTATACTTGTACTTGTACAGTTGTAATGTAGTGTATCATGGGAATTTTTATGCTTGTGAGTTGTGATTGTGAATGGGTAATTGAATGGGTTGATGGCTTTCAAGGTCGTACCTTCAACCGTGTGTACTTTTGTTTTGTGTATTTTCCAAGCTCAACACACGATCGTGCCTTCAACCATGTGTTCAACTGCATGTACTTCTGTGTATTTTCCAAACTCAACACACGGCCGTGCCTTCAATCATATGTTCAACCGTGTGTGCTTCTATGGGCGTGTTTCCGTGACACACGGCCGTGCTCTTCCCCTGTTCCTTCCAAAAAGCATTTTTCTTCGTGTTTTCTTATCTTATCCGATCTCAATCTAAGTTGATACCCCATCTAAATGCATTATGTGCTTAAATATCAATGAATCCAATTCCAGAGAAACTTAATCCTTCATACAAGTTGCATTTGGAGGGTTTAGGTTGAGCATGTGGTGTGCTAAGTTATATTGTTATAATTTGGAAATGGGATTATATTACTTAGTTATAAATTTATAATATACTCATTTTTCTAGCTTTGTGGAATGTAAAGCTTGTTACGCCTTATGTTTTGCTTTCCTTTTCTTGATGATGATTTAAAGAAAACCTTTATAGTTATTTTTCTTGCTATCTCTTCTAGTTGTAAATTGTAATTAGTAATTACTTGTTACATCTTACATGAGCATAAGCATGAACAATTTACTTTATATATGTAATTTGTGAATATGTAATAGTACTTTATAGTTTATAGTTTCTAGTTTTCTACTTTCTACCATAGCTCTCTTTACTCCTTTTTTCTTTTTTTTTTTTCTTACAGGATTTTAAGTATCGATTGAGTTAAAATGTCATCTTCCAAATCATCTAGAGAGAGTTTGAAAAGAACGAATTTACTTGGAAGTAGATCTGATGTAGGTTGGGGGCATGGAATTGATGTAGACAACAATGGGAAAAAAGTTAAATGTAAGTATTGTAATAAAGTTGTTAGTGGAGGCATTTACAGATTCAAGAATCACTTGGGGTGTACGCGTAAAGATGTAGATCCATGCACCAGTGTCCCGGATGATGTAAAAAATGAAATGTTAACAATGCTGCTAAAAGCGGCAAAATTATCAGAAATGAAGAGAAAGCAAATTCATGGCATTGAAGATTCTGATGATGCTGATGATGAGGTGGAGCAAATAGGGATAAACAAAAAAGAAAGGAATTGCATGGACTTCTTTCTAAAACAAAAAAAAATAAAAATTGTGAAAGTGGAACACGAGCAATGCAAGGTACAATTAACCAATTCATGAAGAAAGATTTGAGAGAAGAATGTAGCCAACAAATTGCTCGTTTTTTCTATCCAGAGTTTGTGAAGATGCTTCAAGTGGTTGGTCGATATGGATGTGGGCTTAAACCTCCTTCTTATCATGAGCTAAGGGTGACTTTTTTGAAGAAAGAAGTAGCTCGAACAATGGAATTACTTAATGACTACAAAGCTGAATGGAAAAAAACAGGTTGCTCTATTATGTCTGATGCATGGACTGATAGAAAGAGGCGTTCCATATGCAATTTCTTGATTTATAGCCCTAAAGGAACGGTCTTCTTATCATCTATAGATGCTTTTGATGTATCCAAGACAACCGAGAAAGTTTTGGCAATGTTAGATGATATTGTGGAGAAGGTTGGAGAGGAAAATGTTGTACAAGTTATTATAGATAATACTACAAATTATAAAGCAGCAGGAGAAAAATTGATGGAGAAGAGAAAATGCTTATATTGGACACCTTGTGCTGCACATTGCATCGATTTGATCTTGGAAGACTTTGAGAAGAATTTGAAGATCCATCCAGGGATAATTGCAAAAGGAAGGCGAATTACTACATATATTTATTCCAGGACTATACTTATCTCAATTTTGAGAAGATACACTAAAGGGAGGGACTTGATTAGACCTGGTGCAACTCGTTTTGCCACTTCGTATTTGACATTAGGTTGCCTTTGTGAGTTGAAAACTGCATTGATGATGATGTTCACTTCTAGTGATTGGAAATCATGTAAGTATTCGACCACAAGTGATCGAAAGCGGATTCAACAAGTGGTTTTAGATAGTAGGTTTTGGAAGAATGTTATTGTTTTCCTTAAAGCTGCATTTCCTTTGATTAAAGTGCTTAGATTAGTGGATTCTAATGATTAACCAGCTATGGGTTTCATTTATCCAGAAATGGATCGTACCAAGCAGAAAATTAAAGCAAACTTCAACAATGTGAAGAAAAGGTAATATCGTAACTTGTTAGCTATATATATATTATATATATATATATATTCTTTAGTGCTAATTTTAAAGTTTCATTTCTAAATTGAAATCATATTTATTTAATGTAGTTATGAACCTATCTTCAAGATTATTGATAAGAGATGGGAGCTTCAACTTCATAGACCATTGCATGCTGCAACTTATTATTTGAATCACCATTATCATTATAGTGATGATTTTAAAGTTGATGCCGATGTTAAGATTGGATTATATGGTTGCATAGAGCATATGGTTTCTAATCCAATAGAAAGGTGTAAGATTGATATGCATCTTGAAAGATTTAAGGATGCTAAGGGACTATTTGGCATTGAAGCTGCAAGGTTAGCAAGAAACAAAAAAGCTCCAGCTAAATGGTGGGATTCATATGGAGATGAATGCTTAGAACTACAAAAGTTTTCTATTCGTGTTTTAAGTTTGACTTGTAGTTCTTCAGGTTGTGAGCGAAATTGGAGTGCATTTGAAATGGAACGATACAAATAGTTCTTTTATTCAATTATATATATTATTACTTATTAAGATTATGAATCTTATAAAGTTATGTATAACCTTTTTCATTTTCAGGTCCATACCAAAAGGAGGAATAGGCTGCATCAACAAAAGATGAATGATTTAGTCTTTGTAATGCATAACTTGAAATTAAGAAATAGGAAAGAAAGATGCATTGCTGACACTGACACTTCTACTTTCACTGTTGAAGATCTTTCATCTGATGATGAATGGATAGTTGAAGAAGAAAAGGTGTTTGACTCATCAAATGAGAATGAAGGTCAAGGTATGTTGCATATCTTTCCAAGTCTAGGGGATGAAGATAAAGATGATGCGGAGGAGGACGAACTTGGTGCTTATGTCAATTTGGAGGGTCCTATCAGTAATTCCCTAATCCCAAATGATTTGGACCTTCATGATATTGATAATGTTGAAGTTGAAATGCAAATAGGAACTTCAAAAATTTTGGAATTAGAGGATATGGAAATCATTGGTAGCAGTACACCTCATGATGATGTTGACATTGATGAAGAAGAAGATGATGAAGATGCAAATGATGATGATGATGATGATATGGATGAGAGAGATAGTGAAAATTGTGATGATTTATTTTAGTTCTTGTTTTGTAATATGATTTATGATTTTATAACTTTTATTGAGACTTTTAGTTGATTATTTTTATGGTTGATTATTTATATTATACAACTTATGCTTGATTATCTATATTATGACTTTTATTGTGATTTATGATCAAATTCTATGCTAAAATTTTTAATTTATATTATCTATTATATTTTTTAATAACTACTGTAAGTAAATTTTTAATATTTAAAGGTTTTTTTGTAAAGGTTGTAAAAACTTACATTTTTACGTTCCGTTTCTACGTTCCGATTCTACGGACCCCCTGGTGATTCTACGTAAAATCACGATTTTGACAACCTTGGTAGCAAGTATAAATACTTGCTTAAAGTAGGGTTTGAGGAGGCCATTTTTGTAGATTAAACACTTCACTTTAGCGTGAGAGGGCTTAGGGTTTCCTAATTCCAAATTCTCTTATCAATTTCAATTTTCAAGAGTTGAAATTGTGGCGAGTGCAACTATTGGAAATTGTGAGTCATATCAATTTCTTTCATTGTTGTTTTTCATTTCATCTCTAGTAAGTCATATCTAGGGTTGATTTGGATTTTCTTGGACATATTTGTGATCGCAATTTGTAAACAATTATCTTGGTTAAGATTGATTGTTCTTTAGTACTTGAAATCAATATCATTTTATTGTAGGTGTGCATTGGAATTGAAGGGGAAGTTGATATCACGGTTTTGATCCATCCTTTTTGGTTTGATTCACGTGGAATTCAATTATTCTTGTTATTATATGGTGAAGATTACATATATAGATTGTAATTGCATCATTTGATCTTTAGTTTTCCATCAAATTTTCAAAGGAGTTCACGTGAATTGCCATCTAATTGGACCGGTTTGTAATTGAGTTATGATTTGTTTTCTTTGAGTCATTTGATTGTGCTTGGACTTGGTTTTGAGCACATCATCTTTTGGTATTAGAGCACAAGTTAAGAGAAGGGATTTAGTGTTGGTTGATTTCATGATCTTCACTTTCAATTAGGGTTCTTCATATTGTGATCCGAATTGTGAAGTGGAGTTGAGTTATTTCAATTGTGTTGTTGAAGTGCTATCTTGTTGTTTTGTTGTTGTATACTTGGAGACTTGTAACATTCTTGGTTCCCTTGACAAGTGGTCGTAAGTGTGAAGAGCCTTTGAGGTAGAACTTGAAGGAGAAGAAATGTTGATCCTTTGTGATCAATTGAAGAAGTGTGAATTTTCTTGTTGAAATTTCGGAAGTAAGGAGTAACATACATGATTTTCAAACTTGAATTTCCAGATTTGAGGTGTGAGTTAAGGAAGTAATTTGAATTTCAAAAACTCACATTAAGTGATAGAAGTAATTGTGTGTTCATTTGAATTTGAAAGTGGCTCCTTACCATTTGTGGAATATTACAATTAATGATCTCATTTTGAATTTGAATTAAGCTGCCTTTTGTTGTGAGTTGCGGTTAGAACTTATGGAAAGTGGAGTACATCTTGTTATTATTGCTGTAGAAGTGGAGTATATTTGTTGTTGTTGCCGTTTGTTATTATTGCCGTGGAAGTGGAGTGTATTTGTTGTTGTTGTCGTTTGTCATTATTGCCGTGGAAGTGGAGTGCAATTTTGTGTTGTTGCCATGGGAGTTGTTTGTGAAGTGAGTGACTTGTGGAATTTAGAAAAATAAAATAAAATTGTTGCACCGTGATTTTGAAAGGAGTGGGAAATATTATTGTTGTGGTGATTGAAATTGTTAAGCACCATGTATATAAAAGGTGTGTGTGTGTGGCATTGCATTTGTGTGCTAAGTAAATAGTATATGTATGGTGTTGTGTGTGTGTTGATTAAGAGGGGATTGCAAGTGTTGCATGTGGTGGTGAATTATAGAAGTATTGCACCGTGAAGTGTTAGTGTATTGTGGAGAAGAGTGCTACACGAGGATTGTAATAGCATACTTGTGAAGTTAAGTGGAGTTGTTTGTTTTCCTTTTGTAGTAGCTATTGTGTGGGATTAAAGGAAGTGTGGTTGTAGGGTGTGTTCCTTGCTTCAAATTGTCTTTGAGGTTTAATATACTGAGTCTACCACTATGTCAAATGATAGCGTGAATGGGGGCATTGGCAATGAGGCCAATAGCCAAGTAGGTGGCAGACCAGGTTGTCGGAATACATGTGGAAGAACTCTAGATGAACAAATTCAGGAGCTAACCACAATTGTTGCTGCATTAGCAATAGGGATTGATAGGATGACATTACCACCACCACCTATGGTAAACCTTTAGGCACCACCTAGAGTATCTCCTCAGAATGTCTAGAGAGAAGGGGCAGTTAGAGGAAATTTAGGGAGAAGAGTAGAAGGAGATTATCATGCTCTTAGGGAAGACAGAGATGATAATTTTGGGGTTAATCCATACTCAGACAGGGAATTTAGACTACCTAGAGGATTAGAGTATATGAAGCTACAAATGCCTTCATTTGATAGTCGGGTTTCCGTTGATGATTACCTAGAATGGGGAGACAAAGTTGAGGATCTTTTCGAGTGTTATGAGATTGATGATGACTCTAGGGTACGTTTTGCAGTTGTAAAGTTCATAGGGTATGTCGCTTTGTGGTGGAAAAATATGGTGATCAGTAAGCGAAGGGATGGAGAGACCAAAATACACACTTGGAGAGACATGAAACGAGTTTTGAGGAAGAGGTTTGTACCAGAACACTACAAGCATGAGTTATTTATGCGTCTCCAGACACTGAGACAGGGGGGTAAAACAGTGGATGACTACGTACAAGAGTTTGAGACACTAGTGATTAGTTGTGGATCAGTTGAACCTCCTAAACAAACCCTAGCATGTTTTGTATCTGGGTTGAAGTATGAGATAGCTTGTGTAGTTGAGCTTCAGAGATATAGTACACTTGATGAGGTTACACAGTTAGCCTTGAAAGTGGAAAGACAGACGCAATCCTATTTATTCCAGGTTACTAGGAGCAGGCCCAACACTAATTCAAAGCCCATGGGGGTTGTTGGTTAGTTGGATGGGTCAAAGGGAGCAGGTGAGCATTTCAAGGTTGTAGACAAAATTATCCCTACTATAGAAAAGGAGAAAAATGTTTCTGGGAAAGACAAAGAGGTAGTTGGATCTGATTTAAGGTAGATAGTACAAAGGTCAACCAGTGGGAAGATGCACCAGATTAAATGTTTCAAATGCATGGGATTTGGACATATAGCTACACAGTGTCCCAATAAAAGGGTGATGACCATCATGGAGGATAACGAGGAAGATGATGAGGAAGAGACTGTTGAGCCTACATATTTATCCTTAGCCTTACAAGAGTATTATGATGATGAACATGCTGAAACACATGGGGATGAAAAGGGAGGAAAATACTTACCTATTAATGTGTTACACAAGGCTATGACTATTTCTCCAGAAACCAGGGACATATAGAGGGAGAATCTATTCCACACACCTTGTTAGATTTGAGGTAACCTATGTATGCTTTTTATTGATAGTGGTAGTTGTACTAATGTCATATCTATTGCATTGGTAGAAAACTTACAATTAACCACTAGCTCTCATCCTAACCCGTATAAAGTGCATTGGTTAGACAACCGAGGTAGTTTGCATGTTACACAACGAGCAATGGTACCAATCAGTATAGGAGATCGGTATAGTGATGAGATTATCTGTGATGTGCTTCCTATGTATGCATTTCATTTACTACTCGGTTGACCATAGCTATTTGATAGAAATGTGTTACATGATGGGTTCAGAAACACTTACATGTTTTAGAAGGATGGTATTCGGATTTTATTGACTCCTTTGTCTCCATCTAAGGTTCGATCTTTCCAGGAACTAGTCAGAAGCACCTATAGTTCTTCTAGATTTTCAGCTAACAAGCCATTCCAAACATTGGGTTTCAGTCCAGGAAAAGACCCTCTAGATTTGAGGGCAAATCTTTCAGAAGCCTGAGGAGATGATGGGAAAATTTCCGGCACCATCGACACTTTCAAAACTCGATTTGGATGATGATCTAAATCACTCATATTTTACGTCATTTCTTTTCATCTAATAAGTATTTGAGAAATAATCTTACAGGTATAATAATAATTCTCCATTGGATGCCAATATGTCCTATACTAGTTGATGGATACGGGACATCTTCAATTTTACAATCAAAGATCCACTACGATTGTTTCCATTCTGAAGCATTGGCTCATGAAGACTTATGATATTTTGTACTTTTTAATTGTTTTATGAACTATTTTATATTGTATTTTCTTTTGGGAAACTTTCATTTTATTGTAATTTTCATTTAGGACTAGCTACCGTAAAAGTGGCAAATTTGTAATTTTGACCATTTTCTAATCTTAGGAGTAGCAAGTATAAATACTTGCTTAAAGTAAGGTTTGGGGAGGCCATTTTTGCATATTAAATACATCACTTTAACGTGAGAGGGCTTAGGGTTTCCTAATTCCAAATTCTCTTATCAATTTTAATTTCCAAGAGTTGAAATTGTGGCGAGTGCAACAATTGGAAATTGTGAGTCATATCTAGGGTTGATTTGGAGTTTCTTGGACATATTTGTGATCGCAATTTGTAAACAATTATCTTGTTTAAGATTGATTGTTCTTTAGTACTTGAAATCAATATCATTTTATTGTTGGTGTGCATTGGAATTGAAGGGGAAGTTGATATCACGGTTTTGATCCATCCTTTTTGGTTTGATTCACATGGAATTCAATTATTCTTGTTATTATATGGTGAAGATTACATATATAGATTACAATCGCATCATTTGATCTTTGGTTTTCCATCAAATTTCCAAAGGAGTTCACTTGAATTGCCATCTAATTGGACCAGTTTGTAATTGAGTTGTGATTTGTTTTCTTTGAGTCATTTGATTGTGCTTGGACTTAGTTTTGAGCACATCAATAAAATTAATTTTGAAGTTTGTGGGATAGATTGAATATCTTTATACAAGAATTACAGGATAAAAAGGTATCAAAGTTAGTTTGGAGCCTTAATGTGATCTTGTGAGATAAAGACCCGTGGTGAGTAGTAATACGGTTCGGATTTCGGGACGTTACATGTGCAAACTAGTACGAAGATATTAAAATTCCCTTTCTGTTTGGAATGGATAGACCCGACTGTTTCTTGGGTGAGTGGCACGGTGTATGTTGCAATGGAACCATCCCTTTCCTAAAGAAGGTAAAATTGGAGCTGATTAACATTTCACTTTGGACAAATAGCCGTAGTGATGATGGATATGTTACTAGGAACTTTCCCATAAAATATTCATATCCCAATTGCTGCCCTAACGTGACCTAGTCAACCTCCAAGCCTACAAGGGAGCCCATTCTTCTTCGAATCCACACTGAATATCTTCGCTGCAGTTGGCATTGGCTGCAATGTTAGTGCTGTGATAAACAATAGTGGCCTAAAACATCCGGAAAGAATCTTGTCTGTGTGTTGCAAACTCGACTGTAGTAGCGGTGGCAACTTCCGTAGAAATGGTACCTGTTCTGGTTTTGACAGTTGCGGCCAAAACCACGGTATCCCCAGGTCTACTACAGACCTTCACTGCGGATTTCATCAGTCCTGAAGATGCAACGGGGACAAATGACCAGCAGCGTAACTATGCCGTATTGGCCAGTGAATCATGGCTGCGGGACGAATGAGGAATTTTTTGAAAAATACAATTATATATGCATTCAATTTTCTTTCATTCAAAACATGTTCGAACTCAATAACTCACTACAATGGCACTATAATTTTGTAACTGTTACAAACACAAAATTTAAATTTTTAAATACTTTTTCGATTTAATTTTATTATAAATTAATATGCATTAAGTAATAATTTAAATAATTCAACTTCAGATAAACAAATGACTTGTAATGCTTATTAAATGACAATTATTATCATGATTTATACAGAGTAAAAAAAAAATAAACAATTTAATATGAAAAAGGGTTTTATGAAAGCAATGAAATGTATAAAGAGAACATTTAAGCAATTCATAACACACTATCATGCTTTACAAATGAGAAAATATAGAAACAATTAGTATTAATGGTAATAAGCATTTAGAGACAATCAACAGAATTATTATAGTATAAAATTATATATATGGCAAAATGTTTTGCATTATGCGAATGGTTTTATGAAATTATTTAATATTTACCAATTCAAGATCTTTATATTACATTTAATTGATTGCCATTAAGACACCAAATTTCTTTGCTTTCCAAATTGTTTCTTCATTCCATTTTTTCTCTCTTCCTCAGTCAATCACTTATTTATTCCTTATCAATATCTAGTTGTTGTAAGCCTATAAAAGTCTCTTAATCTTATGATAATATTCCTCATATTTATTCTAAATTTTTGTAAGATAATAATCTATATTATTAAAGCAAAATTAACGTTTTTTACTAAAATCATAACTGCCAGACATAGATTTCATTTTATTACCCAAAATTTAAAATTTTAAGTTTTGTAAACTATTTATGCATTCCACTTTTTATCTCTTCCTCTAACCCTTATTTATACTTAATAAATATCAATTTTTAGTTGCATGCTTATAAAAGCCCCCAATCGCCATCACAATATTCCACATATTTATCCAAAATCTTTATAAGATATTAGTTATATATAAGTTGGTGGATGAATGAATTATGTGTTTTTATTAAAAATATATATTTAAGGCAACATTAATACTGTTACCAAAATTTTCATTGCGCATTGATTTCATCATATAACATATAATTTTAACTTTTGAGAACTGGTTCTGCATTATATTCATCATCTGTTCCTCTACTCCTCACTTATCACTTATAAGGCCCCCTCAATCACCATCGTAGTATATCTTATATTTATATATGAAGCATCGTTAATGTTTTACGTGTTTGATATTGACAAATTCGCACATACATAGTGATACAGCATCCGCTAGTATAATAATAAAGTTAAAAGCCCAATTTTGGTATTTTTGTAACTTTCAATTTATTTTAATTCTTGCAATTTGTAAGGTACTTGGAAAATTAAAGATAAAAGGCTTAGCATGAATATATATAGTGATTATTTACATTTTTTTTTCATTTAGTAAATGCATCATGGTTATAGAATCCACTAATAGATTATAAAATCCTACAAATCGATGGACCTAAAAAGTTATCGCCCTAACCTTCCATCATTAAATGCATAAAAAGTCAGTTTGTGGGTGGAAAATAATGTGGCTATGTCATTTACAACTCTACCATTGTCCGTTTGAAAGTCATTTTCAATTTAAGGTCTATTTGGGCCCACATATTATATAAAAAAAGGAAAAAAAAATTGACATCAGTGCATCGTTCTTCTAGATAAAACAAGACTCCTATATAGTCTTATTTTTTCGTTTAGATTATAAAATCTTATGAATGATTAAACTATTAAAAAAATTAATAAATCAACGCAAACTGTGCCTTATTTCTCATGAAAGTGAGTCTCCTAAGGAAAAGTCCGCAGTGTTGACGATTGCACTATTTGCACAAAAGTCAGTATGCTCATGGAAAATAATATATTTACTTTAGAAAGTATAAATGCTTCACCAATAGTCATTGTTGATATTTTAATTTATGACAGTCCGGACGTGGATTCCTAAATTGAGAAAAAAATAATTATGAATTTTTTTTGAAAAATAAAAAATTATATATATAATATATATATATTTTATGAATAATTATTAACAAAATATATGATATGTACAAGCAGATTAAATGAGTCAACTCACCCTAACTCACAAGTTAAACAAGCCAACCCACTTTAGCTTACTTAATAAATGGATTGAAATTTTTTAACCTAACCCATGTCACTATAAGTTAACGAGTTAAAGGGACGAACCCACCAATCATTGTAGATACAACAAATAATTCATAAGGATTGAAATTAAGAGTAAATGACGGGTTGATGATATTTGGCCAAACCATTGATTGAATTATATAATTCAATTGTTTGTTTTTCATGTTATGTTTCATTTCATATTCTCCATAGATTTATTTTATTTAGATATGTACTTTATTGAATCATACCTCATATTTCTATTGGTGTAGGTTTTATCAAACTTTCTTTTATTTGAGTATATGATTTAGTTTAATTTAATATTTTACATATATATAACTAAAATGTAAATGATATTATGTGCCCTTTATGAGAAAATTGATATGCATCTTATTTTCAAAAAGCTCCTTTTGTATGCAATCATTTTTTTTTATTAGGCCATATTAAATTGCTATCTCAATTTGTGCCCTCATAAAAAGGAACAAAAAAAAAACTTTGTTTTTCTTATACTAATAAAAAAGAATTTCATGACATAGATGTATTATTGCTCTTTTACATAAAATAAGATTTATATTTTCTATATCTATATTATTAAATCGAAATATAACATTTGACTCCACATTATATACCTATAAAATTTTTAAACACTAAGATATAGAAAAACAAGTAAGATGGAAATATAGTGAGAGAATAGCAATAGTTTTTTATCAAATAGATACAAGATTATTATCTTACTTCTTTTTATAGTGATATTACGGATAACCAAGTTATATAGTTATTTTTCTTTTAAGTGAGTAATGTTAATATATTTTACTTTATGACATATATATCATATTGCACATTGGAAATCTCCTTTGAAAGAAAGAGTGTGGCATAGTCCATCCTAAAGTCGGAGGTGCAAATTTCACATGAGACAACTTCACATCCAAATCATTTTTACTACTTTTCGGTATTTTCATTTTTCGCACACGGAGACAAAATGTAACTAATAATAAAAAAAAT
Source organism: Laguncularia racemosa (assembly GCA_037954665.1). Classification (NCBI taxonomy): domain Eukaryota; kingdom Viridiplantae; phylum Streptophyta; class Magnoliopsida; order Myrtales; family Combretaceae; genus Laguncularia; species Laguncularia racemosa. The sequence continues at coordinate 830,732 of JBBMOL010000211.1, forward strand.
ATTTAAGAATTTTAAAATAAATGAATAAGATTTTTTATATTTTAACATTGAAATCATATAAAAATAAGTAATTTAATTTCTGTTAAATTAATAATTTTCAACTAATAATTTTAATAACTTTTCTTATGGGTGACGATCCCATTATTAGCCCAAAAGTCGGTACGCCCATGTCATTTACATCTCTGCCCATGTCTTTTTGAGTTTTCATATTTTATTTTGAAAATGACATTTTCTTTAGAAAATTCGGTTGACGTGCTTGACGAGTAAAAAGACAGGTCATTTACAACTCTGCCCCTGTCTTTTTGAGTTTTCATGTTTTATTTTGAACCACAAGGGGAATAAAAAGCCTTTGTCTCCATCCGCTAGTTCTAAAGTTGAGGTTATGTCATTTTCACTTTTTTCTTCTTCTTTTTTTCTGTACATTTTAAATTGCTTTTATTAATAATCAATAAAAATAAATTAATAAAAAAACTAAAGTTCTATGCACTAAACTTTAAAATTTTCCATAGCTTCAGCTTCATTCTATAAAAAGCAACGTTGAGTCCTCTGATTTCAAAACACGAAACATATTAAAAGCCCTTGGTAGCCATAGTTTACTTCAGAACACGAAATATAGTTTACTTCGTAGCATATATAATAAACATGGCTAAAAGAATTTTGCTTTTAGATATCCTGGGTTTGCTTCTCCTCTGTCTATGTTTCTTAATGGTAGATGTAGGAGCTGCATCTCCTAGGTGGTCGAAGCCCAATTGTAGAGACCGTTGCGGAGAAATTAAAATTCCCTTTCCGTTTGGAATGGGTAGACCCGACTGTTTCTTCGACGAGTAGGTCGTGATAGCTTGCCAGCAAAATGTATTGGAAACTAAATATAGGGATACCAAATATAAGAGGGTATAAATATATAAATAAGTTCTTTTATGTATAAAAGTGATCGTAGAAATTATAATATGATTCTGAAGATCTTGTTTAAGAAGGTAAAATTACGTTTTTTATTTACAATTTTGTATATAGTGATCGATCTGCAATGAGAATGGTAGAAGGAGATTTTCCTCTCAACGTTTTATCTATTGCACTCTTGGTGTTTTAGCATGGTATCAGAGCCAGGCCAAGGGAATTTTTTTAGAAGTAATCATGGCAGAAGATGATAGGAAAGGCAGCATATATGGTGATGGAATGAACCAAAGAAAAACAATCTTTCCATATGACATCACATCCAACGATAATCCTAGAATTGTGATAACACAAGTCCAATTAAAGGGCGACAACTATGATGAATGGGCTCGATCTATGAGGATAGCCTTGAGAGCAAGAAAGAAGTTTGGTTTTGTTGATGGAACGATCAAGCGACCGAATGAGGAGTGTCTAGATCTTGATGATTGGTGGACCATCAACTCATTGTTGGTCTCTTGGATTAGGAATACCATTGAATCCACTCTTCGCTCTACCATATCACATGTGGAAGTGGCTCCAGACTTGTGGATAGATATTAGAGAACGTTTTTCAGTAGCAAATGGACCAAGGATACAACAATTGAAGGCTGAACTTGTCGAATGTAAACAGAAGGGATTGGCCATTGTCGACTACTATGGAAAATTGAAGAAATTATGGGAAGAACTTGCTAACTTCGAGCAAATGCCGACCTGTAAGTGCGGAAAGTGTATGTGTGATCTTGGATCTGTTCTAGAAAAGAAACGAGAAGAAGAAAGGGTGCACTTGTTTCTCATGGGATTAGATGAGACAATATATGGTACAGTGAGATCTAATATTCTCGTTCAGGATCCACTGCCAAGTTTAAACAAAGTTTACTCAATCCTAGTGCAAGAAGAAAGAATGAAGAAAATTGTTTGAGGAAAAGAAGAATGAGGTGATGTCATGACTTTTGTAGTTCAAGGTGCGGTTGCCTACTGTAGTCGCAGTGAAGGAAAGGACAAAAGCATGATTTGTTCAAATTGTAAGTGCATCAGGCATGAGTCAGATAATTGTTTTAAGCTCATTGGCTTTCCAGAATGGTGGGGTGATCGACCTCGTGGTGATGGGAAAATAAGCAATTGTAGTAGAGGACAACAGCAATAGCAGAAAACTAGTGCAGGTGGAAGTCGAGGACGTGGTGGTCCCTTGCATGCTAATGCTATCCAAATTGTAGGAGAAAGTTCATCAGCAACATCAACAAATGATGGAGAAAAAAAGGAGACTATGAGCTGAACAAAGAGCAGGCAAACCTATTGGAGATGTTAAACAACTAAAAACCATCTGTGAATGAGAAGATGAGTGGTAAGCATGTCAACATTCCTTGGATCATTGACACAAGAGCATCTAACCATATGATAGGTAGCTTGAAAATTTTATCTAACACGCGGGAAATTTCAAGATGTCCTGTTGGACTACCAGATGGAAGCAATACTGCAGAAATTAGAGAGGGCTCAGTTAAACTTGATGAGAATATTTCTCTTAAAAGCATCCTTTATGTACCTGGTCTAAATTGCAATTTAATTTCTGTGTCGCAATTGATTGATTCTTCATATTGCATTGTTCTGTTCACTAATAACTTGTGTGTTATTCAAGACCGTACTTCGAAGATGCTGATTGGTGTAGGTGAACATAGAGATGGACTCTATTATTTCTGGAATATACCGCGCATAAAGGCTATGAAGGTGGATGGTGTGAATTCTTTTGACCTTTGGCACAAGAGATTGGGTCACTCTTCTCTGAAAGTGACCAAGTTAATTCCAGTGGTAGAATTTAGCAATAGAAATGACATTTTGATAAAAGCTGTGATGTATGTTAACGCGCAAAGCAAACAAGAAATAATTTCTCTCTCAGTGATCATAGATCTTCTGATATTTTTGAATTGATTCATTGTGTTTTATGGGGACCATATAAAACTCCCTCTTCGTGTGGTGCCTCATATTTCTTAACTATAGTCGATGATTATTCTCGTGGTGTATGGATATTTCTGCTAGTAGATAAGAAAGAAGTGTCTCAAACTCTGAAGAATTTTCTCTCTATAGTTGATAGACAATTCAACAAACAAGTTAAAAATTGTGAGGAGTGATAATGGAACAGAGTTCACTTGCTTGAAAAACTACTACCTCGAACATAGCATCATTTTCCAAACCTCCTGTGTTGCAACGCCACAACAAAATGGAAGAGTAGAATGGAAACATCGCCATATATTAAATGTAGCGTATGCTTTGCGTTTTCAAGGACACCTTCCAATTGATTTTTGGGGAGAATGTATTTTGACTGTCGGGTATTTGATTAATCACACCCCATCCTCAATTCTAAATGGAAAAACTCCTTATGAAATTTTATATAATCGAGTACTTATATATGAGCACTTGAGAGTGTTTAGATCATTATGCTATGCACATAATCAAGGGAGAAAGACGGATAAGCTTGTGAGTAGAAGTCGACGATGCATCTTGGTAGGATATCCTTATGGGAAGAAGGGATGGAAGTTGTATGATTTAGAAACTAGAAAGTACATTATTTCACGTGATGTTGATTTTTATGAGAATGAGTTTCCTTTTGCCTCTACAATGTTAAGATCAAATAGTAATGTTGGGGAACCGGTTCACATGAATGATGCATTTGACGATGATGAAGAAGTTGCAGTTAGGGGGGGCATAACAACACATGTATCTCCTATACACACTCGTGAGCATGTGCAAACATCGCAAGAAGATAGGGCTGATATAGTAACTCAAACAGTTTCAGTCGAAGATGAAGGACAAGAGAAAATGCAGTTGGGGCGTGGACATCGCCAGAAGCAATTGTCAGTTCGTTTGCACGATTATGTTACTCATACAATCTAGAAATTGAGTCCATCTCGTCAGTCACCCAAACCATTGCATCTCTTAGGTACACCCTATCCTATAGCACATTATGTGAGTTGTGAAAAATTTTCTTCGCGACATAGAGAATTTCTTATAGCTATTACTGCAGACCGTGAACCGGTGACCTTCTTTGAAGCTGTGAAAGATGAGCGATGGAGAAATGCTATGCAACGTGAAATTCAAGCTTTGGAAAATAATGGAACATGGGTGATTGAAAACTTGCCTCCTGATAAGAAAGCTCTAGGATGTAAATGGGTTTACAAGATCAAATACAACTTTGATGGCATTATTGAACACTACAAAGCTCATCTAGTGATCTTTGGAAATCATCAAATTGAAGGGATTGACTACACTGACACTTTTGCTCCAGTAGCTAAGATGGTGACTGTACGAGTATTTTAGCTGTTGCATCTGCAAAGAACTGGGAGTTGCACCAAATGGATGTTCATAATGCATTCCTACTTGGCCAGCTTCAAAAGGAGGTGTACATGAAATTGCCACCCGGATTTCAGGTTACAAGTCCTAAGAAAGTTTGTCGACTTCGCAAATCGCTTTATAGGCTAAAATAAGCTCCTCGCTGCCGGTTTGCCAAGTTATCGGCTGCGTTAATTGCCTATGGTTTCAAGCAATCGTACTCTAATTATTCTCTTTTTAGTCCGCAACGAGGTGATACTAGCATCCATCTTCTTGTCTATGTAGATGATTTGATTATTTTTGGTAACAATCATGCAGCTATTCAAAGGTTCAAAACTTATCTTAGTGAATGTTTTCACATGAAGGATTTAGGAACTTTAAAGTACTTTTTAGGTGTTGAGGTTGCACGCAGCTCTGAAGGAATTTTCCTATGCCAGCATAAATATGCCTTGAGCATCATTTCGAAGGTTGGATTATTAAGAGCCAAACCTGCTAGTATTCCTTTAGAGCAACATCATCGGTTAGCATTGGCTGATGGACGCATGCTTGTTGACCCATAACGTTACCGTCGACTAGTAGGTCTTCTTATATATCTTTGCTTCACACAGCCAGAATTGTCTTACAGCATTCACATTCTGTCTCAATTCATGCACCAACCAAGAGATGACCATTGGGAAGCTACTCTTCGTGTTGTGCGTTATTTGAAAGGGCATCTGGGATGAGGTATTTTGTTGAATAGCTAGTGTGATTTGCATTTGTCTGGCTGGTGCGATTCGGATTGGGCAGGATGCGCATTGACTCGACGGTCTCTCACAGGATGGTGTGTTCATCTAGGCAACTCTCCCATATCTTGGAAGACTAAGAAACAACAAATTGTTTCTCGATCGTCTGCCGAAGCAAAATATAGGTCCATGGCAATGACAACGTGTGAACTCAAATGGTTGAAGGGACTTCTATCTAATCTTGGCGTGGCTCATCATTCTCCAGTGCAACTCCATTGTGATAGTCAAGCTGCATTACATATAGCCCAGAACCCAGTTTTTCATGAACAAACGAAACACATTGAAGTTGATTGTCACCTTGTTCGTGATGAAATAGTTAATGGCAGCATCCGCCCTTGCTATGTTTCCACTCATGATCAACTAGCTGATATCTTTACAAAAGCATTGGGCAAAGTGCAACATGATCGCCTCTTATGCAAGTTGGGCATTCAGAATCTTCATGCACCAACTTGAGGGGGGTATTGGAAAACAAATATAGGGATACCAAATATAGGAGGTTATAAATATGTAAATAAGTTCTTTTATGTATAAGATTGATTGTAGGAATTATAATATGATTATGAGGATCTTGTTTAGGAAGGTAGGATTACGTTTTTGATTCACAATCTTGTATATAATGATCGGTCTGCAATGAGAATGGTAGAAGGAGATTTTCCTCAACGTTTTATCTATTGCACTCTTGGTGTTTTAGCAAAATGAAACCATCCCTTTCCTAAAGAAGCTCAACCTGCAGGTTCTTAATATTTCACTTTATAAATTAAGCAATGATGATGATCAATATGTTACAGTCAGCTTTCCGATGATATATCCCAATTGCTCTCCTTATTCTAATGCGACCACTCAGCCTCCGAGCCTACAAGGGAGCCCATTCTTCGTCGATTCCTCGGTGGATATTTTCGCTGCAATTGGCTGCAATGTTAGTGCTCAGATGAATAGTAACCATTCTTTCGTGGGTTGCGAGCTCGAATGTAGCGGAGGCAACTTCATTAAAAATACTACTTGTTCTGGTTTTGACGGTTGCTGCCAAACCTCGGTACCCAGCCGTCTACAGTTGTTCGGTGTGATTTTCATCAGTCACAATGCTCCAACAGGGACAAATGATCCCCAGTGCAACAACTATGCTTTAGTGGCCAATGAATCGTGGTTGCAGCGCTCATTCACAGATCTGGATTCGCTGAAAAGGGAAGGCTATGTCCCTGTAGTACTATATTGGGGAATCTCTTAGTGATCTTGCTAGAGTGTTGAACAAACCAACGAATTATCCAACTGGTAGCTACAGGTGCGGCCGCCTCTCTCAATTCACAGATGACACCAGTCTGCTGTTTTGCTTCTGCCGTGTTGGTTATGATGGCAACCCTTTCTTCATAGATGGATGTCAAGGTAAGATCTCCTTACTTTCTATCAAAACTTCTTTCTTTGCATAATATCAATATATGGAAATGTAACTATCGATATATTGTTTCACGGAATGATGGTGGAAGTGCGGTCATAATGGATATAATGGATGATTGATATTAATGGTTAACTAATTCAGAATATTCCAATAGATATATAAAAAGATATTTTTTATTTAACATCACTGTGTTTGTGATTGTTAAGTATCGGCACTAGTAATCAGCCAAGCCATTGTTGAAACCTTCCACCATCTTTTATTGGTAAGTATTGTAAATTTAATAAATTAGCCATATAAAAAATGTACATAAAAATGACGTGCAATGTTGATGCTTATGTACACTGATGAAAATTAAATTTTCCTTCTTTTTTTTTTCAATACCCATGAAAATTAAAAAAGAAAATTTTTGTTCACTTCCTACCGTTTATGCCCTCCAAATCTAGCTAAGAAATGAAATTTATATTTACCTCATTTTCCACTCACTTCCTTTAAATTTCACTCTTCCTTTTTCTATATAATAGTTATCAAACAAAGCATAAAAAACGCCAAGTTTAAAAATTCTAAGAGGCACTTTTAATGTATTTCTATACCAACAAGAGTTATACAAATATAATAAATTAATTATTCATTTCCAAACTTTTCTATTTTTACCTAGTGAATAATATATATGCTACTTCAATGACTAATTTTTATAAATAAATCTCCTTTTTTCTTTTTGTTTATTTATCATATATTTCTTCATAAAATAGGTATTACTTTTAAGTAGCACTTATGCAATTTTAAGTTACCATGTTAATTTCTAAAAACAAACAGATCAATGGTTATATCCGATTTTTTTCCTTTTTTTTTATATTATTAGAAAGGATATTGTGTTAATTCAAGATAAAGAGAAGCTAAATTGATTCCATATATCAATATGTAAATCAGCTATCGATGAATGTAAAGATCCAAACAAATGTTGTTCGAGAAGATGCGTGAACACTTCAGGGTGGTATCACTGTGTGGATCCAAGGAAAAAAATTAAAACTTGTCCTAATAGGTATGTGACTTTGCACCTTTTAAAGACAAAATCAAACAATAAAAAGCAAAAGAAAAAAAAAAAAAATCTAAGTAGTGATAGGCTGCACTTTTTATGCCTTTCCTATCTTCTCTTCTTGGAAAAATAGCCCATAATCTTGCATTATCTAAGTTCCACTCATTTCAATTTCAATTCTCCATTTTATCATAGAAAGGTTGGATTGGTTGGATGGTTAGTTGGTTATCATTAAAATTATTACGTTACCATTTGACCTCCACTAGTAGCTAAGAAGAGTAATATCTAACTTTTAAGTCTTTTTCATTCCACTTGCAATTGCAAAATTTTTAATAGGAAAAAAAAAGGAATTATGTGTCCAATTTAATACATTTACTTTTAACATTATTCTTATATTGTTTTATAGATATGCTTTAAAAAAATAGTCAAACCTCTAAAGTTGTCATAATAGGCAAGCTTAAAATTCATTAGTTTTATGAAATATAATCTTCAATGATAAAAAATACTTGAGAAATTACGGTAATCTAAAAGTAGATGAATGGTCGGAGATACTTTATAAACATATATAACTATCTAATTATAAGGCATATTGATATTAAATTGGCACATTTTTCATTTTCCTTAAACACGATGCAACTTAAGCTCATATCAATGATGAATAAGGTTGTGAAAGTGACACACAAAGGCCCGATAAGGAAGAGTTCATTTTAAAAATGTAGGACATTTAATGCATGTTCTAAAAAAATTATTCTCAAGTAAATAATTATATATGACCTCCAAACATTCCAATTTTTAATAAATTGGAAAGAGTTTTGATTCAAGATTGAGGAATTTTATATCTCCAACTCTACTAATTAAGTGAATGTTATTTCTTTTATTTTTATTTTATCTAAGAAGTATACATTTAATTATCAATGTTTACCTACTTTTTTATTTAAATCCTTAACCTTTTTTCTCATTTTTTTTAAGTCATTCATGTTTTCAAAACCTTACAAAAACAGGGTTTCCGTTATATACACTAAATTTTCTATCCATCTTGAATATATATTAGCTTTTTTATTAGCTTAAACTAGTTGTTCAAGATAGCTAGGATACGCATAAATTTTTCTACTCTATTTTCTTAATTTTAATTATTATTTCTGTATTTATTGTTATTTTTAATCATATTATATCATTAAATATATTCAATATTATTTTTATTATATTACGTAAATAAATATATTTAATATTTTTATTTTTTTAATTTAATTATTGTGGATAAATTTGAAATTGATATGTTTTATGAATTGATAGAAAACTTAATAGATTTAGCTAAAGTTCTTTTTTATTTTATATTGTTTTAAAAACCTTAAGGACTCAAATAAAAAAAAAATAATTAAAGATTTAAATAGAAAAGTAGATAAACATTGAATGTATTTTTCCCTTTTTTTATTATCTAAAAAATATCAAAAACATCCCAAAATTGCTTTTCAAATGCAAATAGTTAACCTGAAATAGGAAAGTTTGTTTTTTACATCTCCATAACTTTTGAAAGTATGTAGACACCTTTAAATTGTCACTAAAGCTCACAAATTGTTGTTATTTATGATGTCTTTAAAGATACTTTTGGGGATTTAGTGATAGTTCAAAAGATATATATATTCTTAAAAACTATGGTAGATGTGAATTTGTATTTTAGGAGTTTAAATGATTCATATAGACCTAAGTTATAGTTTTAGGAATGTTTTTGCAATTATCTATTAGTTATTCTTGATGAGTTTAAGTGGTTTTCTCCCCTTACTTTTGCATTTTTTGGATTATATGACCTTGGTGGGAAAGAGTATGATTAACAAAACAATGTTTCTTTCTGCTTCTTTTTGTATCTATCACAAGTATTGTAATTATATTCATATGATAAAGATCATAGAATTCCTTAATGAAATTGCATATTTAGCCGCAATATTGTTGCTACTATCGAAGTTATATGTTTTGGTGTTCTTAATTCTTTTATTGGAAATAATTAACCACTTCAACAAGGTTCACGTATTGTTAGTGATTTCTAAGAAAAATTATAATTTAGATCAAGCAAAACATATTGTACATTGGTGAAGGATGAAAAAGAACAAATTTGGTTTATATGGTCCTTACGGTTCTTAAGAGCTTAATGCACATATAGAATGCAAATTAATCACCTAAATGTAGGTCCTTAACTCTACAAATGAGTGTATTAAAACTTGAAAGGCATTAGTAAATTATTAATGAATTGATTAAATTCAATTGTTTGCACTACCATCAATGTCTTGCGACTCTTAATGCATGACAAGTACAATTTTTAGTTAATGTTGTAGTTTAAATTTGCTTAATTTTCAATTTAATATCGCTTGATTTTTGTTGTTCCAATAAGTTAGGATTAAGCATGGCTTCATAAAGATTGAAAAAATAAACTATATATATATTTTTTTACTTGTATATAACTCAATACATTCCTCTACTTTTAATGTTATTTTAGACTCTATATTAGAAAAGCATGCACACTAGTGTGAGATTTTGCTCCTATTTGGCTCATTTTTTTTACTCTATTTTATCTGACTTATTTTTATTGAAATTTGAGAGATTTTCTTGTAATTGGGAAATAATGACATGATGTCATTACTTTTAAGTGGCAACACCCTAGAATTGCCTAATTTAATTAATTTAAAATATTTTTACTAATTCATAGCCTTCATTACAATTAAAGAACATATAATACAAGAACAATACATAGCAATGTGTTACAACTATTATACCTATAATATAAGAACATGAAGAAATCTACAGTCAAATAATAGGAATTAGTTAACTGGATGGGATTATCATGTATAAACAACACGGAATCCCTCAAATGCAAGCCCTAAAAGCCTTTAATATAAGCTCTAAGTGTCTTTATTTACCTAAGAAAAAGGAATTCTAGGTATACTTTGGTTCATGTAGGTTTGAATTGGAATATGAAAATAACTCTTGTAAATAAGTTTGATGAAAGAGGGAAATCTATATGAATACCTTCATGGATCAAATAAAGAGGACTCGGTGTCATGGGAATTGCGTTTACAACTTGCAATAGAAATTGCAGGAGCACTTTTCTATTTGCATTCAGCAACATCAACCCCCGTATATCATAGAGATATCAAGTCTACCAACATACTATTGGATGAAAAGTTTCGAGCAAGGATAGTAGACTTTGGCACATCACGATTAGTATCTCTTGATCAAACTCATGTGACTACATTAGTACAAGGAACCTTTGGATACCTTGATCCAGAGTTTTTCCAAACAAACCAATTTACGAATAAGAGTGATGTATATAATTTTAGTGTGATACTTGTTGAGCTTCTAACAAGACAAAAACCTATTTCTACAATGAGGATAGGGGAAGGTATAAATTTAGCTACATACTTTATTCTTGCAATGGAAGGTGGCCATTTATTTGATATCCTAGATATTGAAGTTTTAAAGTTTTAAATCATGGCATGAAGGAAGAAATTTTTAATGTTGCTAACCTTGCAAATAAATGTCTACACTTACATGGAAGGTACAGGGCTACTATGAGAAAAGTGGCTATAGCATTGGGGGGGGGGGGGGGGGGGTGGGTGGGTGTGTTGATATAAAAAGTCATGTACAAGTTCAATGTCAAGACATCCTTAGATCAACATCAAACTAGCCTTAAAGTTGATACAAATGTTGCTACATCATTAGATGTTCAACCTCTTCTACTTGGTGACAAGAATCTTCCTTGTTTACCAATCATTTATGTTTGTCCATCATGTTATGTCATATGCAGTCCTTTGCTTTTGTAAAATAAATCAATGTTAAGACTTTTTTCATTTTTCAATACTATATGCACTCAATTGAATTGAAATTGACATATTAAAAGGTGATTATTTAATAGATTAAAAATTGAAAGACTAACAATCATGACATAACTTTTAGGGGCTTGTAATATATGTGCCACGTATGATTCGTCGTTATGCATAAACAATATGCTATTTTCGTATCATTTAAGGAGCATTTATTTGTTATGAGATACGAGACTAAAGAGTATATCGGAATCAAATTGGATTATTAGTCTGTTTCAAGGATATGCATATTTTTGCCGTTGAGGAAATTGTTCGTTATCTAAAATTGTTTTGTATAGCACTATAACTTGTGATGGGATCAAAATATTAATTTTGCTAATGTTATTAAACTCTTGTTATTCCTTGTTGATATGTGTTTCTGTATTACTTTACGTTTAGATTGCTTCAACGCCATGATAGTAGGCATCGCTTTTTATTTATCATTATCCAATATTTGCGCAAATTATTGAATGCTTATCATGGTTTTAAATATTAAATAATTAATTATCTAACTAAGAAAGGGACATACTATAATGAATGGGCTATTCTGGTTTTTTTTTTTTTTCCTATTTTATATCCAGCATAATTATTTGAATAAGTGATAAATTTAAACAATTTATAAAGACGAAAGTTTTTCAACAATGTTAGTTGAGATCTCTTTGTAGCAAGAGGTAAGGTCCAGGATTTTGTATAGGCTCCGGTTTTGGAGTTCAAAATTTTATGTCCACTCGAATTTAGACTTAGATTTTCAAATCTAAAGTTAGATTCCTTTCATATCAATTAAAGTTTCAAGTAGGATTACCTCACTGATTTTCAAATAGGTATTTTAAATAGTGGGACCATATCGGGATTAATAGATTAATGGCCACGTTCAGACCTGTACTATATTTTTACTTTGATTTTATCTAGGTTTCTCTTAATTCATAATAACCTGTAAATTAAACCTACTAGATTAGAGAATACTCTATATAGCCATTGTTATTGATAGATGTAGAATTTAACGCTTTTACTTGGCAAATGTATATATAAAAGTTTTACTCATTTCGACTTGAAGAATCATTAGACTTTTATGGGGAGAGGTACATTAGAAATATTCTATTTTTTTATCGAAATTTAATCAAGTTAATGAGGACACAAAGAACGCGAAAGTAATCTATGTAAACAAATAAAATTGTGGAAATCAAGTCAGAAAATCAATTAAGCAAGAACTAATATAAGTTGTTAAGAGATCATGCAAGAAATACGAGAATAAATTTTGATGCTATTAAACATATAAATAAGTTTTTGGAAAATAGAATCTATGCGGTTGAGAAAGTTAAAAATTTATTATACATTATTAATTATTTATTAAGTGTACAGAGTTTAGATATTCGGAATAGGAATATCTGCTTGGAATAGGTTTATATGGTTCAATAAAAGATGGTTCCGAAAGGACGATAAATGAAGACACCAAATATTAGTACATTTCTAATAAAGACAATGGAACGAGTTCTAAAATAACAGGATTCACGACATCAAGATATTCATTCGGAAGAATAAAGAAGAAGCAAGTAGATGTCGAAGAAAGAAAATGAAGATGAAAAAGACAAATACAAATTTATGGAATTAAAGGAATAAATAAAGGAAATATTTCTTATAAGCCAAGATTCACCTCCACTGGTTAAATATATTTAGGTAATATATTTGACCTATTCCACTAAAGTTGGAGAAAAATTTCATGGAATAATGTTTTATCTATCAAAAGGATTGTTATACATGGAAAGTTGATTATTGATTTAAAGACCAAAAAGAAATGATTTTAAAGCATTAAGAAGAAATTGACAACATTTAATACAGATTATTATCTACATCTATAACACAACAAATTTGAATTGAAGAAATTAAAGATGAGACTATGAGGAAAACTAAGATCAAAGAGAAAATCAAGTTTTGAACATTAGACATCATCTATAAATATAAAGAAAGATGAATGAAACTAAGAAAATCCCAAATTAATAAATAAGGTTAATGGAATTAAAAAAGAAAATTTGAAGTCAATTAAGAAGAAATTTACAAAGTTTAGGGCTAAATTTTTCTAAAATGACATTTTTATCCTTGAACTTGATTTTATTGGAATTAGTCCCAAACTAACCTAGCAGCCCAAAATAATGTTTTAAAACCCTAAATAGGTTAATAAAATCAATAGGGAAATACTGGAGTCAATTGAAAAAGGAAAAACTAAAGTTTGAAGATCAATTGGGTAAATTGATCAAAATGCCCTTAAGTTTGGTCTTACTGAAGGATGGCTATAATTTTGAGACTAATGGATTAAATTAGAGACTAGGGATGAATTATTTTCAGCCAACAAAGAGAGGTAATAAAATAGAAGAATAGTTTTTTATATGCAAAGAGTGAGTGACACATGGCAATTGAACATAAACCTTTATGGTCCACCAACCCTCCCTCCCTCATGTCCCCTTAAACCATATGGTTTTAGCACACTTTTAAAACCCTATTTTTACCATGTATTCCTAGAAGCCCCTCCTCTTTTTTTTTTTTTTCTTGAAAATTCCTTGAGGTAAATACTTAAAACCCTAGCAATACCCTAATCCTTTTAGTTGAACCTTAATTATCCTTTAATCTTACCACTAACATAGTGTTTAATCTTGATCATTTAGGTTGTTATCAAGGAGAATAGATAACAAGGGGCTCCCAAAGTCACGGCCTGGTGGGTAGTTAAGGTAAGTATGTGTTTTATTAAGCTTAAGCAAGGTTTAGAAGCTTTACTCCTAAGTTTAAGCATTAACTAGTTAGTTATTTTGTTAGATCTTGTTGTGTATTTAAAAATTCATCTTAGAAGGCACTTTGGAGTGGAAGCCAACTTTGGAAGTAAGGAAATTTCTAAAGTTCTTCAAGGGTGAGTTCATAAACTAAGCTTAATTTGATGATTGGTGATGTTCTAAAGTGTTTAGCAATCATTTGGTGCCCTATTGAATGATATGTGAACGATGAGATGCATATGACATGTTAACTACCACACATATTGCACAATAGAGTCCATATTTGTTTGATTAATGGGTTTTGATGATGATAGATATGTTAAGTTGATGATTAAGTGAAGTTTGATAAGTTGGAATTGAGACTAAAGTAAGAAATTACATGATGAATGAAAGAGGAATTGTTGCCACCACTTATATGTTAAATATTGGAGATATTTTCTTGATTTTAGATTTGATTTGAGTGATAAATTGTAGTAAATTAATGATTGGTGTAATGATTTGTAGATTTGGAAGTAGTTTGGATAGTGGTTTTTATGAATATACTGAATTACATGTTGCAATTGATGAAATTGGTAAATTGATGCATAATTGAGTTAATGATGGACTAGAATCTTCCAACAAGTATGAGGTAATTTTGAAGTAGTGATAAATGTTATAAGGTACTTATTAATTATAATATTTATAATAGTCTTTTATTTAATTCCCTTATATTTTTTATGGATATTGCACTTAATCACTCTTTATTTAGATTCTAGAGCTTTGAAATGCAATTTATGATTTAATAGAAGAATTATGTAAAAACTGAAGCAAAAATATCAATTTTACAATATTAGGAAGCATGACACAATAAAGAGCATGATTGTGTCTAAGGCCGTATAGAATAAAACAAGATGGAGCATTTTTTAAGTAGTTGTGCAAGCAACCGTGTAGAAGTACATGGGTAAGAACACAACCATGTCAAAGAGTGTGTTAAAGGCAATTTTCAAATATCTTTAAAACAAAATGGTACACAAGCAATAGCACAATTGTGCCATAATCGTGTAAAGCAAAAATTCAACTTTCCAAATTTGATTTCCAAGCTCAATTTTACTTTCCTAAAGCACAATTCATCTTGAAGATTTGATTTCCTTTCAAGAGTAGCTGAGTTTTCTAAAATCTAGATAAAACATTACTACCTATTGAAGTAAAGAGACCTAATTTATGAAGAGCTCGAGTTTTCTCTAGGAAACTAAAACTTTCCTTACTAGGTAGTGATTGAGGGTTGTATAAGGAGTATGAATTTCCGACTAAAGGGAGAGAGTTTTAGAGTTATAATAGTATTGTGATAGATTTTAGTATTATTTTTTATTTGATGCTCTTCTTTATGCACACTTTTTATATTGTCACTTTTAAATTCAATATGTTACTAGCTTAAATTTTCTTTTGTACTTGAGTATGATAAGCCCTAAAATGATCATGTAATTTTTTTATTTATTATTCAATGAAATTATTATTATTCGTGTGATCCAATTATGTGTTCTTCATTGTTTTCAAATAAATATTATCGACATATTAGTTTGAAGTTGGATTTCTTATATAAAGATTGAAAGATCCTATATTAGAATAGATTTATCATAATTGGAAATAGTTGTATGTAATCTTATAGATAGGACAGCGTAAATCTTTCAAATTAGGATAAAACCTAATAGCGGAGTTTACAGATCGAATGTGATGTGATTCTTAAGGTTTTGATTAGGAAGTAATTCCAAATAACCAATATAGAATTAAGAATTAGTAAACTCCAGAGTGCTATTAGTTCAAATTAGGTATTCCCATGGTTCAACAATATAATAACAAAATTGAATAATATATATTTAATTACATTAGTAGTTCTAGAGGGATTCAATATCTATGTATACTTTTAGTGATTGTTGTTTTCTTTTAAATACTAGTTGTTTTATTTCACTTCACTTGATTTTTCATATTAGATAATAAGAGAAAAGGTAATTACTAGTACTCATAATCCTTGTGAGATTAACACTCGATATTAATATCCACTATACTATAAAATTGATAAGTACACTTACCTATAGGTCTAAAGTAGTAAGATAGGTTGATATTAAGTCTTTGGCACCATTACTAGGGACTAGGATATTAAGAATACCTATATCTTGTTAATCTAATCATTATTTCTTTTATTGTTTACTTTTCATTAATCTCTATTTTCCATAATTTATGATTTTCTTCTATTGTTTATGCCAAGAGGACATTGAAGAGAAAGTCAAAGATATCAAGTTTTGGCTCAAGACTCTAACAATAACCAATTAATCAACATGACTAATGAACAAAATGAGAGAACAATGTTTGATTATTCAAGCCCATCACTTGCAGGAGCTAACTCAAGTGTTGTTAGGCCTACAATTGCAACTAATGATTTTGAAATCAAACCTAACATTATATAGATAGTCTAATAGTTTATTCAATTTGATGGGTTGTAGGATGAAGATTGAAACGCACATATTGCAAGTTTTTTAGAAAACGACAACACCTTTAAAAATAATGGGGCCATAGATGATGCCATCAAGTTACAACTTTTCCCTTTTTCTTTAAGAAGTAGAGCTAAACAATGGTGGAATTCTCTTCCTAGAGGTTTGATCACTACATGTGACTAGATGGCAGAGAAATTCCTTACAATGTATTTACCACCAACAAAGACTGTGAAACTACAAAACGATATCTCCTCTTATACTCAAATAGAGTCTGAGATACTATACAATACATGGGGTCAATTAACATAACTAATTAACAATAGATTCAATTAATCAACAATTAACTTAGTGGGCTTAATACCAAAATTAATTGGGTTCACCTTTTTTTGGGGCCCAATACCCTAAATTGAGCCTTAGTAAAACATGTAGACTTGATCTTAGGGAATTAAACAATTAAAGCCTAATGGAACAATTAAAAATAATAATTAGCAACTATAATAACATAAATTACTTTAATCTATAATTGCTAAGTTGCTGGCTCAAAATTTAGTCAAAGGTTAATTGGGCCATCTTACCCCTTGTTAGGCTTGTAAATAGTAAAGAGCCTTAGGTAAATAATAGATAAAGCTTAGAATTTATAAAAGAAATCAACTAATTAAAACAAACTTACTAGTTTATAATTTTCTCATTTAGATGCATATTAATCGAGTAATTGTGATTGTTAAGAATCGACTTTCAGCTTCAAGATACCTTTAACCTTCTAGGTATACAATAACATGTGTGTTGCTTGCTAAGATAAAAAAACCCTAATTAAACTAAAATCAAACTTGGCTAAGTGTCTAGTTGTTGCTTGTGTGTCACAAGCTATTTCTCTAAGCTCATTTCTCTCTTTTGGAACATAAAGCATGAGCCCATTATATGTAAAGCCCGTAACCAAGGTCTGGTCCATTACTAAAAATCCTTTAGAAGAGTTTGGACACTTAGTAGGTAAGGGTAGTTAGGAATGTTAGGTATAAATAGATCTTAGCCATTAGATTAAATAAATATGGGCTATCCATTGATAAAGGGCTCTTATATATAAAGGGAAGTCCCTCTCATTTGTTACACATCCAAAATATAAACACTTTTCTTACACTTGAGTATATTCTCTCTTTTTAAGCTATCTCACTAGAAAGTGTATTATTGTGTGTTTTGGATCGGAAGGTTGACTTGGCCTCTCTACAGGAAGCCTAGAGAGTCTAAGTGCCACACATGACAGTCCTAGAAGTATTCTACACATGACATTTGGTATCAAAGCAAGTTCTTGGTGAAGATAGAAGGAAAGCTTATGTTTGAAATCCTAATGGATTATGTTAGAACCATTATGACTCCTTTAGTGAATGAGGAGTACTCTCTTTAAGGAAGGTCTCAAGGAAATAGAGCCTCTATGGAAGTTAGGGTAGCTAAGGTAGGGTTAGCCATAACAAACAAGGTATATTAAGTTCAAGAAGTTAAGGAAGGTTTGGAGAGGCTAGAAAAAAAGCTAACAAGTGAGATGTTGACTACCCTGAATAAAGCCCTAAGCAATTTATAGAGAAAGGATGTTGCCTTGTAAAAGATGGTTAAATCCTTAAGGAAGGGGCTAAAGGAGTTTAGGGGTTAAGTCTAGCAACATTTTGAGGCTAAATACAAGCTAGCCCAAATAGGGGCAATGTCATGAGTGGAGGTATCTAAACCCAAGAACTTCAATGGGTTTAAGAGTGTAAAGGAAATAGACAACTTCCTCTAGAGCCTAGAGTAGTACTTCGATGCCATCAAAGTGTTAGATGATGCATCAGGACTAAGAGCAAGTTTGATGTCCTTAGATGATGTGGCCACCTATGGTAGAGGAGATGGTTCGATGTAGCTACGTGAAAGATGGAACAATTAGGACCTAGAAAGAATTTAAGGTCAAGTTGAGGGTCTAGTTTTATCCAAGCAATGTTGAGTGAGAGGCTTAAGTAAGAATGAAGAAGATGGAGCATAAGGCATTTATTCAGGAATATGTGCAGAAGTTCTTAAACCTGCTACTGGAGATCCTTGACATAAGTGATAAAGATGTTATGTTTGCCTTCTATGATGGCCTACAAGGGTGGGCCTAAATATAGTTGGAAAGTCATGGAGTTTAACCTTTGGTCTAAGTCATGGCTATTGCTAAAAACCTAATAGAGTTTTGACCCAATGAATGGCCTAGTAGAGAGGCAAGAGAATGTAAGTAGGGAGTAGGTGGGGGAGCCTAAAAGGAGATGGACTCGAGCTCAAGGAGAGAAGAAGGTATTTCAACCTAGAGGGATAGAGTTTGCATAGATGAGAGGAAGTAACCCAAAAAAGGGCATCTTGTTTCTTTAGCAAAAGGCCACATAAAGCTAGGGAATGTCCATTCAAAGATTGATTAGCAGCCCTAATTGCAAAGGAGAATGAAGAAAAGGATGTTTAAGATCTCCAACTTAGGGCATTGAAGCGATTGGGCTCCATATAAAGCAAACCTACTATAGAACCATGAAACTTAATGTACATGGAACTAGTTGTTGTAGGTTGAAGGGTGAATGCCTTAGTGGACACTGGAGCAACTAGCATCTTCATCTCTAAGGAAGTGGTTGAGAAGTTAGGCCTCAAGGTATAGAAAGGTAAAAGGTGTCTAAAGATGATGAACTTAGAAGAAGTTCCTATGATTAGGGCAATTCAAAATGTTGACTTTTGAGTTGGACAATGGAAAGAAAATGGAGAGATAAGTTAAAACTAGAGGTAATACCTATGGATGACTATGAACTTGTAATTAGCATAGCCTTTATCGACTGAGTTAGCTCTCAAATCGCTTTATTAGTAAATTGTATCATGATAATGGAAGAAAGGAAATAATGTGTGCTTCCAATTAGCTATAAACTTAGATACACCAAAAAAACTTTTGTACTCTGTATAGGATGATGATGGGTCAAAGTTAAAGAAGCTTATAATGTAAACCCTATGGACTATGGACCTAAAGGCACAAGAAGTGCAAAAGTTGAAGAGGAACTGATGTGCTTAATTAATTCAAGCACATGAACACAATCCAATTAGAGAATTCAACAAGACAAAATCCCTAAATTGGCGTAAACACAATCTCAATGGTGTGAAATCAAATTAGATATATTACAAAGGAATTCCAATACCAATCAAATTACATATAAAAATGCAATTCCAATATCTAAAATTGGTTTGTAATCCTAGCAATATGAACCCTAATTTGGAGTTAAACAACAAGTAGAAAAATGAACCAATTATCACTAAATATTACACACTAGCAATAAAAGGATGCAACTTAGAAGATCTTGATATTACTCACAAGAAATTCCAAGCTAAACTTGCCACAATTTACTAGAAAATTGATAAGAGTGGATGCTTAGTAAGAGGGACTCTCTCACATGGAACAAAAGTGTTTGTTTTTCAAATTGATAAAAGCCTCCCAAAAACCCTAGTTAGCAAGTATTTATATTTGCTCCTATTAGGGTAAAATAAACCAAAAAATTACAAAGTTGCCACTAGATGGCCAGTTTAAAATCACAATTACAAGTGCAAAAATGGTCTTCAAATTGTCGGCTCTTCAAGTCAAGTGAACACATTATGGACCGTTAGATGTAAGTCCAAGAATGTCCCCAATTTGATCCTTAGCATGTTTTTATTCACCATCCTGTAAAACCAATAAATGTACCTACTAGAATACACAACAATTATGTAATACACAAGTAGATACTATATCAACATCCTCAGGGTTTAGTTGTTCATGGAGGATCCTCATAACTAAGTTTTGTAAACCCTTAGCTCGGGCTCTAGTGATTGGTCCTATGGGAATCTGATTCCTATCATCTCCTCGGCTTTAGGAAGATTTGCCCTCAAATCTGATAGGTCATCATAAATGTCATTTGGTAAATATGGTGACAAATCTGCAACAATAAAAGTAGCTGATATGCTATATTCCCCTGGTAACTCTATTCTATAAGCGTTGTTGTTGATGCACCTGACAACTTTGAAAGGTCTATCTAATTTAGGTAATAGCCTTTGCAATTTCTTATGAGGAAACCTGTCTTAGCTAAGATTAATCTAGACTAAGTCACCTAGATTATAAATTTTTCTTTTCTTGTGCCTGTTTCCCTGAAGTTTTTGTTGCTTTATGTCTTCTAAAGGCGTTCAACTGTCTTCTCATGAAGTTGTTGAATCTCTTTGGCTCACTTAACTCCACCTAGGCTCTCTTCCTTTATTGTTGGTCCTGCTATAAGATCCAATGGAATAGTAGGATTATAGCCATACACAACTTCAAAGGGAGACTTATTAGTTGAATTATGAGTAGACCTATTATAAGCAAACTCGATAATAGGAAGACATAAGTCTCAATCAGTAAGATTATTGCCAACTATTGCTCTTAGTAATGTGCTAAGAGTACGGTTAACAACCTTGGTCTAGTCGTCAGATTGTGGATGGCATGAGGTACTGTACATAAGTTTAGTACCAAGTCTTCTCCATAATGTCTCTAGAAGAAGCTAACATACTTAGTGTCTTTATCAAACACTATACTGTATGGAACACCATGTAATTTAACAAGCTCTTACATAAAAAGGTTAGCTATAAAGAGGGCATTATTTGTTTTGTGACAAGGCATAAAATGGGACATTTTGCTGAATCTATCAACAACCACCATGATAGAATCCTTTCCCTTTTGTGTCCTGGGTAGACCCAACATAAAATCTATACTGATATCAGTTTAGGGTTTGGTTGGTATAGGCAAAGGCATATATTCACCCTGAAAGTCTTTCTTTCCTTTTGCCCTTTTGCAAACTCCACACCTTTCTAATACCCTATGAACATCCTTTATCATACCCTTCCAATAAAAATTTTCATTCAACATGGCTAGGGTTCTCTTCTCACCAAAATGATTAGACAATCCTCCTGCATGTGCTTCCCTCACCAACAATTCCCACACAGACCCACAAGGTACACATAATTACCTAACTTTATATAAAAATCCCTCAATCATGTAATAGCCCTCAAACATCTTTCCCTCATAACATTTCTCAATAATTGTTCTCAAATAATCATCATGCATATACTATTTCTTCAGCAATTCAAAACCAAGTAGTTTCGATTGAAGAGAAGTGATAAGTACATACTTGCGTGACAAAGCGTTAGCTACCATATTCTGGTTACCCTTCTTATACTTAATCACATATGCAAAACTCTCTAGAAACTCCACCTATTTGGCTTAGCGTTTACATAGATTTTGCTAACCCCTGAAATGCTTCAATGACTCATGATTCGTGTAGAAGATGAATTCTCTCAAAAGGATATAATGCTGCCACATCATCAAAGTCCTCACTAAGGAATAGGATTCCTTATCATATATGGAGTAGTTCAAAGTTACACCACTCAACTTTTCACTAAAGTAGGCAATAGGCCTCTTATCCTACATCAACACAGTACCATTCCCTATCTTAGGAGCATCACATTCTAACTTAAAAACCTTATCAAAATTAGGTAAAGCCAATATTGGAGAACAAGTAAGTTTTTCCTTTGCCTCTTCAAAACTCTTTTGGGCCCACTCACCCCAAATAAATGGAACATTTTTCTTAGTCAATTCAGTTAATGGACTGACAATGCTACTAAAATTATGGACAAAGCGCCTATAAAATAATGCTAGTCCATGGAAACTTCTTACCTCTACGACTGATTTAGTGTTAGCTATTCTCTAATAGCCCTCACTTTCTCCTCATCAACCTTGACACTAAAACCAGATACAATAAATCCCAAAAATGTTATCTCAGTTTGGTAGAAGGAATACTTCTGGAGATTTGCAAACAACTGTTGTGTCCTTAAGACTAAAAATACCACCTGAAGATGCTCCACATGATTTTTTAGGTTTTTGCTGTATATGAGAATATCATCAAAATAAACAGCAACAAATTTACCTATAAACTCCTTCATTACATGATTCATTAATCTCATAAATGTGCTAGCAGCATTACTCAAACCAAACAGCATAACCATCCATTCATATAGTCCATAGTATGTTTTAAAAGCAATCTTCCATCCACCTCCATCTCTCATCCGAATTTGATGATATCTGATTTTAAAATCCACCTTAGAGAATACTTATGCACCATACAATTCATCCAACATATCATTAAGTCTAAGAATAGGATACTTGTATTTGATGGTAATTTTGTTGATGGCTCAACTATCAATGCACATTCTCTAAGTACCATCCTTCTTAGGGATAAGAAGAGTTGGAACAACACAAGGACTAAGACATTCCCTGAAAAAACCCCGTTCGACTACCTCATCTACTTAACATTTTAATTCTTTAGCCTCCTTAGGATTCATGCGATACGCAGGTCGATTTGGCAAAACTGACCCAAACAAGAAGTCAATGGCATGCTCTATACCTCTCAAAGGTGGTAAACCTCTGGAAAATCATCAGTAAAAAGGTCACTATACTCATCCAATACTTCAGATACTGTAGGGGGTAGATGTTGACGTCTCTCCATCCTAGGGCATATCTCAACTGCAATAAGTATACTGGGCTCTCATCTTTTATGGCCTCCTCCAACTCACTCTATCCCATCAACAAGACCTTTTTCCTCCCAGATTCTTTAGCTTGTTTTAGAACCACTTTGATCTCTGATGGTCTACTGATATGTTGCTAAACCTCTTGGACCTCTAAAAGTGACATTGGGTTCAAGATGATACGTTTACCCTCTTTCTGGAATACATATGTATTTCTAAAGCCATCATGTAAGACCTTCCTATCATATAACTAAGGTTTGTTAAGCAATATATATGATTCACACATAGGAAGAATATCACATTCAATCTTGTCATGATATTTATCCCATGTACTGAAAGGTACCCTAGCTCTCTAGGTTACATGGAGACTCCTCTATTTACTTAGCCAATGTAATTTGTAAAAGAGGTCAAGGCTCGGCATAGTACACTAGTAGACAAATACAAATCACTTGACATTGTTGCTTACTAACTTCAATAAGCCAATAATACACTACACCACACACACCACGACAACACACTCCTACACACCCACGATGCAACAAGCAACCAATGCAACATACACTTCCCCACACTTCAATTATGGCAACAACAAGTTGATGCAATAATTAAACAATTCCAAATAGCAAGTTAATGAATTTAACTAAGCAAGTTTTTAAGCATCAATATTCAATAACTTCCACACTTTAATGCTTGTTTTGAAATTCAAAATTTCCTACTATTATTCCCTTTCTAATCACGGTACAAACACATACCTCCACTTCACGTGTAACACCTTCTTCACATCTCAAACTTACAACAAGCCACAATTTCCTTCACTATGCACTCACACCGCCACACATATACAACACAAACATGGTGCAACTCCTTTTAAACCACAACACCACTTCACATATAGCACTTCCTCACCTTAATACACTCAACACTTCATGGCAACAATTCAAATACAATCTTAATGCAACCTTCTCCACAAATGGTAAGAAGCAATTCAAATTCAAATAACACACAATCAATGCTACATAATGATTTTCTTCAAAATTAAAGAAGGTGTTTGAATTTCAAATATTTTCCTTATCTCCACGCAATGCAAAACTAGAAATTGTAAAGGATAATCTCAAATTCCGAAATTATAACAAGAAATCCACTTTTCTTTGTTCCAATTTCCACTTTTCCCAAATGATCACAAAGGATCACTACTTCTTCCCCATGGAAAACTCAAGGAAAACAATGCTACCACAAGTATTCCACGTCCACTTCAATCAACAACAACAAGAATGCAACAAAATCTAAAATCACTACTATAAATCACTTCAACAATTTCGGATCAAGAATTCAACTTCAAGAACCTTAATTGTCAAATGAAGCTCAAGTAATTCCCTTCCTCAATTCCTATGCTCTGATACTAAAAGATGATGTGCTTAATTAATTCAAGCACATGAACACAATCCAATTGGAGAATTCAACAAGATAAAA
Source organism: Laguncularia racemosa (assembly GCA_037954665.1). Lineage (NCBI taxonomy): Eukaryota > Viridiplantae > Streptophyta > Magnoliopsida > Myrtales > Combretaceae > Laguncularia > Laguncularia racemosa. The sequence continues at coordinate 855,290 of JBBMOL010000211.1, forward strand.
TCCCTAAATTGGTGTGAACACAATCTCAATGGCGTAAACCTAAATTAGATCTATTATAAAGGAATTCTAATACTAATAAAAGTACATATAAAAATTCAATTCCAATCTCTAAAATTGGTTTGTAATCCTAACAATGTGTACCCTAATTTGGCATGAAACAACAAGTAGAAAAATTAATAAATTATCACTAGATATTACACACTAGCGATAAATGGATGCAACTTAGAAAATCTTGATATTTCTCACAAAACATTCCAAGCCAAACTTACCATAATTTCTTGGAAAATTGATAAGAGTGGATGCTTAACAAGAGGGACTCTCTCACACGGCATAAAAGTGTTTGTTTTTCAAATTGACAAAAGCCTCCTGAAAACCCTAGTTAGCAAGCATTTATACTTTCTCCTATTAAGGTAAAATAAACCAAAAAATTACAAAGTTGCCACTAGGTAGCCGATTTAAAATCGCAATTACTGGTCTTTAAGTACTCGGTTCTTCAAGTTAAGTGAACACATTGTGGACCGTTAGATGTGAGTTCAAGAATGTCCCCAATTTGATCCTTAGCATGTTTTTATTCGCCATCCTGTAAAACCGATAAATGTACCTACTGGAATGCACAACAATTATGTAATACACAAGTAGATACTAAATCAACATCCTCAGGGTTTAGTTATTCATGAAGGATCCTTATAGCTAAGTTTTGTAAACCCTTAGCTCAGGCTCTAGTGATTGGTCCTATGGTAATCTGATTCCTATCAGGAAGACTTAGGCAAAAAGGCCCTAAGAGCTTCCTAGACCTAATCTAACTAAAGAGAAGGTAGACTTAAAGAAGGAAGGGCCTACAAGAGAAGAGGAAAGTACTTCGATCCAAGGGGAAAAAGACCTTAAGCTTAAAGAAGTACTAAAGGAGATTAAGACTAGTTTAGCTTAGGATTCTCAAGCTAAGTTGGTGTTGTAGCAAGAAGGCCAGACTAAGAAGTATTGGATAAAGGATGGGCTATGTTACAAGAAGGGATGAAGGGTACATATCCAAGATTGTTAGGGTTTATAGAGAAGGATCTTTGAAAGACTCCATGATCCAAGAGATCTTGAATACCTGGATGTCTACCAAACATTAGCTAAGGTAGAGAACAAGTTTTTATGGCCTATGATGTTAGAGGAATCTGAGGCATTCATTAAAGCTTGCCCAGTATGCTAGTTAGAGAAGGAGTAGACTATGGCAACTATCAAAAGGAGAATTCTTGCAAGTATTAGACAAAAAGGTAGGAAAGAGGTAGAAAAGATCCTCTAAGGGTACTTGACAAGAAGTCTAAGCCAATCATCTTGCTTAGAGTACTTAGTAAAGTGGAAGGGTCTATCTCTAAGTGAAGCAACTTAGGAGAATGTTATTGATTGTGCACCATTTGGATACCTAGTGAAGTAGTTCTCCAAGTAGCGTAAGGCAATGGCAACATTGCTAACTTATGTGGGGGAGAATGTCATGGGTTGTTTCTTTAAGCCCATTTCTCTCTTTTGTAATGTAAGGTATGAACTTAATATATGTAAAGCCCTCGACCAAGGTCCCGTCCATTACTAAGAATCTTCTAGAAGAGTCTGGACACTTTGTAAGTGGGAGGTAGTTAGGAATGTTAGGTAGGAATAGATCTTAACAATTAGATTAGTTAAATTTAGGTCATCTATTGATGAAGGCCTCTTGTATGTAAGGAGGAGTCCCTCTCGTTTGTAACACATCTAAAAATACAAATACCTTTCTTACTCTTGAGTGTATTCTCTCTTTCTAAGATAACTCACTAGTAAGTGTGTTTTTACATCTTTTGGATAGAAAGGTTAACTTAGCCTCTCTATAGGAAGCGCAGAGTCTAAATGTCGCACAAAACGGTCCTGAAAGTATTCTACATGTGACATGTGCATGGTCATCTCGAGTTAGTTAGCAATGCTCGGGCTTAGGCTAAGGCCGTGGTCTTAGTTTAGTAACCTTAATAATTAAGAACGTATATCAACAATGAATGGCTTAGTGAATTGCTGACAAGCTGAAATTGCATCAGATAACAACCATTGTAAGTGAAAAGAAGGTATATTGAGAGTTGTTTGAGGATTATGAGTCCTAATGGGTGATACGATATGGATGGACTATGGCCAGTGAAGATCGTATAATGGTGATGACACTTAGACGAGGCTATTAAGTTTTGGTGTCACAACGTAGAGTCTAACTACTTACATTAACTCTCGATTATCTCTATGGTGGAATCGAACCTAAGATCCCCTACTTAGTTGTTTTGAGTGATGAGTGCTCCCATGCTGTTTGTGTACATTGATGAAGATAATTAAAAATTGATTGATTGTTTGCTGCATTTGAATGTAAGCCTACATTACATCTACTTGTGTTTGTGTTACTATGTACTAGACTCTTATAGCTCGCTCCCCTTTCTTTTTCAAGTGAAGGTAACTCTGTTGTAGACCTTCTTTACAACTCCATGGGATATGACTTCGAGAAGGAGCTTCAAGCACACATAGGCAACGTAGTTGATAATGAAGAATATTAGTTAGATTGCTTTTAGATCATAGATTTGTAGGTAGAATTAAACCTTTGCTAAGAGGATTATTGAATGCACCATATTGGACTTTATAGACTCTTATATATTTTGGAATCCAATAGTGCCCTAAGACCTTTAATCTATGATGAACTTTTAGTTTAGGTTTGGTTTCCAATTTCCTACTAAATAAAATCAAGTCAATCCTCAAGTGTTTATACAAAATTAGTTAACGATTTCACAATAATAAATCTAGCTCAAAAACTAAAATAAATCATATAGAGCCTTACGTGTTTTACTTGAGTGAAACATAGGACAAACTGTTATTGCCTTTTGAAGTTTCAAGGCGTAGAAACAATGTATAAAACAACAACATAACTACAATATGAAGACCAATATTTTGAGAAAAGTATTTGAATATGTGTTAAATCATATTATGATTGTTTAGGTTTTTGAACTAAATTGTAGAGGATAATACTTATTGAATCCTCATAGACTAAAAAATTCATTTTGAAGTTGGCTATATTTATTTCCCTGTAATTTCTGTGATTTAGCTTGATTGTAGAGGTAAGTGATACAAAAGAAAGGACTAGAGACAGTATTAAAGTGATTATAGGAGTAATTGACTGTTGTAACACTCTGAATTTTTCTTTGATATAGTAGAATGAATTGGTAAAGCCAACTAGGATCTCAACAAATAGAGGTTGGGAGAGTAGACTGGCATATAAGGCAAAAACACTATAAATCACTATATGATTTTGTTATTCCTTACTTTATTTATTTATCTATTTATCCATTGGCTTTTACAATTCATTTACTATTTTGATTTTACAAATTCCACTACCAAAATTGTTTAATTTGAATCAAATATCCGCTAATAAGTAATCAAAGGAAGTTGTTTGGATAGAAAAGCTTTTAACCCCCCCCCATCACTTATTAGGACTAATAACTGATATCAAAGCTTAACTTGATATTAATTGAGTCTAAAGATCAATGGTGAAGAATTTGATAGTTCAAACGACTAAGGCACCCTTTTATGGATTTAATTCTGCTTATCAGAAATACAGGATGGAAACTTTCATCACTGCTTTAGGCTATGAGACATAGGACATTATTGCCATAGGAGATAAAACAATAGTAAGAGATGTTAGCAATCTAAATGATAAAAAGAAGGCAATGGTAAATTTGGAAACAAAAAATTTGTTACTCATGACCATTTCTTCTTCTAAGTTTTATGTGATCTTATAGTGCTAAACAACTAAAGAAATTTAGGATGCATAGTGTGAAACACATGAAGGACCCAACACTATAAAGAACATTGGAACCAACACTTTTATGTACCAATATAAACTTTTTAGAATGCTATTGGGACAAGAGATTAAAGAGACCTTTGATAGGCTCATAATAGTCACAAATGAATTATCATCCTTGAAGAAGAAAATTATAGATTAAGATTTAGTTCAAAAAGTTCTTAGGATTTTACTAAAAGCATGAAATCCTAAGAAGACAACAATTGAGGAAGCTTGAGATTCGATTGCACTCACATGATGGCTTATGAAACCAATGTACTCAAATAACAAAATAGTGAAAATAAGAACAAGATAATTGCATTCAATTCAAAAGACAATAGCTTGAGTTGATAAAGGATTATGACTTGGAGATTTTGTATCACTTAAGGAAGTCAAATGTCATAGTTGACGCTCTTAACAAAAAAAGGTAGATGAATATCACAGCCTCGATCATAAGTCAAAAGGAGATCTAAGAAGATTTGAGGAAGTTGGACATTAAGATCATAGTTGAAAAGGTTGGAGTAATATACCTTGATTGAGAGGGTGAAGTAGGCATAAGCTAAGAATCCAGAAATGAAAGATCTATGGAATACTATGACTTTAGGAGAAGACTTGTACATATGATTGACAAAAATGGAGTGATTAGATATAAGAATCAAATATAGGTGCCAAATAATCCTAAGATTGAGAAAGAGATTTTGAAGGAAGCTCATTCTTTAGCGGAATAATAATAAAAAAAAAAAGTTGCTAAATATGTGTGCAAATGCTTATTGCGTTAACAGATTTGAATTGATCATTAAAGGCCAACAAGCGAGTTATAGTCTTTACCCACTTTAGATTAGAAATGGGAAAATATCACTATAGACATTGTGATAGCTTTACCTAAGACACGAGCTCGATATGAGATAGTTTTAGTGATCTTAAATAGACTAATGAAATTGGCTCATTTTATACCTTTATAGGTTGGATGTTTTATGGAGAGATTGACATAAATCTATAATAGAAAGATTACTAAACTTCATGGTATGCCAGTATTAATTGTATTAAATAGAGATCCATGCTTTGCCAATAGATTTTTTAGGAGCTTACATGATGCTTTAGGTACCATATTGGATTTAACATAGCTTTCCACCATCACATAGATGGATAGTTAGAGATGACGATCCAAATATTGGAGGATGTGTAGAGGGCTTATGCCTGCCATAGAATTTAGAGGTAGATGGGATGATCACTTGCGAATTCACATATAATAATAGCTATTAGGCTACTATACAAATGGCACCATATGAGGCTTTATATGGATGGAAGTGTAGATCCCCGATCTATTAGAATGAAGTTGGTGAGAGAGATCTTTTGGGACTTGAATTGGTCTAATAGGTTGTAGAGAAGATATGGTGATACAAGACAAAATAAAAGCAGCTTAGGATTAATATAAAAGTTATGTAGATAAAGGAGGTGACCATTAGAGTTTGAAGTAAGAGATCATGTATTTCTTAAGGTGTTGCCGACTAAAAGAGTTGTTCGATATAGAGTAAAAGGAAAATTGAATTTGAGATACATAGGTCCTTATGAGATACTAGAGAGGGTTAGACCAATGGCTTATAGGTTAGCTCACACATAAGCTTATCAAGAGCTTACAATGGTTTCCACATGCCATAGCTAAGGAAATGTATCATAAATCTTGGCACAATAGTTGAGATTAATTAACTAAAAATCTAACTATATTTTACTCACGTTGAGTACCTAATTAGAATCACAAACAAAAAAGAAAGAGTAATGAGGAATAACGTGATCAAGTATTGTAGACACCTCATTTTTACCCCTATCTAGATTTTTTTAATAATAAATAAATAAATAAAAATGATAGAAAATAATAGTAATAGAAGGCCTAGTTTATGAATTAGTAAAAACAAAAATAATAATAAGTAACAAAAAAGAATAATAATAAATGTTTTAACAAAATTAAAGAAATATAGGAACCTCAAATCAATTAGGATCGATAGCTTCAATGCAAATTGATTGCAATAAAAATTAAAACAAAAAAAAACAGCTCAATTTGTTTAAGTCTAGGCCTTGCAAGATATAGAGAGTTGCTAATCACGGGTTCAAGTCCTCACGCTGCAAAACAGGATTTTGTTTTTTCTTTACGACAAGCTATTACGTGGTAGCGATTTACTGGTGGGGGGAATCATGTGCATCGCACGTGATTTTCTTCTTCCCCAAGCAGATCCAAAAAGCAAAAGAAAAAAGAAAAACAAAGAAAAAGAAAAAAAAAACATAGAAAAAAAAAGAATTTTTTATCATTTTTTTTTTTAAAACAAACTAATGGATTTAGGTGTATCTTAAGGATTTATATAAAAAATTAGATTAAAATAAATCTAAATCGGTTAAATCGGAGGTTATTTCTTCTTGTCTAAATTAGATTCAAATCAGAATGGAGACTTATCGGGATTGATTTAATGAGTTTATAAATAGAACTCAACCTCATAAACTCAAAATAGGAAGGAAAATCTCATCTTTGGGTGCAAAAAATCAAACTCCACACCCACTTTCTCACTCTAAACCTCCATGGTCGAACCGCTTGTCCTAGCTTCTAGTGATATCTTCCATGTAAACACTAACCATGAGCAAGACAAGAGAGAGCTTATGGTTGTGTTCGGTGCCACTGTTGTTCCCAAATCCGCAAATCTACATGCTCCAATGGCAGTTTTAAACTAACCTACACCGAACTGCATCGACCTAAATTAAACTCGACCCAAATCGAATCGCATCCAGGTTAGTAGGTTTCATGTTATTATTATTTTGTTATTATTACTAGTTTAAATTGATAATAATATTAGTAAATAAAAAGAAAATAAATAAATAAATAAATAAAAATAATAAAAAATAACAAAAATGATGAAGGACATATGTTTTGAGTTCTTCTTTTTTAGAAAAAAACAAAAACATATATATATATGTTTTCTCATTTAGAAAAATGATTTTTATGAAATAGAATTTTAATTGATGTTTTCAAAACTAGAGAGTTTTAATTTTGTTTTTCAAAATTAAGAAATAAAGTTTAGGTTTAAAAATTTTCTTTAAAAAATTAAAATGATAATAAATGTAAGCCTGACTGTTTTCATAATTAAAATTAATTAATCCATTAAAGTTTTATGAAAAGCGAACTACGACTCGTTTGATCCCAAATAGCAGGTACGTTAGCTCTCTTATGGGGCAACACTAAAAAAAAAAAATTCAAATCATTATTAGTGTAATCGTTGTATCATTTTTTCTAGTATTTTCTTTTTTTTTTTATGCTAAAAAGGATATCATAACATAATTCAGACTTTAGAAGGATAATGTGGTAACTTTAAGGTTTAATAGGATTGCCCCCGAATCGAGAATCTCTAGTTTTTCTTTCTTCTTTTTTTCTAAAAAAAAAAAAGAGAGAGATTCTATCAACTAGTTGTTTATATTAGAATTAATCTGCTTAATTAATTTTAATTTAGTAATATTTCCCAACACCAGTTAAGTGGTGACTCCAAATAAATAATGAAATTCCTAGTTTAAGTCAAGGATTTATATTGGATGTGCATAGGATCTAATATGAATCGAATTAGGAAGATAATATAAAATTTTTAAATTAGACTCGATAAGATGGCAGCTCTACTAGGGACTTGTAGTGGGCTAGCCACCTAAACCTTCTAAAATCATCATTTATAGATATCTTTAATTAGCTCTTATGTTATAAAATGTCGTTTGCACTAATGTTTGTATCTACTCGTGATCTAGGGATTTAATAAATTTTAGTTTTTTTTTTTGTTGTTGAGTTTTCATGCATGCAATTGTATGATTAGATGTGGTCAAACCCAGACCGTCTTAGGATCCTAGGATAGGGAGCCATTGTGCAAGTTCCGGGTGAAGTGAAATATTCACCACTCGGGGCTGATTAGGTTATCCCACTTGAAGCTTCGATATGGCCAGAGATTCATTTCTTCGAGAATATGGGAGGCCATAGAGTTTGGGAACCTTTAAATCCTACCTTCTTTACATACATGAAATCATGAATCAGCAGATGATCAATGATGTAATTTCTTTCTTTGGAGTTCAGATGCAGTCGCTTGTAAAAGAATTTTTTATGATGTTTTGTAAGACATTTGTTTGTAATTAGAAATTTTTATTGTAATTCTGCTAGATGGCTAGCACTATAATCAACCGTCTCCTTTACAAGGAAATTTGGGTTTGTAAACCTTTGGATCCTAAAGTAGTACTGGACCATTGGTTCACCTTAAATAGCCTTGAGGAACAGACCTTCATCTAGAGAAAAATATGGCCCATTCTCTCGCTGATGAAAATGGATGTCAACTTACCTTTAATTCAGGTCATATTACACTTTTAGAAAATTATGCCTGTGGCTTTCTTTATTAGGCCACATGAGATCACGCCAACCATAGAAGAATATTCTCAGCTTCTCTAAGCCCCTCCACTTTCCAATGGGGTATATGTGCCAAATTTAGTGGCTGGGCTAGCAAACATTTTCAGCAAACTTTTGGGAATTCGTAGAGTAGAGATCAACCAAGAATTGGAAAATAGCAATGGGTATTTCCTTCAAATGGATGAATTGGAAGATTGGTTTGTGGCTTAATTCAATGATGGAAGCAAGAAAGATATCTTATGTGGGGATCCCAAGAGTTACAAACAAAGACAAGTTTATGCTTTCATCTTGATAGCATTCACAACTATTCAAGATCTTTTAGATTCATTATAGAGTTGCAGAATTGGTGTTCCAATTTTTGAAAGGAAATCTTACATCTCGGCTTTACTAGTTAAGCAAATTCGAAACCTAAATTTCTTGAAGAAGAAGGATCATGGAATTCTCCGCTCAAACATCAACTGCATTTTAATTTGGTTTGTGAGCCATCTTAAGTGTCTTGGGCTAAGCATGGTTAAGAAATCATTAGCCCAACAAGTAAACCTCATAGATTCATGTGCAGAAAGGATGAAGCTGCTAGACAATCTTTCCAGCCACTGTTGGGTGAAGCTACTCAAGGGTTTTAGTGCTAAGGATATTCTTTGCTAGATAGAGCTACTGTAGTAAGGTTATTCCAATGTACAAAAACTTTTAAGTCATTCCATTGATTAGGCTTAATTGGTGCACGGGCTATCATCCAAATTTACTGGTCCATCAGTTTGGCACCAACCAAGATATTTTATAGGCTATCATTAGAAAGGATCATGGTTAAATTTTAGGACCCAAACATGTTAATAACTGATAAGATTGCCAAATTAGCAGAAGTAATGATGGGAAAATTTTCAGCACCCTCGACACTATCAAAACTCGATTTGGATGATGATCCAAACCGCTCATATTTTACTTTATGTCTTTTATTCTAATAAATATTTGAGAACAATCTTACAGGTACAATGATAATTCTCCATGGGATTCCAATATGTCCTACAACAGTTGAAGGACACAGAATGTTTTCAAGGTGACAATCAAAGACTCGCTGCGATTGTTTTCCATTCCGAGGCATTAGTTCATGAAGACTTATGTTATTTTGTACTTTGTAATTGTTTTATGAACTATTTTTTGTTGTATTTGGTTTTGGGACACTTTCATTTCTTTGTAATTTTCATTTAGGACTAGCCACCTTAAAAGTGGCAAACTTGTAATTTTGACCACTTTCTAACCCTAGGAGTAGTAAGTATAAACACTTGCTTAGAAGAGGGTTTGAGGAGGCCATTTTCCATATTAGAATCATACACTTTCACGTGTGGAATTGGGGTTCATCCTTAGTTCAAAACTCTTATCAATTTCAACCCAAGAATTGGAATTGTGGCGAGTGCGACGAAGGGGAATTGTGAGTCATATCGATTCCATCATTGTTGTATGTTCATTTCTTCTCTAGTGAGTCATATCTAGGGTAGATTTGAATCTTTCTTGGACATATTTGTGGTTGTATTTCATGAACAGCAATCTTGTAAGATTGATTATTCATTGAGATTGAATGTTCTTTAGTGATTGGCATGGTTGGAAGGGTTTGAGTTCATGGTTTGTGAGTTTGTCTTTTTCATCCACTTCACATGTAATTATCTTGTTCTTATTTTTGATTAGTGAAATTGACCATTAGTGGAAGTTAATTGAATCTTTTGATCCATTGGATTGCATCAAAGTTCCATTAAGGTTACGTAATTTCCTAGTCACTTGGACCGGTTTTGTATGAGACTTGAGACTTGTTTTCTTGAGTCATTTGATTGTGCTTGGAAGTGGTTTTGAGTACATCATCTTTTGGTATTAGAGCAATCTAATTTGGATACTTAAGATTGATCACATCCTCATTGGAAGACTTGGTTATAAACATTAAGATTTAACACCATTGTTCATGTAATTGAGACTAGTTTGATTGACATTGTTTCTTTGTCTTTCAAATTGGTTTTGCATGTGCTTAATCTTGGTTTTAGGCACATCATTTTTTGGTATCAGAGCACATGTAATTGATAGTGTGATTACATTTGTACTTTAAATAAATCACATCCACAAACATGTCAAATGATAGTGTGAATGACGGCATTAGCAATGAGGCCAATATCCAAGTGGGTAGCAGACCAGGTCGTCGAAATACAAATGGAAGAACTTTGGATGAATAACTTCAGGACCTTACCATAATTTTTGCTACATTAGCAATAAGAATTGATAGGATGACATTGCCACCACTACCTGTAGTAAACCTTCAGGCACCACCTACAGTAGCTCCTCAAAATGTTAAAAGAGAAGGCGCAGTTAGAGGAAATTTGGGGAGAAGAGTAGAAGGAGATTATTATGCTCTTAGGGAAGATAGAGATGATAATTTTGGGGTTAATCCATACCTAGATAGAGAATTTAGACTACCTCAAAGATTAGAGTATGTGAAGCTACAGATGACTTCATTTGATTGTAGGGGTTCCGCTGATGATCACCTAGACTGGGAAGACCAAGTTGAGGGTCTTTCGAGTGTTATGAGATTGATGATGACTCCAGGGTACGTCTTGCAGCTGTAGAGTTCACAAGTTATGCCGCTTTGTGGTGGAAAAATATGGTGATCAGCAGACAAAGGGATGGAGAGACCGAAATATACAATTGGAGAGACATGAAACGAGTTTTGAGGAAGAGGTTTAGACTAGAACACTATAAGCATGAGTTACTTATGCGTGTCTAGACATTGAGACAGGGGGGGTAAAACAGTGGATGACTACGTACAGGAGTTTGAGACACTAGTGATCAAATGTGGATTAGTTAAACCTCCTGAACAAACCCTAGCACGTTTTGTATCTGGGTTGAAGTATGAGATAGCTTGTGTAGTTGAGCTTCAGAGATATAGTACACTTGATGAGGCTATACAATTAGCCTTGAAAGTGGAAAGACAAAGGAAATCCTATTCATTCCAGGTTACTAGGAGTAGGCCCAGCACTAATTCAAAGCCCATGGAGGTTGTTGGTTAGTTGGATGGGTCAAAGGGAGCAGGTGAGCATTTCAAGGTTGTAGACGAAACTATCCCTATTATAGAAAAGGAGAAAAATGTTTCTGGGAAAGACAAAGAGGTAGTTGGATCTGATTTGGGGCAGATGGTACAAGGGTCAACTAGTGGGAAGATGCGCTAGGATAAATGTTTCAAATGCATGGGAATTGGACATATAGCTATGCAGTGTCCTAATAAAAGGGTAATGACTATCATGGAGGGTAATGAGGAAGAGACTGTCGAGCCTACAGATTTATCCTTAGCCTTATAGGAGTATTATGATGATGAACATGCTGAAATACAAGGATAAAAAGGGAGGAAAATACTCACCCATTAATGTGTTACACCGAGATATAACTATTTCTCCATATACCAGGGACATACAGAGGGAGAATCTATTCCACACACCTTATCATATTCGAGGTAACGTATGTATGCTTTTCATTGATAGTGGTAGTTGTACTAATGTCAAATCTACTGCATTGTTAGAGAACTTACAATTAACCACTAGCTCTCATCTTAACCCGTATAAAGTGCATTCATTGAACAACCGAGGTAGTTTACATGTTACATAGTGAGCAATGGTACTAATCAATATAGGAGATCAGTATAGTAATGAGATTATCTGTGATGTGCTTCCTATGTATGCCTTTCATTTACTACTGAGTCGACCATGACTATTTGATAGAAAGGTATTACATGATAGGTTCAGAAACACTTACATGTTTTAGAAGGATGGTATACGAATTTTATTGACTCCTTTATCTCTATCCAAGGTTTCATTCTTTCCAAAGATTAGTCAGAAGCATATATAGTTCTCCCAGATTTTCAGCCAACAAGCCATTCCAAACATAGTGTTTTAGTCCAGGAAAAGACCTTCTAGATTTGAGGGCAAATCTTTTAGAAGCCCGAGGAGATGATAGGAAAATTTTCAGCACCCTCGACACTTTCAAAACTCGATTTGGATGATGATCCAAATCGCTCATATTTTACTTTTTGTCTTTTATTCTAATAAATATTTGAGAATAATCTTATAGGTACAATGATAATTCTCCATGGGATTCCAATATGTCCTACAACAGTTGAAGGACACAGAACGTTTTCAAGGTGACAATCAAAGACTCGCTGCGATTGTTTTCCATTCCAAGGCATTGGTTCATGAAGACTTATGTTATTTTGTACTTTGTAATTGTTTTATGAACTATTTGTGGTTGTATTTGGTTTTGGGACACTTTCATTTCCTTGTAATTTTCATTTAGGACTAGCCACCTTAAAGTGGCAAACTTGTAATTTTGACCACTTTCTAACCCTGGGAGTAGCAAATATAAATACTTGCTTAGAAGAGGGTTTGAGGAGGCCATTTTGCATATTAGAATCATACACTTTCACGTGTGGAATTAGGGTTCATCCTTAGTTTAAAACTCTTATCAATTTCAACCCAAGAATTGGAATTGTGGCTAGTGCGACGAAGGGGAATTGTGAGTCATATCGATTCCATCATTGTTGTATGTTCATTTCTTCTCTAGTGAGTCATATCTAGGGTAGATTTGAATCTTTCTTGGACATATTTGTGGTTGTATTTTGTGGATAGCAATCTTGTAAGATTGATTATTCATTGAGATTGAATGCTCTTTAGTGATTGGCATAGTTGGAAGGGTTTGAGTTCATAGTTTGTGAGTTTGTCTTTTTCATCCATTTCATGTGTAATTATCTTGTTCTTATTGTTGATTAGTGAAATTGACCACTAGTGGAAGTTAATTGAATCTTTTGATCCATTGGATTGCATCAAAGTTCCATTAGGGTTACGCAATTTCCTAATCACTTGGACCGGTTTTGTATGAGACTTGAGACTTGTTTTCTTGAGTCATTTGATTGTGCTTGGAAGTGGTTTTGAGCACATCATCTTTTGGTATCAGAGCAATCTAATTTGGATACTTAAGATTGATCACATCCTCATTGGAAGACTTGGTTATAAACATTGAGATTTGACACCATTGTTCATGTAATTAAGACTAGTTTGATTGACATTGTTTCTTTGTCTTTCAAATTGGTTTACATGTGCTTAATCTTGGTTTTAGGAACATCAAGTAAGGGTCCTATGGGAAGCCCGAATTGAGAGTCCTAATATAGACCTCGGGGAATTGGATGGTGAAGTGGGAAAATACCGAGCTATTGGAGATTTTTTCATCAACCAATTATACAAGACAGGGAAAAAGATGTACCTTGCTCCTGATGTCACTCAGCCTACACCAGGCAACCCAAGCTTGGAAATGAAAAATTACATTAAACAAGTAAGGGTTTGGATCGAAGTCCCTCTTGAAGCTACAAAAAGCAAGAAAGATGTATGGAAGAATAGATTCAAGGAATCTAATTAAAGGAACAAGGCACTTGAAGGCCAACAGTGGAAAACTTGGGCAAGGGTTAAAACACTGGAAGCTACCATGGACGTAGAGAAGAAAGAGAAAGATCTAATGTCCACCCAACCAAAGAAGAGGAAGCTTAGAAATTGGGAAGTTAGATTATAACATTCTTTTCTTATGTTTTCAATAAAGCATTGAACTCTAAGTTTGCAATATTAATAAAATTTCAGTATTATTATATCATTAATTAAGTGTTGGTTCTTTTGCATCTGTGTGAGCGTCTTGTTTGCATATTCACTAAAAAAAATAATAACAATAAAGAAAAGAACAAAGCCAAGAAAATTGAAGAGTTGCTAATAATAAGAGATCCTTTCAAGGTCCTAAAAGTCACTTTTAAATGGTTAGCTTAACCTAAGACTCATAGTCACTTATTCTAAACATAAAGCCAAAGACCTCTATAGCTTTCTTTCAACTTGAAAGGCCCCATTCATTTCAAAAGGTCTCATATGTCGATTTATCCTTGAAACACAAAACCTTCCAACTCCCTCCAATCGTAAGGGCTACACTTGAACTTTCTCTCTATTAGGAGTTATATAAGCTAGACATATAGACAATTAATTTGTATGGCACATTTTCGAAGTAGTAATTACTAACGAGGGCATAAAGAAGACTATCCTAACTAGCTGTCTTAGGTAACTAAATTCCCAAGAGAGCCAAGTTAAGACTAAATTACTTAATAAGGGAACATAACTCCCAAAGACATCATGAGACATGGTGAATATGGGAAAATCTGGGAAAATAGAAGGATATCTCATTTGTTCAAGTAGTTTAAGATGACAAGAGGCAAACCACATCCTAGACACCAACCCTTAGACACTTGAGAGTTGAGTGTTATTAATGTGAGGTTTTGGACTCATTCCTTAAAGGAGATCCATCTTGAATTTGGTACCTTAATCAAAATAATGTTAGGCATTCATTTTTGCTACCCTAAACACAATAATCCTTTGCCAGCCCCATTGAGCTTATATAAGAAGAGTTTCAAAATTTAACCCTACTATGAATCACCCCACAATGGAATGATTGGGAAGATAGAGACATCAATAATAATAATAATAATAATAAAACTAAAACAGTGCTCACCTTAGTTGCAATAATTGAAAGGTAATTTTTGTCGTGGATAATTTATTTCTTTTGATAAAGTCTACTTTTTGAAAAAACATACATAACCTACAAGAGATAATCACCATTGGGCCTAAAAGAAAAGGAAAAAAAAATAATGAAAGAAAAAGAAAGAAAAGAAAAGAAATGAGAAAAACCTAAAAATGTAGTTAAACCTATACACAATAAGAAAGCCTAACAATACTTGAAAACACCAGGGGCAAATACAAAAATCTAAACATATACCTACCTTCTCTAAAGTCTTTTCTAGATCATTGAAAATAATTTATCTATCCTAAGCAAAAATTGTTGGGCTTGGGGCAAGTAATATTCGAGTTTTTTCTCAAGGTTTCTTGACTTATAAACCCAAGTTGAAATGATGATTCTTTCAAACTAGACCTTAACATTAGTACTTTTCTAAAACCAATAACCAAGAGCTTATATTGCATTACAAGTCCCAAAAAGGCCTAACAGACTGATCAAAGCGTATTACTTCCAAGAGAGACCATAATTTTTGGAATAGAAGTCAAGGGTGACATCTAAATCGAGAGATTGTAAGGAAGTCTTCTTAGATTGAACCAAATAAAAATGAGAGATCTATTTCTAAATGGAATGAGAGAATTGAAAGCCATTCCTCATCGGCATTGTCTGCCCTAAAATTTTAATATTAATGCCCCCAAGAAGAAGATATAAGTCTTAATTACAAGAAACCCCTCAAGAGATGATTGACTGAGCTAAGACACCACTTTTTCCAAGATTAAACCAAATCATCCAAGTAAAATGAGGCAAAGAGTAAGTGATTATTGAGTAGTAGGGGAGGTCTACCTTTTATTTGTATTTTTTGGAACCCTGTCAAACTCTTTACTTGCTAGTAATGTTTAAAAAATATAAATATAAATAAAAACAAGTAATTCTTTTAGATTTGTTTTAAGAAGAAAGAGAAAATTTTCAAAGTTTCCTAGAAAATACTTTAATACCTTGTCGCCTTATTCTTGAATTTAGAAGTGCAATTGTCTAGAAGATTTTTAGAAAAGTTTTAGTTATCGTTTTTTCAAAAGTTTTAAATCATCCTAAACTCTTGACTATTATTGGAAAAATAAGATTTTCACTTAAGAATTCATTATCAGTTAGTTAGCCCATAATGGGGCACTTTCCTAAACTTTCTTCCTTAGGGTTGTGAGTTTAAAGAAACGCTTCCCACTATCTGTCAGTTAGCTTATTATGGGGCACCTTCCTAGACATCTCTTCTTCAAGGTTGTAAGTCTAAAGAGATGCTTCCTGCTATCGGTTAGTTAGCCCATAATAGAGCACTTTCCTGAATAATCTCTTCTTTAAGGGTTGTTAATTTAGTGAGACGCTTCCTAACATCGATTAGTCAGCTCATAAGAGCACTTTTCTAGAAAATCTCTTCTTTAAGATTGCTAGTCTTGTGAGATGCTTCCTATCATCGATTGGTCAGCTCATAAGAGCACTTTTCTATATAATCTCTTTTTTAAGGTCACTAGTTTAGTGAAACACTTTCTATCATCAATTAGTCAGCTCGAAAGAGTACTTTTCTAGAAAATTTCTTCTTTAAGGTTACTAGTTTTGTAAGATGCCTCTTATTATCAATTAGTCAGCTCATAAGAATGCTTTCCTAAACAATCTCTTCTTTAAGGTTGCTAGTCCTATAAGATGCTTCCTATTATGAGCTAGCTAGCTCATAAGAGCGCTTTCCTAAGCAATCTCTTCTTTAAGGTTGACTAGTCCCGTCAGACGCTTCCTATTATCAGTTAGTTAACTCATAAGAACACATTCCTAAACAATCTCCATGGAAGGCTGTTAATCAAATGAGACGCTTCCTATCATCGATTAGTCAGCTCATAAGAGTACTTTTCTAAATGATCTCTCTCTCCAAGTTGCTAGTCTGGTGAACTGTTTCTTTTTTAAGACCATTCCCCAAGGAGTATTAATCATCATAACGTAACTATTTTCTTTTGCAACATGGGATTGTTATCTCATGGAGCATTTTCCTTACTCAAACTTTTGGTTAGATAACTTCCTAGCGGATTTAGTTTTGGATAGCCAGCTGATTATAGCGTTATCTATCCTTTCTCCTAAGTAAAAATGGTGTTTTTTTTGTCTTTATAGATAAGTTTTTCCAAACTTTACTACAAAGAGGGGCAATTGTAGACACCTCATTTTTTCCCCAATCTAAATTTTTTAATAATAAATAAATATGATAGAAAATAATAGTAATAAAAAGGCCTAGTTTATGAATTTGTAAAAATAAAAATAATAATAACCAGTAACCAAAAAAAAATAATAATAAATGTTTTAACAAAATTAAAGAAATATGGGAGCCTCAAATCAATTAGGACCGATAGCTTGAATCCAAATTGATTACAATAAAAATTAAAAAAAAAAACCTAACTTAGTTGGTTTGAGTCCAAGCTTTGTAAGATATGAAGAGCTACTGGTCACGGGGTTCGAGTCTTACGCAGCAAAACAAGATTTTGTTTTTTCTTTAAGACAAGCTACTACTTAGCAGCAATTTATTGGCCGTGGAAATAACATGCATTGCACATGATCTTCTTCCCCGAGCAAATCCAAATAGCAAAAAAAAAAAAAAGAAAAGAAAAAAAACCTAGAAAAAAAAAGAATTTTTTATTAGTTTTATTAAAAAAACAAACTAATGGATTTAGGTGTATCTTAAGGATTTATATAAAGATTCAGATAAAAACAAATCTAAATGAGTTAAATAGAACTCAACCTCATAAACTCAAAAAAGGAAGGAAAATCTCATCTTTGGTTGCAAAAAATCAAACTCCACACCTACTTTCTCCTGTTTCTAAACCTCCATGGTTGAACCGCTTGATCCAGCTTCTAGTGATTTCTTTCACGTAAACACAGACCATGAGCAGGACAAGAGAGAGCTCATGGTTGTGTTCGATGCCACTACTATTCCCAAACCCTCAAATCTATGAGCTCCAATGGTAGTTTCAAACCAACTTGCACCAAACTGCATCGACCCGGATCCAACCTAACCCATACTGAACTGTGTCTAAATTAGTGAGTTTCATGTTATTATTATTATATTATTATTACTAGTTTTAGTTGATAATAATATTAGTAAAAAAAATAAAATAAATAAATAAATAAATTAAATATAAAAAATAAAAAAAATGATAAAAGACATGTTTTGGGAATTTATTTTCTTTTTTTATTGATAAAATTAGGTTTAGAATTTCTCTTTTGTGTTTCTTTTAAAATTTTCTTAATTAAAGGTGTGAGCTTTTCTTTTTAAAAAAGATAAAAACATATATATATGTTTTCTCACCTAGAAAAATTATTTTTATGAAATAAAATTTTAACTAATGTTTGCAAAACTAGAGGGTTTTAATTTTGTTTTTCAAAATTAAGAAATAAAGTTTAGGCCTAAAATTTTTCTTTAAAAAATTAAAATGATAATAAATGTAAGCTCGGTTGTTTTCATAATTAAAATTAATCAATCCACTAAATTTTTATGAAAAGCGAACTACGACCTATTTGATCCCGAATAGCGGGTACGTAGGCACCCTTATGGGGCAACTTTAAAAAAAATAAAAAAATATTTTCAAATCATTAATTGTGTAATCGTTGTATCATTTTTTTTAGTATTTTTTTATGCTAAAAAGGATATCATAACATAATTAAAATTTTAAAAGGATAAGGTAATAACTTTAAGGTTTTAATAGGATTACTCTCGAGTCGAGAATCTTTGGTTTTTCTTACTTCTTTTTTTTCTAAAAAAAAGAAAAGAGAGATTTTTTTGACTAGTTGTTTAGATTAGAATTAGTCTGCTCAATTAATTCTAATTCAATCATTTTTCCCAACTCTAGTTGGGTGGCAACTCCAAATAAATAATGAAATTGCTAGTTTAAGTCGATGATTTATATTATATGAGCATAAGATCTAATATGAATCGAATTAGGGAGATAATGTAAAATTTTTAAATTAGACTTGATAAGTATGCCCAAGTATAGTGGAGTGGCTAGATAGAGCATGAGGCCACATGGTAGCTGGAGGACACGATGAGGACAAAGTAGCTTGAGCTCTTTGAGTGACTAGGCAAATTTTAAGGATGAAATTTCTTTTAAGGGGGGAGGACAAAAAATACCAACAATAATAAATGAGGCTAATGGAAATAGAAAGGAAAATTTTGGAATTAATTATGAAGGATTTATAAAGCTTGAGAACCATTTTTTGCAAAAAGGTCCTTTTTACCCTTGAAATCGAATTTAGATCCGAATTAGCTAGAGCCCCTAAAAATAACTCTATGACTTTAGTTAGGTAAATAAAATCAATTACAAGTTATTTGGAGACAATTGAAAAATGAACTTTGAATTCAGAGTTCAATTGAATAAAATGACCAAAATGCCCTAAGCTTAATTCTATTAAAGAATGGCTAAACTCTCAAGTTCCTAAGGGTAATTTAGGGAAAGGAATAAGTTGATTTATAGCTAAAGTGGAGTGGAAAAAAAAAAGAAAAAAATGTCTTTTACTCTAAAAGGAAGGATACGTGGCATCATTTAACAATACCCCTTAAACCATAGTGGTCCCCTTTTCTTTCTCCTCTTAAACCCTAGCTAAACCTTTCTTTATTAGCTCCATTTGGTAAAAACTTTAGACAACAGCCCCCTCTAAATTTCTAAAATTTCCAAGCAAGGTAAACCCCTCAAAAAACTTAACTTAAACCCTAAACCTAACTCTAATCCCCTCTAAATTAGTTAGTAATCTAGTTTTCTTATGAGTTTTAAGTGAAAAACCAAATGGAGATCTTAGTGAGGGGGCTCTCACAATCACGGTCTAAGAAGAAGTAAGGTAAGTAGATTTTAGTGAGATTTAAGTTAATTTAAGAATGTAAATCCTTAGTCTTAATGTTAAGCAAGATGATTTAATATGAAAGACTGTAGTAGGATCAAAAAATGCTTTAGTTTGGTGACTTAGGATTAGTGGCTAGCTACTAAGCAAAAAGGAATTGTTGATCTCCGTTAAGGTAAGTTCAAAACCTAGTTTGATTGGGCGATTTAGGATGATTAGAAGTAGTTTAATGTGGAAATTTGTGAGTTCTTAAATCTTGATAAGATTCTACTCATAAACCCATGTGATCATGATCTACTTAGAAGATATTAGATGCCATTTGATGATTTTAGATGTTAATTGATGATTTAACATCCTAGATGTAGTGTTAAATACTAGATTAAGTGCTTAAATTAAAGCTTAATGCATGGTGATGTGTTATCTATGCATGGTCTTGTGTTGTTGCCCCATCAATAAGTAAATTGGATCCAAATTTTATTTAAAATCTGATTTAGATGATGAATGATGGTAATTTGATGATTGACGTATGAGTATGTGAACTTAGGAGTGGTTCAGATGATGAATTTGATGTATATGGCAAGTTAGAAGTTGAATTTAATGATATTAATGAATTTATTGATAAATTAGTTAAATTGATTAATAAACTATGAATTTCCAACATGTTTACATGTTCTAGAGGTGATAAATTAGGTTAAATTTGAAGTTATATAATGAATATTAAGTTTAGCAAAGTTTAAGAGTGATTTATGATGAAATTGTGAATTGATTAATCTTATGGTTGTGAATATTTCTTGCTTGTTGAATCAATATGTTCAATTCTGAAAAAAATTCATGAATTATTATGTTTAATTGAATAGATTTTGTTGAAATATGTCTAATTAATGAATAGGAGTTTTCTTGGATGAAAAATAAGGTCTAGTGTTTGAATTGTGTTAGATGTGGGCTAATAAGGATGAGATTTGTTATTTTGAGCATGTTCTAGAATGATGGAGCTGTTTTGGAAATTTATTAGGCTTAAAATTGGAATATAAATGGTTTTTTGAACTATAGAAAGAAATAAAATTATGTAAGCTTTGGTTTGGAGTGATATGGGTCTAAATTGGATAAGTTACAAACTTTCAAAGTTGCAAATTCATAACTTGATGTAATTTAGAAATTTAAGTGTCTTGAAATGAATAAAATGAGCTTTTACATTAAAATGGATAGTGGAGGTAATAAGGATTGAAATGACTTTGGTTTCACTTAATTTGAATTTAAAATAAATAAGTTATGGCTCTTTACAATTGAAGCCTTCAAAAGTGACTAACCTAAACTTGACATTAATAGGTTTAATTAAATTAGACCAACGCTTACCCAATCCCTAGTTTACTCATCCATATAAGCTTAAGGACCACTCTTTCACCCTCCCCACAAATGGCTCGTATGGTTAAACATAATTGAACCAATTAGGCTTAACTAGCTTGACTATATCCTAAATAAACCATGAAAGGAATCAACTTAATAAAATGGACCAAAGTAATTGAGGAGCCCAACACTCAAAATCTAATTGGGCCCATTCCTCTTTTAAAGCTCAAACCCTAAATGGGCTTTATCATGATAACAAACCTAAATTGGGCCTTAAACCATATAAGACCAAAATTGAATTAAATACTTAAAATAAACTAAACCTAGGCATATGATAAAATAAAATGAGCTTACATAACTAAAAGAATCCAAGTCAGACCAAGTCCCAAAACTTATTTAGATCTATTTGTCTTCAGAGCCTATACCTTAAATTAGCCATAACAACTCTAAAAAGCCTAATTGGGCCTTAAACCCTATAAGTCCCTAAATCAACTAAAAGTTTAAAATGGAATTAAAATTTGGTATAATAAACAATAGGGCCTAAGATATAACAAATAGAATAAAATGGACACAATGTACCTAGGTAAATTAACGTAGATTAATGTAACTTAATTGGGTTTAAAAATGGACTCAATGTAATAATTGGACCTAATTATAATTTAATTAGGACTAGTGGGCCTAATTTCAAACATAATTGGGTCTATTATTCTTTAAAGGCTCAAATACCCTAATTGGGCTTTAGACACATCTAGACTCAAATTTAAACAATATAATAGACCTAAGTAAATAAACTCTAAATGATGTGAGCTAAATTAGCTAAAAGGCTAATTAGGTCTTCATAACCCTTAATGGGCCCATAACTACTATGAGCTCTAAGTAGTTTTAAACCAACCCTAGAATAGAATTCAAATGTTTAGAATAATCAATTAACTTAAGTTTTCTCCATTGATGCATAAAATTGGTTCAATCTACTCAATTGGAATTTCAAGCTATAAATCGGGAATCTTTAACCATTCATGGTATGTAGCAATATGCATGTTGCTTGTTAGGTTAGAAAAATTATTAGGAATAATAATCAACTTGATTAAGTATCTATTTGTTGATTGTGCTTAGTCACTTGAGCTAGCAAGTGACACCCATAGATTGGGATTATGGATGAGATTGTATACCACAAAATGACACAGTAGTTTACATGCTTAGGCCATTGAGTGATGGCTTGATAGGTACTTGATAAGTAAAATTGCATTAAATAATGGGCACTATAACTGAAGAGAATGTATATTTAAAGTAGTTTAGAGATTATGGGTTTCGATAGGCTATACAACTATAATGACTAAGGACTATATAATGATGAGGTCACTTGAAGAAGGCTACTTAGGTTTCAATTTTGATGACGTGGAGTCCGACTGCTCCTGTTAACCCTTGATTACCATTGGGGTAGAATTGGTCCCTAAGTGCCTTGTCATGCTATTTGGAGTCATGAGTACTCCTATACTGGTTGTTTACTTTAATAAGATAATTTAATAAATTGTATGATTATTTGCTACATTAGTGTGTGGGCTTGTTTAACATTTGTGTATGTATTTACGTTGCTATGTATTAGGTCTTTTAGCTTAGTATTCTTTTTCAAATGAGAATTTTTTTTTATCCCTTGTATGATTCAATAGGCTTTGACATAGAAGAAGAGTATAGGGATAAGTTCAAGGACTTAAATCTCACAAATTATGACTATTATTGATTTCTTGTTTTCATAGACTTAGTATTTATGTTTCAACACTATATTAGGACCTTTATAGGAGCCACCTGTGACTCTATCTATATTTGTGGGCCCTTTAGGCCCTAGGACATAGATATATATCACGTTTTATCTGTGTGTTTTTTCTTAAATTGAAAATCCTTTAATAGGTTTTCAAAAACCAAGCGAATTATCAAAATGTTTTCAAAATCCAGGTTAACAATTTCAAGGTTCTAAAATTGGTTTAGAGACCTACTTAGTAATTTTCTTAAACAAAATTATGATAATAATAAGTTCTCAATAAAAGAAACATAGCCAAAGTTGAAAACCTTATTAGCGAAACTCAATAAGTGAACGGTCATAATTTTATAAATTCATAAGATAAATATATTATATAACATACTAGTAAAAATAATTCTTTTATATAATATGATATCGTTGATGATAAAATATATTACCTAATTTTTATAATCTTAATTGCAATATGAAAACAATGCAATGCTATTATGCAAGTGTATATATACATGTGACATGGATGAAGATTTAATTGAGAGATAGACAAAAGACTTGACCCAATTAGATATTAAGAATCACTAAATGTTATAAACATAAATGTTGAAATAGAATATATAAAACATTTATTGCTAAAAGTAGTTGAGGGATAATTTTTTTTTTAGAAACCGTTAAGCCTTGAAGACCTTAAGTAGAACCAACTTTATTAACCTCTTGATAAATTAGTAAAACCCAAAAAAAATAATAAAATAATAGTAATACATAAATTCAGGCCCCACAATTAAAAATCTAAAACCTAATGTCAAATTTAACTTATAGTTAACAATAATTAGGAAATAATTTAATTGGTTTAATATAAGAAAGTTAGATAACAAAATGAACGAAACGAATTTAGTTGATGTCCACGTGTTAGAATATCCGAATAGTAAATCCGATTCATTTTCTTTTATTTATTTTGTTCTACTTCAGCCTTTTTATTTTTTTTTATTCGGTTAAAAAACAAAACCTTAGCAAGCTCAGGTGCCACACCAACCATGATTAATCACTAATGACCCAAACCTCCTCGTTCTCCTCCCTCTTCTTTTTATACAATTGCAACTCTCGACCATTCCCTGTTCTTGGCCACGAAAAACAGAACACACACAGAGCTCAGTCTCACTTGCCGTAGTTGCCTCGCCGGATCCTCCATTTCAATCACCCCTGTTCTTGGCCATTTTCCACCTTTACTTTTCCGGGTACCTACAACCAGCCCTGTTTTGTAACAAGGAACAGAGTAGTTGCTTCTCACTTCGAATTCCTTTCCACTTCATTTCAAAGCCACCTGCTAGTTCCTTAACTAAGCTGTAGCCATGGCGTTGTAATTGTCCACCCTCACCGGTGATGCTGTATCTTCTTCACTCTGACGTCCGGTGAGTTCCTCGCTGTTTCGTTGAGATCCTGCAGTTAATGAATGCTCATGGACCTGCAAAATTGGTTGTCCAATGTTGCATAAATTGAAGCAATTAATCTGGTATGTGAATGGATGAAGCCATCCTAAAGTGGTAATTTCAAGGGAGTTGGATTGTGCTTATGGGTTTACTATGCTGTTTGGACTAAAGCATTAAGTTCATGGCAAACAAATTTTAATCCCCTAACTTGGCAAATTTCATTTTACGAAATAAATTTAGAATTGAGCTGTCACTTTATATGTATTTAAAATACCCCTGTGATTATGGAAATGGTGAATATTGAATCTAATCTCGTAAAGATAATAAGAAAGTATAATATATATATATATATATATATATATAAGTATGGCGGCTTACGAATGTACATGTATAAGTACTGTCATATAATGTAGATATACTTCTGTGTGAGTGTGTATGTACATGTATAACGACCAATTCAACCTCCAAAACACGGAAAAACGACTAAGAATGGCACTTTATGGATAGCAAAAACAATTTTGTAAACTATTAGTTACTAATAGTATCTACATATGACAATAAAACTACAAGATGCAAACTATTCACACCAAATTCAAATTGGAGCCAATCTCCTACAATTGATAATAGAGGAAGCATTTTAAAACTCAAGTATAATAGAAGTTTCAAGTATAACATAACTAAACAAAATCATCTAACGATTATCTTTCTCTTCTCTTGCTCACCACTCCTCATAAGGACAATGTCACATACTAATCATCAATAGTGGGCTTAGCCAAGCACAATCACATAAACAACCAATTTCAATTATAATTTAAATTAGTTTACATTTTTAACCAAACACACACAAATAACAAATATAGTATACACATACCTGATAAGTAATGAACAACCTCTTCACAACACTACACTCCCTTAATCCTTAAGCCTATTTAAATCAACCAGCATGTATGCTTAGAGAACCTAATAGAACTTCTTTAATCCACTTTTAGGTATTTGGATAGGTTAGCAAAATTCAAGAATCGAAACATGGTGAAAAACTTGATATTGGAAAACATAGGTCCAACATGTCTAAGTACATGGGCATGTTCTTGTCTATATACTACGTGCTTTATTGAAGTGGAAGGGCACGAGTTAATATATGGTCGTATCTCTTACTTGCATACCGTATTGTTTACTTTGTGGTTTTAGCACAGGGCTGTGTCTCTTACCCATGCACTTTACTATTTACTTTGTGATTCTTGGCATGGTCATGCAAGTCTCCTAAGTTGCCATGTACTTGAAGTACATGGGTGCAACATGGCTACGTTGTGGACTTTGTACTTCTAGAATTCTCAATATTTACAAAAATGAACAAAATTCCAAATCCCTAGTTACAATTATCTTCCAATCCTTTCTCCATTTGCAATTATTGTACTCACATGCTTAATATATAGCAACAGTACCCTAAATTTCACTTTAATTATACAAGATTTAGAGGACTTACTCAAATTACCATTCTACGAACAATCACCCAAATCCTATTATTGTGGATGCTAGGTTGTTTTGACACAGCTTGGATCATTCCAACGATTGGAGTTTCATATGCTAGCCTTTCGTGTGTAATTTCATTGGATTGCCTAGTATCCTATTTGCCTTCCTCTCCTAAGGTTTTGTAGTGCACAATATGGGAAAAGGGTCAAAAAGACACGTGGTGGTCTATTTATACCTTCCCTATAAAATGGCCATACACCCCCTTCACTAAGTCCTTTTTACTTTCGTAAACACCTCATTTTTGCCTTAATAATCAATTATCAATTTTTTCTTTTTTTGTTTACCTTTTTTTCTAATTTAGCAAAAATAGGGAAAATATTCAAAAAATAAAATAAATAGGAAAAATACATCAATTTTGGAAAATAATTGTAGAAATAGTAATAAAAGGGATTAAATAATTTTTACAAATTTTTGAAATTTCAAAAAATAAAAAAATCGCATTGCATATATGCAAATTGCGAAAATAAAAAAATCGAGTAAGTGTGCTAGCCCAACTAGTTCGAGTTACAGCCCTGTGCATGCGGGAGGGGGTTAGGTCATGGGTTTAAAACACAGGGGAGGTAGATTCCACGTTTTGCAATTTTTTTTCTCGCTTGGGACATGTGTCAGCAGTTGATTGGCTGGAATGGGCACACGTGCTCAGCGCGTGATCATCTTCAACCTTCATCCACGATCGTCGCCGGCGGGGGAAAAATCGAATTTAGGCCATTTTGATTCGATTTTTTGCACAAATCCAATAGATCTTTAACTGAAATAGGATAAACATCATCCAATTGGAATCAAATCACAACAAATCAAAGGATTTACATAAATCGGAGATGGGTTTTTCAACCGAAATCCGATTTGCTTCAATTGGAGGAAATCTAAGCTTATCTAGCTCGATTTCTTGTGCCTATAAATAGAGCAGGAAGGGAGGAAGCAAAAGCATGGATCGGAAGTGAGAAAAAAAAAAAAGAGAGAGAGAAAAGGAGAGAAATCGAAGCTTCATCGGATTTTTCAAGCCGCGACCATCGACCAAGCACCGAACTACCACCAAGAGGCATTTTTGGAGAAATCCACCACTACGGTTGAGTTCCCTACCCCCGAAAACCCAGGAAACGGCACCTCAACCTCCTCGAAAGGCCGCCGAAACGCCGTTAACGAGCACCCCCAGCCGCCGTGACCGATCGACCTGACCCAACCCGCTTAGACCCGATCAACCTGACTCCTGCACCGACCCGGATCCAAGTAAGTCGGATTTTTCGATTTGTTTTGTATTTTTTATTTATTTAGTTGTTTTATTTATTTTTTCGAATTTATTTATCTCTTTGTTATTTATAATTCAAAAATAGAAAAATATTAGAATTTAGATTTTTTTTTTACGATTTAATTTAGGATGAGTAATAGAAAATAAAAATAAAAAAAATAATAATAAATTATAAAAATATAAAATAATAAAAAAATGATAAAGATATATTAGAAAAAATGATAAAATTTAGATTTTTAGTTTAGGGTAGATAAATAATATAGGAGAAAATTTTTAAATAGAAATTAATAAAAATTATAAAAAAATTAATAAAAATTATAAAAATTAAAAATTAATAAAAACTCATAATAATAGAGGTGAGTTGAAAAATAGGAAAATAATTTTTTTTATCACTTAGAAAAATCCTTTTCTTAAATAAATCCAAAATTGGTTTTTTTCTTAAATAATTATTATTTTTTAGAAAATCAAATGATCAAGCTTAGGCTTAAATTTTTCCAGAAAAATATTAAAATGATAAAAACGTAAACCAAAAGTAATTTCATAATTAAAAATCACAAACACATTAAAGTTTTTCAGAAAAAAGCGAACTAAGACCCGTTTGATCCTGAATAGCAGGTACATAGGCACCCTTTTGGGGCAACTCCAAAAAGAATAAAAAAATCATTTTTTTAGAATAACTTACTCAAAAACACAATAAAAAGACAACAAAAATAAAATAAAAGACATTCGGATAAAGTTTAGATTTTAGGAGAATAAAGTAGTAACCTTAAGGTTTTAATAGGTTAGCCTCTGAACCCAAAAACTCTGGTTTTCCATTTCCTCTTTCACAAAAAATGAAAAGAGGAAATATCGTTAACTAGTGGTCCAAATTAGGATTAATCCGCTCAATTAGTCCTAATTCAATCTTTTCCAACCATAGTTGGGTGGCGACTCCAAAGTAAAATGAAATTCCTAACTCAAGTCAAGGGTCTACATTAGATGAGCATAGGGTCTAGTATAGATTAGATTAAGAATGGGAAATAAAAAAATTAGACTCGACAGGACGGCGACTCCACTGGGGAAATTTCTTTAGTAGGCTAGCCACCTGAATCTCCTCAAATCACTTTTTTCGAGAAATGTCATTTTGGTTTGTTATACTACTGCTAACTTTTTAGGGGATTTGCTTAAGTTTAGGATTCAGTTATTTACCTTTAAGCAGTTATTTGCTTTCAAGTCTACATGCATGTAACTGTGTGAGTAGATACGGTCAAACCCGGACCGTCTTAGGACCCTAAGACGGGGGGGGGGGGGGGGGGGGCATTGTGTAGGTTTTAGGCAAAGTGATTTGATCACCGTTCGGGACTAATTAGGCTACCCCACCCAATGCTTCGATATGGCCTGAGATCCATTTCTCCGATAATGCGGGAGGCCATAGAGCTTGGGGACCTGTTAGAACCTACCTATCTGCATACACAATGTCATGGGCTGACAATCGATTGATGATGTATACTTTTATTCTGCTCATGGAGTTTAGATACATTTCCCTGTAATGCTATCATTGTAACATAGTTCTTTTTGTAATTAGAAATTTTTATCTGTAATAGATGGCTAGTTCCACAATCGACCGCCTCCTCCGCAAAGAGATCTAAGTTTACAAACCTCTGGACACAAAATTGGTGTTGGACCACTGGTTTACTCTGTACAACCCAGAAGAGTAGGCCTTCATTCAATAGAAGATAGGGCCCATCCTCTCAATAATGAAGATGGAGATGAACTTACCCTTAGTATGGGCCATGCTCCATCTATGGGAAATAGAGCCCACGGCTTTCTTCATTGGGCCACACGAGATCACTCCCACTCTAGAAGAGTACACCCAACTTCTACAAGCTCTAGCACTAACCAGCGAAGTGTATATACCATATCTCGAGGCCGGGCCAGTCGGTATCTTCAGCAAACTTCTGAGTATTCGCAAAACAGCAATCAACAAAGCCTTAGTAAACTGTAACGGATATTGCATACGGATGGATGAGTTAGAAGCCTGGTTCATAGCTTGAGAAGATAATGGGGATAGAAAAGACATATTGTGTGGGGACCCCAAGAGTTATAAATAAAGGAGGGTGAGTGCTTTCATCCTGACAGCCTTCGCCACCATACTCTTCCCCATTGGAACTTTTTATGTCCATTCTCGAGTTGCAGAACTGGTGGCCCAATTCCTGGAAGGAAAATCTTACATCTCGGCTCTACTGGCTGAACAAATCCGAAACTTAAACTTTGTCAAGAAAAAGGGCCACGGGATCCTCCGCTCAAACATTAACCTCATCCTGATCTGGTTTGTGAGCCACCTCAAATGTTTCGAGTTGAACCTGGTCCGGAAAAATTTGGCCCAATAGGTGGACCTTGTGGATTCATGCATAGAGAAGATAAAGCTACCCAACAACCTCACTAGCCACAGTTAGGTAGAAGTGCTTAAGGGTTTCAATGCCGACGACATCCTGTGGACGGCTAGATGGAGTTGCTGTAACAAGGTCATCCTAACCTGCAAAAACCTTTAGGCCATACCTTTAATCGGTATCAGTGGATGTATAGGTTACCATCCCAACTCAGTGGTCCGCCAGTTTGGTACTATTCAGAACATAGTTTATCGGCCTTTGTTGGGAGCAATCACATTTAAGTATCAAGACCCGAACTTACTAGTAGTTGAGAAGTTTGCCAAGCTGGTAGAGGTTAAGACACTATAGGAGGCCTGAATCGAGAGTCTTAATGTAGACCTCGGAGAGCTAGATAGCAAAGTACGCAAGCACCAAGCCACTAGGGATTTCGTAATCTATCAGCTATATTAGATAGGGGAAAAAGCATACCGAATCCCAGATATCACCCAACCTAAGCCAGACAAGGTAGACCCAGAGTTGAAAACCTATTTAGAGCAAGTCAGGGCTCGAATAGAAGTATATTTTGAGGTTGCAGACTACAAAAAGGATATTTGGAAGGGTCGATTCAAAGAATCTGATCAAAGGAACAAGGCTTTGGAAGCTCGGTTGGAAAAGACCAAAGCTAGAGTCAGAGAGTTAGAAGCTGTCATTAACGGAAAACCGATGCTTACGCAGTAGAAGACCAAGAGAACTAGGAAATAGATCACTATTGTACTTTTTCATTTTTTTCAAGTATCGAACTTTAAGTTCCCAATATCAATAAAAATAAAGTTTCAGTATTATATCATTAATCAATTGTTGGCCCCTTTATTTTAGCATCTGTGTGATACATGCATCATATTTTCATACATGCATTAAACTAAGGAAAATGCACGCCAGGTATCAAAGATATCTCCCAAACAACCAAACCCTCCAAGGAGCCCAATATGCACTCGTTAAAGAACCAAAATGGCAAACAGTGCCAACAACAGCGACAACCGCAACAACACAAGTGTTGACGCTGCCTCAGACCCTAGGATCGTATCCATGGAACAAACGGTCCAGCAGCTAGCTGCACAAGTCCTCTTGACTAAGAGCATTGGCCTCCTTCACACCACCCAATCAACTCAAGAAGAACACTCAGGGGCCAAAAAGGGGGAAGCAGTGGAGGGCCAAGCTCTAGAATATGAAGAAATCAATTCCTACCTCAACCCGGCTTTTGAGTATGAACCGAGAGCCAACCTGGGTCCGACCTCTGATGACCTAAAGAGGGAAATGGAGGACATAAAAAAGGAGATGGAAAAGAGACTTTTTCAGCAACTGGCCGACAAGATGAAGACAATAGAGGGGCCTGACGGTTTTGAACAGGCCGGGATCACTAGCTTGCCAGCATATGGGGAGGAGGTATACCTCGGGAAGTTCAAGACCCCGGATTTTGAAAAGTACGATGGTACTGGATGCCCCAAGATGCACATAAGGCTGTACATGCGGAAGATGAGCAAATCTACTTAATATGACTAACTTATGATCCAGACCTTCCAAGATAGCGTTACAGGCCCTGCCCTCATCTAATATACCCACCTAGACTTCAATCAGTTCAATACTTGGGAAAGGCTTGCTCGAGCATTCTATGACCAATATAAGTTCAACATTGAAGTTACCCCCTCCGTAATCAACTTGGGAAGTCTTTAGAAGAGACACACTGAGTCTTTCAAGGAGTATGCACAACGTTGGAGAGCTCAAGCTGCCAGGGTAGCAACCATAATTTCTGAAAAAGAGCTGACATTTATATTTGTCAACACTCTCGATAAGACCTACTTCTCACATTTGGTGGCCCAGACGTCATCCAGCTTTGCAGAGGTAGTGGCAACGGGGTGCCGGATCGAAAATGCCATCACAACAGGCAGACTCCAAACAATAAATCCTCCTAGGGTCACATCATCACAAAGGAGTATGCACAACGCTGGAGAGCTCAAGCTGCCAGGGTAGCAACCATAATTTCTGAAAAAGAGCTGACATTTATATTTGTCAACACTCTCGATAAGACCTACTTCTCACATTTGGTGGCCCAGATGTCATCCAGCTTTGCGGAGGTAGTGGCAACGGGGTGCCGGATCGAAAATTCCATCACAACAGGCAGACTCCAAACAATAAATCCTCCTAGGGTCACATCATCACAAAGGCTCTTAGGAGGTAATAAAGCTAAGGAGTCCACTATCAGCACAGTTAACTCCAACAAAGTAGACAAGGCTGGGACCCGCGCGACATTCCAAACTACGAGTGCCCCAATCCAGCAATCCCTAACAAATCACGCCCAAGCCACCAGAGTCCCGAGACATTTCACTCCAATCCTGATCCCGCTCAATTAGGTCTTCGCTTGGCTGCGGGCGGATAATTTGATTAGCTTCAAGATCCCGAATGACCGATACAAGCCTAGAAATTTCGACTCAAGCCTCAAATGTAACTATCATATGGGCCAAGAGGGGCATTCTACAGACAGATGCTGGAGGCTCCAAAACAAAATCCAGGATCTAATTGACGCTGGGATTGTACAGCTGGACTTTGTTAACACCACGGCACCTAATGTCAACACTAATCCGCTACCCAACCATAAGCCCATTGTCAATATGATCACATCTGAAGAGCTGGATCCCAAAGAATCCTCAAGATAAGAAAAGGCAACAAAACAGCGAAAAAGTCATCTACGTCAAACTCCGGAGGAAACCCCTAAGTCACATATAAAAAAGAGATGGTTAGTTGGAGACCCAACAGTCCATACCTTAGGCGAATCGCATAGGAGATTTGAGTATCTGGTAAATTACTCTTATACCCCAACTGAGTATGGGCCGCTAGTGGATGGGGGGGGAAATTTTAAGAAAGAAGACAACCCACCAAAAGAAGGGGAGAAGTCCGTGAACATGATAAAATCAAACTAAAAGCCAATGGTCATAAAGTGATATGAAGGACAATCAACCGAGATGCAAATTCCAAAGAAGAGGTATGTGTTCAATGTCTTAATACCTATAGAGAGGTATAAGACGGCATCGTTTGACTATCAGGCTCTTGATCAAGAAAGACCCTTTATGGTAGGAGGAATCACTTGCTCTGGGAGAGTTTATGACCCGAAATACAAAATCTCAATTGAGGAGCCCAACACGGAGGAAGGAAAAGAAGAAGAAGAGGGGCTCTTTGCATTTACAAAGATGGTCAAGGCGAGCGAATATAAGATCATAGAACAACTAAACAAGGTTCTAGCCCAGATATCACTTATGGGCCTCCTTACAACCTCCGAGGCCCACAGGGAAGCACTCTTCAAAGTGCTTAAACAGATCAAGGTACTAGAGGGCATCGCTATAGACAAATTGAGTTATGTGGCAAATTCCATCTTCACCATGGACCAGATATCTTTCTCCCCCGAAGAGCTAGGAGAAGATGGAGACCAACATACAAAACTGCTGTTTATAGTGGTAAAATGTAATGACATAATCGTCTCCCAAGTACCCATTAACAATGGGTCGTCTCTCAACGTATGCCCATTGGCTACCTTCAACCTACTGGGGGTCGATCCCAGTAATATCAAACCAAGCTCAATGGTGGTCAGGGTTTTCGATGGGTCGAAGAGAGACATGGTAGGGGAAATAAGCTTGCTAGTAGAGATTAGCCCGCAGGTGTTCTACATCTCCTTTCAAGTCCTCGACATCCCAAGATCTTTTAATCTACTCTTGGGAAGGCCGTGGATACATACCGCCGGAGCCATACCTTCAAGCCTCCATTAGAAAGTCAAGTTCATTGCAAATGGACAGATCATTACTGTGCTGGGAGAGCAAAACTACGCCATCTATAAAGAAACCACCATACCTTACATTAGGGAGGACGGTTCTGAAGACTTTGGTCTCCAAATATTCAACAAGGTAAATGTGGTGACCAGGAAGGAAGGCCATCAGTTTAAGGAGGGACAGCAAGGGACGTTCCAGGAAGAGGCACAAGCCAGAGGTGTCAGAGGCAGGAGGAAAAGCCAAGTAACACCTAGATGCACTTTCCGCCGCTCCAACAATCATTCAAACAAGCAACTACCATTTAAGAGCCAAGGATAAGTGAAGCTGACGTCAGCAATGGGAGCTCGACCTCTCGCACGTCCAAGCAGCATCCAGCTCTCAATAATTAGTTCTGTTATCCTATTGATAGCACAAGGTCAGCTCAAGGATAAGGAACAATTATTAAACAAATTTTATTGTGATTTCTTTTCATAATTCAATAAATTACAATTTATCTTGCTTATAAATATTTACTTTCGTTTCACTTCACCTAGATTCCCTACCATCGAACGTTAAGGACATTTCGCGTAGGTAAGAAATGAAAACACTGATATCGTTTCCAACACTGTTGGGTCAGCCGTTATAGGCGATGTCCTTGACCACAAAATAATACAAGAAAATTGAAAAAAACATGAACAAAGTGGAATTTCAATCAACGAGTCGGTGGAGACAGTAAATCTAGGAAGCATTGAGAAACCTAAAAACCTCAAGATCGGGACCAGTTTAAGCACCAAGCAAAAAAAAAAAAGATGATTGAGCTATTAATTGA
Organism: Laguncularia racemosa; assembly: GCA_037954665.1. NCBI lineage: Eukaryota > Viridiplantae > Streptophyta > Magnoliopsida > Myrtales > Combretaceae > Laguncularia > Laguncularia racemosa. The sequence goes on from JBBMOL010000211.1 coordinate 889,210, forward strand.
GTATGCAGATGTGTTCGCCTAGTCATCTGGCGATATGCCAGGATTAGACCAATCAATAGTAGTTCAAGGGAAGATGTCAAACCTAAAAAATAGAAATTGAGAAGATTTAGGCCTAACATCTTACTAAAACTTAATGAGGATGTCAAGAAACTGCTAGAAGTGAGGTTCATCGAAGTATCTGACTACCCAGAATGGGTAGCAAATATAGTCCCCGTTTTAAAAGGAATGAAAAAGTATGCGTATGCGTGGACTTCCGGGACTTAAACCAAGCTACGCCAAAAGATAACTTCCCCCTACCTCATATCGATGTTTTGGTAGACAACACTGCAAGAAACCATCTTTAGTAGACAACACTGCAAGAAACCATCTTTTCTCATTTATGGACAGTTTCTCAAGATATAACCAGATAAAAATGGCTAAAGAAGATAAAATTAAGATGACTTTCATCACAACATAGGGGACTTTCTATTACAAAGTCATGCCCTTCGGTTTGAAAAACGCTAGGGCAACGTATCAGAGAGCTATGGTTGCAATACTTCCTAATATGATGCATCGAGAAGTCGAAGTATACATCGACAATATGATAGCCAAGTCTAAGGAAGAAGAAAGCCATATAGATATTCTGAGAAAGTTGCTTAAGCGATTGAGAAAGTTCCAACTCAAGTTAAATCCAGAGAAGTGCACTTTTGGGGTTACGACAGGTAAGTTGTTCGGGTTTGTCATAAGCCAAGAAGGCATTAAAATCGACTTTGACAAAGTAAAGTCTATACTAGAGCTACCTTCTCCACGTACTGTCAAAGAGGTAAGAGGTTTGCTGGGAAGGTTGAATTACATAGCTCGTTTTATCTCACAGCTCACAAATAAATGCCATCCACTATTCCGTCTGCTAAAAAAGAATGCCGCAGTAAAGTGGGACGATGAATGTGAAGAAGGATTCAGGACGATCAAAGACTATCTCATAAAGCATCCAGTCTTGATAGTCCCAAAGCAAGGGAAACCCTTATTCTTATACCTCACGATACTCCCTGAGTCCATAGGATGCGTGTTGGGGCAGAAAGATGAAGAGGGAAGAGAGTGTTCAATATATTATCTAAGTAAGAAATTCACAGACGGGGAACAGAGGTATTTAGAAGTAGAGAGGACTTGCTGTGCTCTGATTTGGGTCATGCACTGATTGAGGCAATACACCTTTTACTATCACATTGAGCTACTGACAAGACATGATCCTTCGAAGTACTTGGCAGAGAAACCCATTTTGTTAGGGAGAATCTCCAAATGGCAAATGCTCTTATCAGAGTTTGATATCACATACATAAATCAGAACTCGATGAAACGACAATCTTTAGCCAACCAATTGGCAAAACACCCAGTTGAGGGAGATTCCCAGGAGCTATAAGCCCAATTCCCTAATGAAAATATATTAACAGTGGAAGGTACACCAGTAGAAGATTGTGGGATAGACCGGAACCATAAGTGGAAAATGTTCTTTGACAGAGCCGCCAATGTATTTTGTTGTGGGATAGGGGAAGTGTTGATATCCCCAGACGAAACATAATTCCCTTCAGCAACAAGGCTCATATTTCCATATACTAATAATATCGCGGAATATAAGGCATGCATCCTTAGCCTCAAAATGGCTTGCCACATGGAAATCCGTGAATTAGAAGTGTACGGAGATTTGTTACTCATCATACTACAGACGAGAGGGGAATATAAGATTAAAGACCCTAAATTTGTACCATACCATTAACATTTGATAGAGCTAATCGAGGAATTTGAGGCGATCACTTTCACATACATCCCGAGAACTCAGAATCAGTTTGCAGATGCACTCGCCACACTAGCATCTATAATTCAGATAATAGGGAGAGTTGAAGTCCAACCATTGAAAATAGAGATCGAAAACTGGCCTACCTACTGTTTAATAATCGAAAAGGCACAAGATGATAAGCCCTGGTATCATGACATCAAAACTTTTCTCCAATAAAGCAAATACCTTGAAATGGCTAGCAAAAATGACCAAAGAACACTCAGAAAGTTAGCAAGTCATTTCTTATTAAGTGGGTCTGTGCTTTACAAAAGATCGCCTGATACCACCCTGCTAAGATGTGTGGATAGAAATGAGGCATGTGAATTGATGAAAGAAGTGCATGAAGGGGTATGTGGACCTCATATGAACGGCTACATGTTGGCCTGAAAAATCATGAGGTTGGGTTACTATTGGCTAACCATGGAATCAAATTGCATCAAATATGTCAAGCACTATCATTTATGTCAAGTGTACGCAAACCGAATAAATGCTCCGCCTAACGAGCTGCATTTGTTGTTAGCACCATGGCCTTTCTCCATGTGGGGGATCGATATAATCGACCCAATCACTCCAACAGCATCCAATAGCCATAGGTTCATATTGGTAGCCATTGATTACTTCACTAAGTGGGTGGAAGCTTTCATCATATGCCAATGTCACCAAAGGGGTAATAGTCCGGTTCTTGAAGAGGGACATAATAGCCCAATATGGAGTTCCTGAGTCAATCATCACCAACAACGGTACCAATCTCAACAACAAGTTGATGATAGGTTTATGCCAACAGTTCCACATAAACCATAGAAATTCAACTCCCTACTGACCTCAAATGAACAAGGCAGTAGAAACAGCCAACGAGAATATCAAAAGAATAATCGAAAAAATGACAATCACTTACAAAGATTGGCACAAGATGTTGCCATTCACCCTCATGGCTTACAGGACCTCAATTAGAACATCTACTGGAATTACCCTGTATTCTCTAGTATATGGTACTGAAGCAGTGCTACTAGTCGAGGTCGAAATACCATCATTTAGAATTCTGTCAGAAACGTAGTTAAATGAATCGGAGTGGGTGAAGGAGAGGCTTGATCAATTGAATTTGATTGACGAAAGAAGACTCACCACATTATGTCATGGCCAGTGTTACCAATAAAGGATGGCTTTAGCATTTAACAAGAAAACGAGGCCTCGATGCTTCAAAGAAGGGGATTTGGTGCTCCAGAAAGTTCTCCCGAATGCTCAAGATTCCAGAGGGAAATTTACCTCAAAGTATGATGGTTCATACGTGGTGAAGAAGGTAATGTCAGGAGGTGTTCTGATATTAACTCAAATGGATGGTCTATAATTGAGAGGACCCATTAATGCAGATGCTGTTAAGATGTACTATCCTTAGGCAACGGAATTGAAATTTTGCCAATGTTTATGAAAGCCAATATTCAATACAAATTTCAATAAGTCCAGTTTTCATTTTTTACAAGCAAAGTTAATGTCTTTGAATGGTCAATAATTCCAATCAATTCTCATTACAACAAACATTCCTAAACACATTACCTACCACTTCACCAATGAATGATGAACATTGAAATGACAATGAATCTCAATAAATTTTGTGATATAATTCTACCTACTTTTGAGCATTGAACCTGGGACATTAGTAGGATAATACTACAATCAAAAGAGCCATGTGCATAAGAAAGGAAGCACATCAAGACCCTCAGCCCTATTTTAAAGCAAGCATAAGCAAAGGATAAGCAAGCCAGCACGAAGGTTCGGTTGTTTGGTTACTATCCGTGATAAATTAGTAAGCGTCTTAGAATAAATAACTATCATCCACATATCATAAAACATCCTTTATCAAATCATTTAACCCATTCATTAGAAGCATTTTCAAAAGCATAGGTTAGTCAGCCCACATTGGGGCACTTGCCTAAACATCCTCTCTTAGGGTCAGCCCATAAAGGCACCTTTTTAAGAAGTTTCTCCCCGCCGTAGGTTAGTCAGCCCACAATGGGGCACTTTCCTAAATATCTCTTCTCAAGGTCAACCTGTAGGGGTACCTTTCAAGACATTTCTTCCCTAGGATCGCGAGCCTAAGAAGATGCCTCGCACCATAGGTTAGTCAGCCTACAATGGGGCACTTTCTTAAACATCCCTTCAAAATGTCAGCCCATAGGGGCACCTTCTGAGGCATGTCCTCTCGCTATAGGTTAGTTAACCCTCAAAGGGGCACTTTCCTAGACACCCTTTTCTTGAAGTTAGCTCACGGGAGCGCTTTTCGAATCTATCGATTAGTTAGCTCATAGGAGCACTTTTCAAATCTATTGATTAGTTAGCTCATAAGAGCACTTTTTGAATCTATTCAGGGAAACACTTTCAAATCTATCGACTAGTTAGCTCCAAGGTGCACTTTTCGAATCTATCAATTAGTCAGCTCATAGGAGCACTTTTTCAAATTTGTCGATAACTGATTAGTCAGCTCATGAGAGCACTCTTCGAAGGTATTTTTCCCAAACAGTTGCTAGTCTAGCCAGACGTTTCTATTAACGGGTAGCCAGCTCATAAGAGTGCTTCCTAAGACAATCTTCTCTTGAAGGTTGCTAGTCCGATAAGACGTTTCCTATCATCAGCTATTAGATACTCTTAAACAATGCTTAAGATGTTTCCTATCGCCAATTAGTCAACCCACAGAGCACTTTTTGGGATGATACATTACTTTAGATTATTAGGTTGTTTAAGACCATTTCCTAAGCAATACCAACCATCACAAAGTACTCGTAGGGTTATTAGCTCATGGAGTATTTTCCTACTAGAGACCAAATTCCAGATGACCAGCTAAACCAAGGTATTATCCATTCAATCAAGAGGCAAAAAATGGCGTCTGTCTTGTCTTCGTACTTAAGTTTTTTAAACTTAACTACAAATAGGGGTAGCTGTAAACATCCCGTTTTTGCCCTAATAATCAATAATAATCAATTATCAATTTTTTTTTTTACATTTTTTTTTCTAATTTAGCTAAAATAGGAAAAATATTCAAAAAATAAAATAAATAGGAAAAATACATCAATTTTGGAAAATAATTGCAGAAATAGTAATAAAAGGGATTAAATAATTTTTAAAAATTTTTGAAATTTCAAAAAATACAAAAATAATAAAAAATCGCATTGCATATATGCAAATTGCAAAAATAAAAAAAAATCGAGTAAGTGGGCTAGCCTAGCTGGTCTAAGTCACGGTCTTGTACGTGTGGGAGGGGGTCAAGTCACAAGTTCGAAACGCGGGGGAGGCAGATTCCACGTTTTGCAATTTTTTTTCTTGCTTGAGACACGTGTTAGCAGCTGATTGGTTGGAACGGGCGCATGCACCGGACGTGTGATCATCTTTAACCTTCATCCGAGATCGTCATCGGCAGGGGAAAAATCGAATTTCGGCCGTTTTGATTCGATTTTTTGCCCAAATCCAACAGATCTTTAACTGAAACAGGATAAACATCATCCAATTGGAATCAAATCTCAACAAATCAAAAGATTTACATAAATCGGAGATGGGTTTTTCAACTGAAATCCGATTTGCTTCAATCAGAGGAAATCCGAGCTTATCTAGCTTGATTTCTTGCACCTATAAATAGAAGAGAAAGGGAGGAAACATAAGCACGGATCGGAAGTGAGAAAAAAAGAGAAAAGGAGAGAAATCGAGGCTTTACCGGATTTTTCAAGCCATGACCATCAATCAAGCATCGAACTGCCACTAGGAGGCGTTTTTGGAGAAATCCACTACTACGATTGAGTTCCCACCCCCGAAAACCTAGGAAACGACACCTCGACCTCCTTAAAAGGCCGTCAAAACGCCGTCAACGAGCACCCCCAACCGCCGTGACCGATCGACCTGACCCGACTTGCTTCAACCCGACCAACCCGACCCGCGCACTGACCTAGATCTAGGTAAGTTGGATTTTTCGATTTGTTTATCTCTTTGTTATTTATAATTCAAAAATAGAAAAATATTAGTATTTAGATTAGTTTTTTTTTATGATTTAATTTAGGATGAGTAATGGAAAATACAAAAAAAGTAATAATAATAAAAATAATAAAAAATAAAATAATAATAATAATAATAAATTATAAAAATATAAAATAATAAAAAAATGATAGATATATTAGAAAAAAAATAAAATTTAGATTTTTAGTTTAGGGTAGATAAATAATATAGGAGAAAATGTTTCAATAGAAATTAATAAAAGTTAATAAAAAATTAATAAAAATTATAATAAAAATTAAAAATTAATAAAAACTCATAATAATAGAGGTGAGTTGAAAAATAGGGAAATAAATTTTTTTATCAGTTAGAAAAATCCTTTTCTTAAATAAATCTAAAATTGGTTTTTTCCTAAATAATTATTATTTTTTAGAAAATCAAATGATCAAGCTTAGGCTTAAATATTTCCAGAAAAATAGTAAAATGATAAAAACGTAAACCAAAAGTAATTTTATAATTAAAAATCACAAACACATTAAAGTTTTTCAGAAAAAGCGAACTATGACCCGTTTGATCCTGAATAGCAGGTACGTAGGCACCCTTTCGGGGCAACTCCAAAAAGAATAAAAAATCATTTTTTTAGAATAACTTACTCAAAAACAAAATAAAAAGATAACAAAAATAAAATAAAAGACATTCAGATAATGTTTAGATTTAGGAGAATAGGATGGTAACCTTAAGGTTTTAATAGGTTGGCCTCCGAACCTAGAAACTTTAGTTTTCCATTTCCTCTTTCACAAAAAATGAAAAGAGGAAATATTGCTGATTAGCGATCTAAATTAGGATTAATCTACTCAATTAGTCCTAATTCAATCTTTCCCAACCATAGTTGGGTGGCGACTCCAAAATAAATGAAATTCCTAACTCAAGTTGAGGGTCTACATTAGATGAATATAGGGTCTAGTATAGATCGGATTAGGTATGGGAAATAAAAAAATTAGACTCGACAGCTTTCATTTTCCTTGACCTTATTATTTTCATATTTTGATTTTATTTTTCTCTAGCTTAAATACTATTATTGAATTTATTTTATTTCAATTGTTTTTAATTATTACATCCCCCCTACCCTTAACAAAACTTTCATCATCAAAAGTTACCTAGATTGTGAAAAAGCTATAGATATCTCTTTTTCATGTCCTTTTCCAATTTCCAAGTCACTTCTTTTTCTATCTGATTACTTTACTGAACCTTAACGTACTTGATCACTCATCTCCTCAAAATTTGCTCCTTGGTATCTACAATCTTAATAGGCTTCTCTATTATTATGAGGTTTGGTTGCACTTCCAGAGGTTTTAAAGCAGTTACTTAGCCTAAGTTCGGTACATATTTCCTTAACATGGAAATGTGAAATACATCATGTACCCCAACTAGATTCAGTGGTAGTGATAATCTATACTCCACCACTCCAATCCTTTCCAAGACTTCAAATGGGCTTATATATCTAAGGTTCAGTTTTCCTCTTAACTCAAATCTCACCACCTCTTGTGTAAGTAATACTTTCAATAAGATATCTCTTACTTTAAAGTCTAAAGGGCATCATCTTCTATCTACATAAGACTTTCGATCGCTTTGAGCTAGCTCCAGTCTCTCCCTGATTAAATTGACCTTATCCACCAATACTTGGATCAAGTTAGATCTCAATACTTATCTCTCACCCACTTCATCCTAATGTAACAGTGATCAACACTTTTCACCATGTAATGCTTTGTAGGGTGTCATTTGAATTGTAGCTTGATGTTATTATTATAGGAAAACTCTATTAAGATGAGGTGCTCATCTTAATTACCACCAAGATCTAGCACACAAGCCTTCAACATATTTCAAATATCTAGATGGTTCTTTTTTACTAACCATTTTTTTGTGGGTGGAAAGTCGTACTAAACTACAATTTGATTCCCAATGCATTGTGTAAACTACAATTTGGTTCCCAATGCCTTGTGTAAACTCCTTCAAAATCTCCCAACAAATCTTATAACTCTATTAGACACTATTGCGGCTAATACCTTATGTAACCTCACAATTTCTTTAATGTACAGTTAAGCTAACTTCTCGAGTTTATACCTAATACCTATAGGTATAAAGTGGGCAATTTTACTGAGTCTCTCCATGATTACCCATATGGTGTCTAGTTTAGTCACAGTTTTAGGTAATGTTATGATGAAATCGATGGTCACATGCTCCTATTCCTACTCTAGTTATGTTGCATTATCTTGATTTGTTGGTAGGTTAAACACCTAGATACATACTCTGCAATTTCCCACTTCATATTCTTCCACTAATAATGGCATTTTAGGTTTTTATATATCTTGGTACTTCTAGGATTGACAAGGTACCTAGAATAATGTACCATTTTCATTATTTCATTCTTCACTTTGGATACACTTGGAATACATGATCTTAGACTATACCTTAGTACTCCTCCTCCATCTACATTAAACTCCATCACCTTTCCTTCTTCCATCTATTTCTTAATTTTCTACATTTCCATATCATCAACTTGTGTGCCTTTTATCCTACCCATCAATGTAGGCTGTATACATAAACTGGCTAATCTCGCCCTAACCTCTTAGGTTATAATTTCTAGTTCTAATCTTTGTATGCCTTCTAATATGTTCCACTGAGTTATGATTAGAGTTCCAAATTACTATGTCTCTTTCTACTAAGTGCATTGGTAACTACATTCACTTTTCTAAGATGATAATGGATTTCAATATCATAATCTTTTATCAACTCTAACCATCATGTCTATCTCATGTTTAACTCCTTCTAAGTAAAGATGTACTTAAGACTTTTATGATTTGTGAATATCTTGTACTTCTCTCTATATAAGTAATGTCTCTATACTTTGAGTACAAGGACTATTACTGTCAATTTTAGATCATGTGTAAGGTAGTTCTTCTCATAAGGCTTCAACTGTCAAGATGCATATGCTATAAACCTCTCATTTTACATCAATACACATCTTAACCCATGGATAGATGCATCACTAAATGTGACAAACTCCTCACCACTAATAGTTAATGCCAAAATTGGTATTGAAATTAGTTTCTCCTTCAATGTTACAAAGCTTATTTCATATTTATCATCCTATTCTAAGTTGCCAACTTAGAAAATCCTTCGACAAACCTTCTATAATACCTTGTTAGCCCTAAGAAGCTTCTAACCTCTATCGCTAACTTCAGTCTACACCATTCATCTACTGCCTTTATTTTTTTCAAGGTCTATAGATATACCTTCTTTACTGATTATATGGCCCAAGAAACTTATCTAATTAAGCTAGAACTTGCATTTCTTAAATTTTTCTTATAGTATCTTTGTTTGCAATTTACTTAACATCATCTTCAAATGTTGCTCATGCTCCTCTTCACTGTTGCAGTATATTAGAATGTCATTTATAAACATAATCACAAATTCATCTAAATACTCTCAAAATACTTAGTTTATCAAGTCTATAAAAGCCACCAATGCATTCGTGAGTCCAAATGGCATTACTTGGAACTCATAATGTCTGTATCGTATCCTAAAGGCAGTTTTCTAAATGTCCTCCTCCTTAATCTTCAACTAATGATAAATGGGTCTCAAGTTGATTTTTGAAAAGACTTGAGCCCCCTTTAATTAATCAAACAAATCATCTATCTTTAGAAAAGGACATTTATTCTTAATGGTAACCTAATTCAGATCTTGTTAGTTAATACATAATCTCATACTACTATCCTTCTTCTTCATAAATAGCATAGGTACACCCTAAGGTGAGACAATAGGCTGAATAAACTTCTTATTTGGTAATTCTTATAACTACTTCTTTAGTTCTGCCAACACAGTAGGCACCATACTGTATAGGCTTTTAGATATCAAAGTTGTACCAAATACCATGTCTATACCAAATTTGGTCTCTCTAGCTAGGGGTAGACCTGGTAGGTCTTTAAGAAAGACTTATGTGAATTCTATCACATAACCTATACCTGATCAATTCTCACAACATTGCTAAGTTTAACCACTATTGAAGCTATCGTGCTCTTACCCCACTATTCATACATAGGTAATCTGGTTGGTCTTTGTGTTTCCATCTTGAAACAAAAGGGTTATTCTCCTAGTGTGCTAAAATGGGTTGTCATATTATGATAATTAATGGTTACGTAGTGTCTAAACAATTAATCCATTCCTAATATCACATCAAAATCCATCATCTCCAAAACCAAAAGTTTTGCAAATAGAGCCCTACTATGCACTTTAATACTGACCTTTCTACATATTCTATTTAATCTTATACCTACACCCATAGGTGTACTTATACTCAATGTATCATTTAACACCTCAACATGAATATTATAAATATGTCTAAAGGAATTAGACACACATGAATGTGTTCCACTAGTATAAAATAGGACATAAGCACTAGCAGAGTGTACTAATAGAATACTTGCTAAAGTATCTATGTCTGGTATATCATAACATTGTAATGTAAATACTCAAGCTAACGCTCTTTATCTTAGTCCTATTGGCTAAGGTTTGCCAACTAGGGTCATAGTTTCGTTTCTCCCTATCCGTGTTGATAACATAGTCTACCCTCTCATATTTAGGTAATCTATCACTCTATGACCCCTCTATTTATAGGAGTAGTAAAAGGTAAGAGGAATTGATCTCTCTTTGTAGGTCTTACTACTGTATCCTATCTTTCCACATGAGAAATAGGCACCCTCTGTCCACTTACACTCACTCAACTCATGTAGCCTATAGTTTCTAGCAGATTTGCAAACATGTCTAATTGGGGAAGTTATTGCCTAAGAGGAGGGTTCTACAATGACCATAGGTCTGGTTTGGAAGGTTTGGAGCTTTTTACCCTTCTCTTGTATAATGACTGCCTAAGTAGGTCTCTTCCCTAATGCCACTCTTATCTCTTGTGTCCTCATCTCATCAATCCTTTTATGGCTCCATTTTAGGAACTTGGCTTTGTTCATTACCTCAAAGTATGTGCTAAACTAAAATAACCCACTTCATGCTATAGAGTGGGCTCTAAACCTAACATAAATTTGTAAGCCCTAAACCTCTCATCTATTTTTAAGGTTATTAGCATGAATTTAATTAAGCGATTTAACTCTACCTCATATTCTTCTACAGATCATTTTCCTTATTGGAAACTGTAGTCCGCTAGCTCCATTTTATCCCGTATGCTACTTAAGAAGTACTAGTCATAGCTCATCTATTTGAACCCCTCCTAGGTGATGTGTCCCATAGTTAATCTTAATACACTAAACCACCACTTCGAAGCTAAACCTCTTAGTAAATGCATAATATAGTCTTCCTATTACTCTTCTAGGACTCTGAATGCTGCAAAAGTCTTCTCCATTTCTTCAATCCATTACTCAGCATCTAGTGGGTCATTCACCTTGGGCCTAAACTCTCTGAACAATCTTACGAACTGTTTAAAACTGATTAGCCCAGTCAACCTATCTCTAACCTCTCACATCATCTATCCTTGTCTACCACTTAACATTTGTAGTTCATGTATCTACTGTTGCTATTGTGCCACTACTCCTACTAGGGTATTAATCTCATCTAGCAACTGTGTAGTATGGTCTTCACTCATTCTTAAACCTTCTAAAGCGGCCTCGGTGGAACTCAGTTATTAAAAGCATCGCCTGTAGCAGTTGATGTTGAACCCAGTTTGGAAATTCTCTTAAGCATTCTTCAAAAATTCATTTACAAGGTAAGGAGACACATAAAAATAGGAGCCATGTTAGGATATCAAATTTCTAATAGTAATTACAGAAAGGAAACTATATATCCATAATCATCAGACCTATTTATCACTACTCTCTTCACACCTTACTATCTTACAAATTTCATTCCTAAGTAATCTACAGATCAATAAATCAAGGCTCTGATACCACTTAAGCTATAATACCCTGAAACTTAGAGTGAATATAGCCTACCATGTATCCTCACTAGCTAAAGACATGCAAAGGCTTAGAATCTACTAAAAATTCATACATGTAGAAAATCACCTCGACATCATTAATAAAATCTCCACATATATTATTAAGTGGCACCATAGAGTGCCACTCGATATCTACATACAATAATGAAACTACAAAGTGCAAACTATTTATACTAAATTTAAACAGGAATCTATCTCCTACAATTGATAACAATGGAAGCATTTTAAAACTCAAGTACAATAGAAGTCTCAAGCATAACACAACTAAACAAAATCATCTAATGATTATCTTTCTCTTCGCTTGTCTATCACTCCTCATAATACACATATTCCACATCAACATTATCCAAGTCTTAGCTTGTGTTTACTAGCACCTCATCATGCCTCACAATCTCACAAGAAGTACTAGTAGTTGAAAATAGGCCTCACGAAGGGTAAGCTAAAGCCTAATATAATGTATATTAACAACCATACATGGATGTTATGCCAAATTACAAACACAAACATGATGCAAACAAGATATTCAAGAACCAAATTGTTTTCTTTCATATCAATTATTCCAACACTTAACTCTCATCAACATAACTCCATATACACACTATACATATACATACATATATACGGCAATGGGTTATCTCCATTATTCATGAGTCCATGAGTCCAAGATTCCATAAGTCTTTATCATACATATATACATATATGATAGTGGTGCTCCTTACTCATGAGTCCATGAGTCCATGAGTTCAAACATCATAAATTTTCCTAGATCATCTTGGTATACAACTCCACTAAGGACAACATCACATACCAATCATTAGGGTGTTACCCTACAATCATTGACATTCTCAATTCCTAGAGCTCAGCCAAGCACATTCATACAATGAATCAATTTCAATTATAATTTAAATTGGTTTATATTTCGAACCTAACATGTGCAAATAAGAAACATAGTATACATGTACTTAATAAGCAATGAAACAACCTCTTCACAACTTTATACCCCCTTAATCCTTAAACCTCTTCAAATTAACAAACACGTAAGCCTAGAGAACCTATAACAACTCCTTTAATCCACTTTTAGGTATTCGAATAGGTTAGGAGAATTTAGGAATTAAAAGTAAGTATAAAACTCAACTTTGGAAAACATGGGTCTAACACATCCAAGTACATGGGTGTAAACACCCCATTTTTGCCCTAGGAACCAATGATTCTCATCAATAATCAATTTTCAATTTTTTCTAATTTTTCCCAATTTTTCCATAATTTAGCATAAATAATAAAAATATACAAAAAATAAAAATAAATAGGAAAACACCTCAATTTCGAAAAACGATTTCAGAAATAGCAATAATAAGTAATAAACAATTTTTACAAATTTTTGAAATTCCAAAAAATACAAAAAAAATAGAAAAATCGAATTGCATATATGCAATTTGTGAAAATAGAAAAATCAGGAAAGTGGGCTAGCTCAGCTGGTCCGGACCGTGGCTAGGCGCGCGCGCAGGGGGGCGAGGTCGGGCATTCGAATCGCGGGAGAAGCAATTTTCGTGTTTTGCAATTTTTCGACTTGTCCAGGACACGTGGCGGCCTCTGATTGGCTGGAAGAAACGCACGCGCCGGGCGCGTGGTCGTCTCCTACCTCAAGCCCGAGATCGCCGGCGAAGAAAAAATCTGTATTTCGGCCGTTTTGATTCGATTTTTTTGCACAAATCCAACAGATCTTCAACAGAAATAAGATAAACATTATCTAATTAGAATCAAATCACAACAAGACGAGGGATTTACATGAATCAAAGTCGTTCCTTTTAACCGTCGATCCGATTAGCTTCGATCGGAGGAAATCCGAGCTTATCCAGCTCGATTTCAAACGCCTATAAATAGAGGAGGAGACGGGGAAGCCAAAGCACAGATCAGAATCGGGAGAGAGACAGAAAAGAGTGTAGATCGGAGGAAATCCAAGTTTACGACCACCGTTCGGAGTTGAGCCGCCGCAAGGAGACGTTCTGGGAGTGAACCGCCACTACCATCGGATTCGGCACCCTCAAGAAGCTAGGATTCGACACTTCACCTGCCGCAAACAACCGCCGGAACGCCATGAACGAACCTTCTCCGCCGCCGTGTCCGATCGACCCGCTCGACCCAATTCGACCCGATCCGACCCGACCCGCGCACCAACCCGGATCCAGGTAAGTCGGATTTTCCGGATTTTTTTTTATTTTATTTTGTTTATTTTGTTTTGTTTATTTATTCTCAATTTTTATTTATTATTTGTTATTATTGTTATTTGTTTTTTTCCGGTTTTTGTTATTTGTTTAGTTTAGTTATTTATTTTCTTCTATTTTCAATAAATAGGAAAAATGTAGAAATTAGATTTTTTTAGAATTTAATAATGTAAGAAAATGAAAAAAATAATAATGATAAAAATGATAATAAAATTTAGAAAAAAAAAAAACATTAGAAAAATAATGATAAAACTTTAAATATCAAAATAGGATAGATATTAAACCTAAGATAAAATGTTCAATAAAATTTCCCAAAAATAACAAAAATTCCCAAAAATCACAAAAATTCCCAAAAAATCACAAAAATCATCAAAAATCAGAAAAATCATGAAAAGAAAAAAAAAATAAGTTTTAGCACTTAGAAAAATCATTTTCATCAAATAAATCAAAATTGGTGTTTTCCCTTAAAATCATTTTCAAAAATCAAAATTCAAAAGTTTAGGCTTAGACTTTTTTAGAAAATTTCCAAAAATGTTAAGAACATAAATCAAAAGAAACTTCAAAATTAAAATTCACAAACAAATCTAAAGTTTTCAGAAAAGCGAACTACGGCTTGTTTGATCCTGAGTAGCAGGTACGTAGGCACCCATTCGGGTCAACCCATAAAATGAATGAAAAATCATTTTCTCAAAATAATTCCAAAACATAATAAAAAGTAATAGAAATACAATGAAACACATTTCTAAAGATAAACAATTTTAGGAGATTAGGTGGCAACCGTAAAGGTTTTAATAGGTTAGCCTCCGGACTTAGAAACTCTGGTTTTCCCTTTTCCTCTTCTTACAAAAAAGAGAGGAGGAAATAACGACGACTAGTGGTCCAAATTAAGACTAATCCGCTCCTTTAGTCTTAATTCAATATTTCCCAACAACAGTTGGGTGGCGACTCCAAAAATCAAACGAAATTCCTAATTCAAGTCGAGGATCTAAATTAGATGAGCATAGGGTCTAGTATAGATCGGATTAGGAATGGGAATTCAAAAAAATAGACTCGACAGGATGGCGACTCCACTGGGGACCCTGCCCGTAGGCTAGCCACTTGAATCTCTTCAAATCTTTATCTTAAAGAAATGTGTTATTCTGTTGCTAACTTTTCAGGTTTTAGTTAGATTTTGTAGTTTTTCTTTATTGTGGGGGTTTCTTGCATACATAAATATGCTTGTGTGAGTAGATGCGGTCGAACCCGGACCGTCCTAGCAACCTAAGTCGAGGAGCCATTGTGTAGGTTTCGGGCGAAGTGAGTTGATTCACCGTTCGGGACCGATTAGGCTACCCCACCCTATGCTTCGATATGGCCTGAGATCCATTTATTCGAGAATGCGGGAGGCCATAGAGCTCGGGAACCAGTTAGAACCTACCTACTTACATACATGACATCATAAGAGGGGTTGACAATTGGATGACAATGTAATGGTTTGTTATTTTGTCCTCGGAGTTCAGGACTATTTCCCTGTAATGTTTTCGTAGTTTTGTTTGTAACTAGGCTATTTCCTATTGTAATAGATGGCTAGCAGTGCAGTCGACCGCCTCCTCCGCAAAGAAATTCAGGTGTACAAACCTTTGGACCCGAAATTGGTGCTGGACCATTGGCTTACCTTATATAACCCAGAGGAGCAGGCCTTCATCCAACAGAAGATCAGCCCCATCCTCTCATTGACCAAGATAGAGGCGAATTTACCTATGGTCCGGGCCATGCTCCGGTTATGGGAGATCGAGCCCGCAGCTTTCTTCATTGGGCCGCATGAGATCACCCCTACCCTGGAGGAGTAGACCCAGTTGCTACAGGCTCCAACACTAACCGAGCAGATCTACATGCCAGACCTCGAGGCCGGGCCAGGCGGTATATTCAGCAGACTACTGGGCATCCGCAAAACAGCAGTCAACAAAGCCCTGGCAGACTGTAATGGGTACTGCATACGCATGGATGATTTAGAAGCCTGGTTTATCGCCCGAGAAGACAATGGGGATAGAAAGGACATCCTATGCGGGGACCCCAAGACTTACAGGTAGAGAAGGGTGAGTGCTTTCATCTTGACCGCCTTTGCCACTATACTATTCCCCACCGAACTTTCTATATTCACTACCGGGTTGCGGAACTGGTGACCCAATTCCTGGAGGGGAAATCTTACATCCCAGCCCTACTGGCAGAACAGATCTGGAACTTAAATTTCCTTAAGAAGAAGGGCCATGGGATCCTCCGCTCCAGCATCAACCTTCTACTAATATGGTTTGTAAGCCACCTCAAGTGCTTCGGGCTGAACATGGTCAGGAAAACCCTAGCCCAACAGGTGGATTTGGTAGATTCCTATATAGAAAAGGTGAAGCTACCCGACGACATTACCAGCCACAGTTAGGTAGATCTGCTTAGAAGCCTTAGCGCTGAAGATATTCTATGGACAGCCAGGTGGAGTTACTGCGATAAAATCATCTTGACTTGCAGTAATTTCCAAGCAGTGCCGTTAATCGGGATCAATGGATGTATTGGATATCACCCAAACTTAGTGGTCCGCCAATTTGGTACCATCCAAGACATAGTTTATCGACCTTCACTCGAAGCAATCACCTTTGAGTATCAAGATCCAAACCTGTTGGTAGCCGCGAAGTTTGCTAAGCTGGCAGAGGTTAGAGCGCTTTAGGAAGCTACAATTGAAAGCCCAAATGTGGACCTAGGAGAGCTAGATGGCGAAGTGGGAAAACACTGAGCCACCAGAGAGTTTGTAATCCGCCAGCTATACCAGACAGGGGAAAGAGCATACCGGGTTCCAGACGTCACCCAACCAAGACCAGATAAGATCAATCCAGAAACAGAGGTCTACTTGGAGCAGGTCAAGGCCCGGATGGAAGTGTACTTCGAAGCGGCAGACTATAAGAAAGACATCTGGAAGGGACGCTTCAAGGAATCTGACTAGAGAAATAAAGCTCTGGAAGCACAATTAGAGAAGTGCCAAAACAAAGTCAAGGAACTAGAAGCCGTCATCAGTGGGAAGTCCGAGCCTCCACAACAGAAAACTAAAAAAGCTAGGAAATAGGGCATCATTTGTAATCTTTTTGATCTTTGAACTCCGGAATTTTTAAATTAATAAAAGTAAAGTTTCAGTACTACATTGTCAATCAGTTGTCAACCCTTTTATCTTTTAGCATCCGCATGACATATGCATATCATTCTTGCATCCATCACACTAAAATAAAAATGCGGATCCAGGTGTCAAAATAGCTTCCAAGCAACTGAACCCTCCTAGAAGCCCAGTTCTCACACGCTCAAGAGCAAAAATGGCCAAAAGCAGTGACAACCGCAACAACACCAACGTTGAAGCTGCCTCAGACTCAAGGATCATACCCCTAGAGCAAACGGTCCAACAGCTGGCTGCCCAGGTTCACCTCTTGACTGAAAGCATCGGCCTCTTGCGCAACACCCAGCCGGCCTAGGAGGAGTATTCAGGGGCCAGGAAAGGAAAGACAGTGGAGGGACAGCCTCCGGAATACGAAGAGATCAATTCCCATCTTAATCCGGCTTTTGAATATGAACCAAAAGTTAGCCAGGGGCCAACCTCTGACGACCTGAAAAGAGAAATGGATGATAGGCAGAAGGAGATGGAGAAACGACTCTTTCAGCAGCTCCATGACAAGATGAAAACTATGGAAGGGCCTGATGGTTTTGAACAAGCTAGGATCACTAACCTGCCAGCATATGGGGAAGAGGCATACCCTGAGAAATTCAAGACCCCGGATTTCGAAAAGTATGATGGGACCGGTTGCCCCAAAATGCATACCAAGCTATATGCCCGGAAAATGAGCAAGTACGCTCAATACGATCAACTCATGCTCCAGACGTTCCAAGACAGCCTCACCGGCCCCGCATTGGTCTGGTACGCCCATCTCGACTTCAACATTGTCAACACCTGGGAGAAGCTAGCCCGGGCATTTTATGATCAATATAGGTTTAACATTGAAGTCGCCCCATCAGTAATCGACTTGGGGAGTCTCCGGAAAAGACATACCGAGTCATTCAAAGAGTACGCCCAGCGTTGGAGAGCCCAGGCCGCCAGGGTGATAATCCCGATATCGGAAAAGGAATTGACGTCCATCTTTGTCAATACCCTGGACAAAACCTACTTTTCACATTTGGTAGGCCAGACCTCTTCCAGTTTTGCAGAAGTAGTGGCTGCAGGTTGCAGGATTGAGAATGCCATCACCACCGGTAGGCTACAATCAGTGGAACCTCCTAGGGTCACACCAACCCAAAGGCCCTTAGGAGGAAACAGAGTTAAAGAGCCTACGGTCAGTACAGTGCATTCTGGTAAGGCAGAGAAACCTGGGACTCGGGTAACTTTCCAGACCATGAACACCCCAGCCCAGCAACCTACGACGGGTCATACACAGGCCGTCAGGCCCCCAAGGCAATTCACTCCAATCCCCATACCGCTCAGTCAGGTCTTTGCTCGGTTGAGGGTAGACAACTTGATTAGTTTCGAACTCCCCAATGACCGATACAGGCCCAAGAACTTCGACTCCAACCTCAAGTGTGACTATCACATGGGTCAAGAGGGGCATGCTACAGATAGGTGCTGGAGGCTCCGACACAAAATCCAAGATTTAATTGATGCCGGAATCATACAACTGGATTTCGTGAATGCCCCAACACCCAATGTCAACACCAACCCGTTGCCTACCATTAATATGATCACATCTGAGGAGTCGACTCCCAAAGAATCCCCTAAGCATCATACGACGGAACAACAAAAGAAGCCTCAAGCTCCCAAAGAAGCACCAAAGGCGCACATTAAAAGAAGATGGTTATCCGGGGACCCAACAGTTGGCACTTTGGGAGAATCACACGGGAGGTTTCAATATTTGGTAAACTATTCTTACACCCCAACTGAGCAAGGGCCGCCTAGTGGGTGGGGGCCAGAATTTGAAAAGCAAGACAATCTAGCAAAGGAAGAGGGGAAGACTATCAACATGATCAACTCTCATCGGAAACCCCGAGTTATACAATGCTATGGGGAACAATCAGCCGAGGTACAAATCCCGAGAAAAAGGTATGTATTCAATGTTCCCACCCCGGTAGAGAATTACAAGGCTGCACCATTCGACTATCGGGCTCTCGAGCAAGAGCGACCTCCTATAGTGGGAGGTATCACCCGCTCTGGGAGATTATACGATCCGAAATATAAGAGCCCGACTGAAGAACCCAATACGGAAAAAAAGGAGGAAGAGGAAGAGGGCCTTGCTACATTTACGAAGATGGTAAAGGCTAGTGAATACAAGATCATGGAACAATTAAATAAAGTTCCAGTGCAGATATCTCTCATGGGTCTTCTTACCACGTCTGAGCCCCACAGGGAAGCACTCTTTAAAGTGTTAAAACAGATTCAAGTCCCGAAAGGTATTGCTACAGACAAGATGGGTCACGTGGCAAACTCTATCTTTACCGTGGATCAAATATCTTTCTCTCCAGAAGAGCTAGGAGAAGAGGGAGACCAGCATACCATGCCACTATTCATAGTGGTCCGGTGCAATGACACCATTGTCTCCCGGGTACTTATCGACAACGGATCATCCCTCAACGTCTGCCCATTGGCAACACTCGACTTATTGGGGGTCGATCCAAGAAACATAAAACCTAGCTCCATAGTGGTCAGAGCCTTCGACGGGTCGAAGAGAGGCATTGTGGGGGAAGTGAACCTGCCCGTGGAAATCGGTCCACAAGTATTCCACATCTCCTTCCAGGTCCTCGATATCCCAAGGTCTTTTAACCTGCTCTTGGGACGACCCTGGATACATGCTGCTGGTGCCATTCCCTCCAGTCTCCACCAAAAGGTCAAATTCATCACAAATGGGCAGATAGTTACGGTACTGGGCGAGCAGGATTACGCCATATGCAAAGAGACTGCCATACCTTACATCGGGGATGAAGGTTCAGAAGACCTGGGGTTGCAGATTTTCAACGAAGTGAATATGGTGACCAGCAAGGAGGGCCATCAGTTTAAAGAGGGGCAGCACGGGACCTTCGGACTGGGGTATGTTCCTACGGCCGCGGAAGAAGCACAAGTAAGGAGTGTAAAAGGTCGAATGAAGGGAAAGCTGATTGACACCCAGATGTGCATCCCACCTCTCCAACAATCTTTCCGAAGGGTAAATACCATTCAAGAGCTTCGGACAAACAAAGAGGACAACAACAAAGGGAAATCAATCTCCCGCACGTCCAACCAGCATGCGGCTCTGAACAACTGGTTTTGTTGTCCTATCAGTAGCGCTAGGTTAGCTCAAGAGTAGAGAAAAATTGCTAAACAAATTTTATTAAAGACTATTTATCGAATTCCATTGCAGTTTGTCTTTATATATATATATGATTTCATTTTTTATGTCACTCAGATCTCCCACCATCGAACATCAGGGATATTTCACGCAGGTAGAACGTAAAAACGTTGGTATCGTTTCCAACGCTGTTGGGTCAGTTGTTGAAGACGATATCTTAGACCACGAAATAATACAAGAAAATTGGCTAAAACATGAACAAAGCAGAATCTCGATCGACGAGCCTGTGGAGACAGTAAATCTAGGAAGCATCGCCCACCCTAAGAACCTCAAAATCGGGACCAGTTTGAGTGCCGAACAAAAATGTGAGATAACCGAGCTATTAATCGAATATGCAGATGTGTTTGCCTGGTCATATGGTGACATGCCAGGGCTAGACCAGTCAATAGTAGTTCACAGGCTTCCCACAAGGGAAGATGTCAAACCTAAAAAACAAAAATTAAGAAGATTTAGGCCTGACATCTTGCTAAAAATCAAAGAAGAAGTCAAGAAACTACTAGAAGTAGGGTTTATCGAAGTATCCGACTACCCAGAATGGGTGGCAAATATAGTCCCCGTCATGAAAAAGAACGGAAAAGTGCGCGTATGCATGGACTTTCGGGACTTAAACCAAGCCACGCCAAAGGATAACTTCCCCCTACCTCACATTGATGTTCTAGTGGATAACACCGCGGGAAACCATCTCTTCTCATTAATGGATAGCTTCTCAGGATACAATCAAATAAAAATGGCCAAGGAAGACAAAACCAAAACAACCTTCATCACGACGTGGGGAACTTTCTGTTACAAAGTCATGCCCTTCGGTCTGAAAAACGCCGGGGCAACGTATCAGAGAGCCATGGTCTCCATACTTCACGACATGATGCATCGTGAGGTTGAGGTATATGTCGACGACATGATAGCTAAATCCAAAGAAAGAGAAAGCCATGTAGATATCCTGAGAAAGTTGTTTAAACGACTGAGAAAATTCCAGCTTAAGTTAAACCCGGAAAAATGTACTTTCGGGGTTACAACAGGGAAATTGTTAGGGTTCGTCATCAGCCAGGAGGGCATTAAGATTGACCCTGACAAGGTAAAGTCCATATTAGAGTTACATTCCCCACGCTCCATTAAAGAAGTAAGAAGCTTGCTGGGGAGATTAAATTATATAGCTCGGTTTATCTCACAACTCACTGATAAGTGTTGGCCGCTATTCCGTCTGTTGAAGAAGAACACCACAATAGAATGGGACAACGAATGTGAAGAAGCGTTCAGGACAATCAAAGACTATCTTATAAAACCCCCGGTCTTGATAGTCCCGAAAAAAGGAAAACCTTTATTCTTATACCTCACCATACTCCCCGAATCCATGGGGTGTGTGCTGAGGCAGAAAGACGAAGAGGGAAGAGAACGTCCCATATATTATCTTAGCAAGAAGTTCACGGATGGGGAACAGAGGTACTCAGAGGTGGAGAAGACGTGTTGTGCGTTAATTTGGGTCATGCATCGATTAAGGCAATATACCCTTTATTACCATGTTGAGCTGTTGACAAGACATGATCCTTTGAAATACCTGGCAGAGAAGCCAGCATTGATGGGGAGAATCTCTAAATGGAAAATGCTTCTATCCGAGTTCGACATCACATATGTGCATCAGAACTCGATAAAGGGGCAAGCCTTAGCCGATCAGTTGGCCGAACACCCTGTCGAGACAGGTACCCAAGAAATACAAGTCCAATTCCCGGACGAGAACATATTGACAGTAGAAAATATGCCGGTAGAAGACTCTGGGAGAGAGCAGAAGAGTAGGTGGAAACTGTTCTTCAACGGGGCTGCCAATGTATTCGGTTGTGGGGTTGGGGCAGTATTGATATCCCCAAACGGCACTCAATTCCCTGCAGCGACAAGACTATCATTTCCCTATACCAATAATATCGCGGAATATGAAGCATGTATTCTTGGCCTCAAGATGGCCTGCCAAATGGGAATTCGCGAATTAGAGGTGTACGGTGACTCGTCGCTCATCATACTACAAACAAGAGGGGAATACAAAACTAAAGACCCCAAACTGGTACCGTACCATCAACACTTGATAGAGCTAATTGAGGAGTTTAAGGAAATCACCTTCGCGTACATCCCGAGAACTCAGAATCAGTTCGCAGATGCCCTAACCACATTAGCATCCATGGTTCAAATAACAGGGGGAGCTGAAGTTCACCCGATAAAAATAGACGTCGAAAGTCGGCCCGCTTATTGTTTGACAATTGAAAAGATGCAAGATGATAAGCCCTAGTATCACGACATCAAGACCTTTCTCCAAGAAGGTAAATACCCTGAAATGGCTAGCAAGAATGACCAAAGAACGCTTAGGAGGTTAGCCAGCCATTTCTTATTAAGTGGGCCTATACTCTACAAAAGATCATTTGATACCACCCTGTTGAGATGTGTGGACAAGAATGAAGCATGCGAACTCATGAAGGAAGTGCATGAAGGGGTATGTGGACCCTATATGAACGACTACATGTTGGCCCAAAAAATCATGAGGTTAGGGTATTACTGGTTAACCATGGAATCGGATTGCATAAAGTATGTCAAGCACTGCCATCTGTGCCAAGTATACGCAAACCGGATAAATGCTCCACCCAACGAGCTACATCTGTTATCGGCGCCATGGCCTTTTTCCATGTGGGGGATCGACATAATAGGCCCTATCACTCCAACGGCATCCAATGGCCACAGATTTATACTGGTAGCAATTGATTACTTCACCAAATGGGTAGAAGCTTCATCGTATACCAATGTCACAAAAGGGGTAATAGTCCGCTTCTTAAAGAGGGACATAATAGCCCGATATGGAGTTCCTGAGTCAATCATCACTGACAATGGTACCAATCTCAACAATAAATCGATGATAGGTTTATGTCAACAATTCCACATAAACCACAAAAATTCAACTCCCTATAGACCTCAAATGAACGGGGCAGTAGAAGCAGCTAATAAAAATATCAAGAGGATCATCGAGAAAATGACAACAACTTACAAAGATTGGCACGAAATGCTACCATTTGCTCTCATGGCTTATAGGACTTCAATAAGAACATCTACGGGAACTACCCTTACTCATTGGTATATGGTACAGAAGCAGTGCTACCAGTGGAAGTCGAAATACCATCATTCAGAATCTTGTCAGATACTCAATTAACAGAATCGGATTGGGTAAAGAAAAGGCTTGATCAACTGAACCTGATTAATGAAAGAAGACTTACCGCACTATGTCATGGTCAGTGTTACCAACAGAGGATAGCCCAAGCATTCAACAAGAAGATGAGACCTCGGTGCTTCAAAGAAGGTGACCTATTACTAAGAAAAGTTCTCCCGAACGCCCAAGACTCCAGAGGAAAATTCACTCCAAATTATGAAGGCCCTTACGTGGTGAAAAAGGTTCTGTCAGGTGGCGCTCTAATATTAACTCAGATGGATGGTCCAGAATTGAGAGACCCTGTCAACACAGATGCTGTAAAGATGTACTATCCTTAGGCAAGGAAATTGAAATTTTGCCAATGTTTATGAAAGCCAATATTCGATACAAATTTCGTTGAGTTGAGTTTTTACTTTTCTACAAGCAAAGCTAATATCCCTGAATGGTCAACAATCCCAATCAATTCTCATAACAATCCCAATCAATTCTCATCACAATAAATACACCTAAACACATTACCCACCACTTCGTCAATGAAAGATAAACACTAAAGTGATAATGAATCTTAATGAAATTTGTGATATAATTCTATTTATTCTTAAGCATTAGAACCTAGCGCATTAGTAGGATAACATTACCAACGAATGAGTCGCGTGCATAAAGAAATGAAGCACATCAAGATTTTCAATCCCGTATCAAGATAAGAAGGAGAGAAGCCGAAACAAACCAACACGAAGGTTCGGTTGTTTGGTTGCTATCCACGATAAGCTGGCAAGCATGTTAAAATAGTTGACCATCACCACATTATGAAAGGCATCACATCATCTAGCTCAGTAGAAAGCATATTCGAAAGCATGAGATGAGTCAACCCATAGTGGGGCACTCATCTAGTCATTCATTTTTAATAGGGTAGTCAGCCCAATAAGGGGCACTTCCCTAGGTCTATTTTAAGTTAGTCAGCTCTTGGGGCACTTTCCGAAAAATCTATTTTAAGGTTAGTCAGCCCAATATGGGCACTTTCCTAGATTCTCCCGATTAGTCAGCTCTTGGGCACTTTTCAGAAACATTCGTCCAAACAGTTGCTAGTCTAACAAGACGCTTCTATCAACAGGTAGCCAGCTCATAAGGGCGCTTCCTAAGTAAATTTTCTTTCCAAGGTTGCAAGTCTGATAAGACGCTTCCTATCATCATTTCTCATACATTTCTACTCAAAGCTTGAGATATGTCCTGTCGCCAATTAGTTAGCTCATAAAGCACTTTTTGGAGAAGAAACATTACCTTGAATTGTTTGGAACATCTTCAAATCATAGGATTATTAGCTCTTGGGGCATTTTCCTACCAAAACTTATTCAAGAGGCCAAAAATGGCGTCTTTCTTGTCTTTGTAGTTAAGTTTTTCAAACTTTACCATAAAGAGGGGCAGCTGTAAACACCCCATTTTTGCCCTAGGAACCAATGATTCTCATCAATAATCAATTTTCAATTTTTTTCTAATTTTTCCCAATTTTTCCATAATTTAGAATAAATAATAAAAATATACAAAAAATAAAAATAAATAGGAAAACATCTCAATTTCGAAAAACGATTTCAGAAATAGCAATAATAAGTAATAAACAATTTTTACAAATTTTTGAAATTCCAAAAAATACAAAAAAAATAGAAAAATCGAATTGCATATATGCAATTTGTGAAAATAGAAAAATCAGGAAAGTGGGCTAGCTCAGCTGGTCCGGACCGTGGCTAGGCGCGCGAGCAGGGGGGCGAGGTCGGGCGTTCGAATCGCGGGAGAAGCAATTTCCGCGTTTTACAATTTTTCAACTTGTCCAGGACATGTGGCGGCCTCTGATTGGCGGGAAGAAACGTAC
Organism: Laguncularia racemosa; assembly: GCA_037954665.1. Taxonomy (NCBI): domain Eukaryota; kingdom Viridiplantae; phylum Streptophyta; class Magnoliopsida; order Myrtales; family Combretaceae; genus Laguncularia; species Laguncularia racemosa. Next base: position 914,631 of record JBBMOL010000211.1, read on the forward strand.
GCGCTGGGCGCGTGGTCGTCTCCTACCTCGAGCCCGAGATCGCCGGCGAAGAAAAAATCCGTATTTCGGCCGTTTTGATTCGATTGTTTTGCACAAATCCAACAGATCTTCAACAGAAATAAGATAAACATTATCTAATTAGAATCAAATCACAACAAGACGAGGGATTTACACGAATCAAAGTCGTTCCTTTTAACCGTCAATCCGATTAGCTTCGATCGGAGGAAATCCGATCTTATCCAGCTCGATTTCAAACGCCTATAAATAGAGGAGGAGACTGGGAAGCCAAAGCACATATCAGAATCGCGAGAGAGAGAGAAAAGAGTGTAGATCGGAGGAAATCCAAGTTTGCGACCACCGTTCGGAGTTGAGCCGCCGCAAGGAGACGTTCTGGGAGTGAACCATCGGATTTAGCACCCTCAAGAAGCTAGGATTCGACACTTCACCGCCGCAAACAACCGCCGGAACGCCGTGAACGAACCTTCTCCGCCACAGTTTCCGATCGACCCGACCCGACCCGCTCGACCCAATTCGACCCGATCCGACCCGACCCGCGCACCGACCCAGATCCAGGTAAGTCGAATTTTCCGGATTTTTTTTATTTTATTTTATTTATTTTGTTTTGTTTATTTATTCTCAATTTGTTATTTATTATTTGTTATTATTGTTATTTGTTTTTTTTTCCGGTTTTTGTTATTTGTTTAGTTTAGTTATTTATTTTCTTCTATTTTCAATAAATAGGAAAAATGTAGAAATTAGATTTTTTTAGAATTTAATAATGTAAGAAAATGAAAAAAAATAATAATGATAAAAATGATAATAAAATGTAGAAAAATAAAAAAAAAAACATTAGAAAAATAATGATAAAACTTTAAATATCAAAATAGGATAGATATTAAACATAAGATAAAATGTTCAATAAAATTTCCCAAAAATAACAAAAATTCCCAAAAATCACAAAAATTCCCAAAAAATCACAAAAATCACAGAAAATCATCAAAAATCAGAAAAATCATGAAAAGAAAAAAAAAGAGAAGTTTTAGCACTTAGAAAAATCATTTTCATCAAATAAATCAAAATTGGTGTTTTCCCTTAAAATCATTTTCAAAAATCAAAATTCAAAATTTTAGGCTTAGATTTTTTTAGAAAAATTCCAAAAATGTTAAGAACATAAATCAAAAGAAACTTCAAAATTAAAATTCACAAACAAATCTAAAGTTTTCAGAAAAGCGAACTACGGCTTGTTTGATCCTGAGTAGCAGGTACGTAGGCACCCATTCGGGTCAACCCATAAAATGAATGAAAAATCATTTTCTCAAAATAACTCAAAAACATAATAAAAAGTAACAGAAATACAATGAAATACATTTCTAAAGATGAACAATTTTAAGAGATTAGGTGGTAACCGTAAAGGTTTTAATAGGTTAGCCTTCGGACTTAGAAACTCTGGTTTTCTCTTTTCCTCTTCTTACAAAAAAGAGAGGAGGAAATAACGACGACTAGTGGTCCAAATTAAGACTAATCCGCTCCTTTAGTCTTAATTCAATATTTCCCAACAACAGTTGGGTGGCGACTCCAAAAATCAAACGAAATTCCTAATTCAAGTCGATGATCTAAATTAGATGAGCATAGGGTCTAGTATAGATCGGATTAGGAATGGGAATTCAAAAAAATAGACTCGACAATGGGCCCAACACATCCAAGTACATGGGCATGTTCTTATTTGTGTATAGCGTGTTTTATCGAAGTGGAAGGACATAGGTTGATACATGGCCATGTCTCTTGCTTCTATACCTTACTGTTCACTTGATGATTATTGGCATGGTCATGCAAGTCTCTTAAGCAGTCGTATACTTGAAGTACACAAGTGCAACACTACCGTATTGTGGACCATGTACTTTTAGAATTCTCAATTTTTGTGAAAACAAAACTTGTCTCCAAAATTCCAAATCCCTAATCACAATTATCCTCTAATCCTTTCGACATTTGCAATTGTTATACTCCAAAAATTAGTATATAACAACATTACCCTAAATTTCACTCAAATTGCATAAGATTTAGAGAACCTACTCAAATTGTTGTCTCGTGAACAATCACCTAAATCCTGTTACTGTGGACACCAGGTCATTTTAACATGGTTTGGATTATTCCAGCAATCTAAGTTTCTCACACTAGCCTTTCATATATAATTTTGTTAGATTGCCTAGTAGCATAAGTGCCTTCCTCTCCTAGGGTTTTGTATTGCACAATATGGGAAAAAGGGTTAGAAGGAAAACGGGGATCTATTTATACCTTCCTCATAAAATGACCATGTTGCCCCTTTTACTAAGTCCTTTTTACTTCCATTTGTCTTGACCTTATTGTTTTCATATTTTGATTTTATTTTTGTCTAGCGTAAGTACTATTATTTAATTTATTTTGTTTCAATTGTTTTTTATTATTACATACAAATTAGAAACTAAATAGATAAAGATGTTATACTAACATGATAGAGGAAAAAAAAATACAATCATTTTGCAAGTATGATATAAGCAAAAAATAATTCAGGATGATGTTAAATTCTACTTAACCCATACAAAGTAGGAGTATATTTGTATGGTGATAGTATGAAAATTAGATTCCTTTTGATTATCTTAAAGAAAGAGAAAGAAAGAAGTGATTTTAAGATATTATTATACTATTAAATTTACCAACAAAAAAATTAGGCAAGTAGTTTGAAAAATTAGTTAGCTTGCAATCATTTGTGTACATGTTTTGATTAGTCTTAATTTATATAACACTTAATTGAATAAATTATATGGATATTCCCTAAAAACTTTTAAAATTGTATAAATCCTCCACTTTCTCAAAGTCAATCTAAACTTGTCAAATAACTGTGTGACTCACTTTTTGTATGTGTTAACCACCTATGTGTGTTTTCCTCATGTTATATATTCTATTAGCAAATGTTAAAAAATTACTAAAAATATGAAAAACTATGTGATCATCGCTAGCCACACAAGGGAAATGGGTAGCTAAAAAACATGATAGAAAGAGTCACTTGACCCCACTAATATGGTTGCCATTCATCCCTTATACTTGAGCAACCATCTACACTTGTAAATTCATTGTAAGTTGCCACCAACTTACATAAGTAGGTCATAAGACCCATCTACAATGGATTTTAAGTGAAAGTGGGTCACAACCCATCATGTATTTGTCTAGCTACTTCCTACTCTTAGGCTAATAGCACATAAGAAAAAAAGGTCCTATAGCAATTTTAGAAATTTAAGTGTTGATTTCTAAAAAATTAGGAGGACCATGCAATTCCAAAAGTTTTTAAGGGTGTAGAATAATTTACCCCCACTAAATTATATCACCAATATATATATATATATATAGTGATGTATAATTAGACAAGGACATAGTCCGCATCTTAAGTCGAACTTAGCCTAACAAGGCTAAACTGTGTGGACCCAATAGGTTTATGGGTCCATGGCAATTTGATTCCCATAAACTTGACAAGTCCATTCAATTTGAAAAATTCAAATGTATTAAAATTAAAATTAAAATAATATTAACAACTTAAGCTATTTTCCTATGAAATAGGAGCAATCAAATCCCATTCATAACCTTTAATGGGTTGTTAATAACAACACAAGAAATTAAAAACTATAAATACATATTTAGTTGGATATTTATAAATTCTACTAAGACAAAATTTTTCATTTTTTAGTAATGTAGGATTGAAAGCTCGACAGGAAGACGTATACCTAGGACAACCACTATGTTTCTAAAGTCACAAAGATCCCATTATTTTTATTCTTTATTCCCAAGATGAATATATATCCTCTCCACTTGCGATGGATTATTAAAAACCAATAATCAAAATTAAATCCCCTTGTCACACTTTTTTACTAAGCATTCAGAAATTTTTGATGGGAAGAAAACAAAAAGTAATAAAATTAGTTAACCGGAATATACAGATGACTATAAATCAAGTTTTCTTATTTTTACATGGTATATTTTAGTATCTGTTCCGTTAAATATATCATGTACATATAAATTATTATTATTTTTTGTGTAATAGATATTTTAATTTTTATTCATACATTATAACTTATTATTTGAGAGGACATGAACAGTGACTCTTTGACAATCTAATAACGAATTACTTTTTATTCATTTTAATTTCTTTGTTAAATAGGACCTTTTTGTTGGACTTTGTCTTTCTTTTAATATCAACATTTCGTAAAGAAGGATGAGGTTATCTTTGTTGGACAAAGAAATGTAGAATTATGACCATAATGGTGCTGTCTCATCTTGAACTATCTTAAAGTGAACCAATTAGCACATAGTTGACCTCATGGACTAAAACAAACACCACACAATAAGAGATATGGCACTATTCAAGTCCTTAAGTCTGGTCCTTGTTTTCACATTTAAATTCAATGCTATTGATTAATAAAATAAAACCACATCAAATACAACTATTAGAGCAAAACGTTTGTAATTCATTTTCTATGATTATAATGTTATTGTCTCATCTATGGAGAAACAACTCAAATAAGAATAGAAAGTTGAATCATCTTAAAGTGAACCTATTAGCACATCATTGATCTCATGGATTAAAACAAACACTACACACTAAGAGATATGGTACTATTTAAGTCCCTAAGTCTAGTCCTCATTTTCACATTTAAATTCAATGCTATTGATTAATAAAATAAAACCACATCAAATTTAACTATTAGTGCAAGAGGTTCATAATTCATTTTCTATGATTATAAGGGTGTTGTCTCATATGTGGAAAAACATCTCAAAGAGGAATAAAAAGTTAAATTATCTTAAAGTGAACCTATTAGTACGTAGCTGTTCTCATAGACAAAAACAAACACCTCTATGGTACTATTCAAGCCTTAAGTCTACTCCTCGTTTTCACATTTAAATTCAATGCTATTGATTAATAAAATAAAACCACATCGAATATAAATATTAGAGCAAGAGGTTCATAATTCATTTTCTATGATTATGACGGTGTTGTCTCATTTGTGGAAAAACATCTCAAAGAGGAATAGAAAGTTGAATCATCTTAAAGTGAACCTATTAGTACGTCCTAGGGATCCAATAGTTAAAATTTTGTCACAATTAAGATTCAATAGGTTATACCATCATGGATCCAAAATCGCTCCATCAATTTGGTCACTTTTTTATTTTAATTTCAATATCATGAAAAGTAATCATCTTTTTCCAATTTCATCTAATTCTCTGTTTTCCTTACTTCGTGGCCGCAAGTCTTTCATGCTCATTGTTTGATTAAATTTTTTTCATTCAATACATTTATGTGCATATTAATAACACGGTCCTTTAGGGTTTTATTGCTTTTTTTTTTCTTGAATTTGCTATGGGTCCATATGGTTTGAACCCAAACCCAACAATAGAAAAATCTACAATAGTTGAAGCAACACAAACTATAGTTTAAGCAAAAGTAAAATGAATAATGTCCAGTGTACGCTATTAATTTTTTTCTTTAATCTTTTGCACCCATGATAAATGCCTGTAGCCTTTAAACTATCCCTAAGAAAAAAAGTTAATATTGAATCAAGCATGTTTCTAATTATTCTATCTTGACTTTAACAGCTATGGGTCCATACGGTTTGCTTGGCATGTGCTCATTTGCCAATAAATTGTCGTGCGTCATGTGATGGGGATCAGCTAGCATCAAGAGTTCAAGAGTCAAAGTCCACCGACTCGTTACATGGTATGGGAGGTCTAATGACAAGAGCTAGAGCTAAGCGGATGAGAGAAGCCTTGCAAGGATTAGTGATGGAGCTGCAAGAGAGGGAACCGAGTTTTACTAAGGAATCCAAGGGATCATACACGGCCTCCACACACGGGCGTGTATCACGACCGTGTATCCTTACACGGCCCAACAGCACGGCCAGCGGCACAACCGTGTGTCTCAGCAAAATTCTCATAGAAGAGTACACGGCCAAAAGGCATGGTCGTGTATGAAACCGTGTATCGTGCTTGTCACATACACAGTGTTATACACGGCTTGGAGACACAGGTCAAGTATGCGACCGTGTAACTTGTTCGTCGCCTGCCCAAGTGTCATACACGGCTTGGAGACACGGGTCGTGTATGCGACCGTGTATCTTGTTTGTCGCCTGCCTAGTGTCATACACGGCTCGGAGACACGGCCGTGTATTACACCGTGTACTACGCGTATCTTTTTATTTTCGTTCCGCGTATTTTCCTTTCAAGACTTTGTACGAGGAAGTATAAATACCCTTTTGTAAAAAACGCTAGGGTACGAATTTTACAGATTGGAATACATATTTTGAGGGTTTTCTCTCTCTTTGTTCTTTGCACAAGAACTCTTTCGATTTCTTCAATCTAAACGCTTGGGGAAGTCATCTTGATAACTTAGGTTTCAATCAACAGGTGTGGTTGGGGTCTAGTTCCGTTCATCACTTGCTCAAGACGATTCTTGGGGATCCGATTTCAAATCACGATCGTCGGGTTCTAGGTTTAATATACCTAGGGTTCGCATCATTTGGTATCAGAGCTTCGGCTTCTTGAATTCAAGTAATTCTATCCTTTTCTATTAATTATCGTTGTCTTCTTTATATTAAAAAAAAAAATTATCTTATTTGTCGTAGGAATTCAAGGTGTTCGAATAGTTACCTGTTCTTCGTTCATATGGAAATTCGTATAAAAAAAAAAAAAAGAGAAATTCGTATAAAAAAAAAAGAAGAGAAATTCGTATTGAAAAAAAAAAAAAAAAGGAAGAACATTTTCAGTAATCCAGTATCTATAGTTCTCGTTCATTCGATTGTGTCATTGTGTCCCTATTGGAGTCCTTTGTCCGTGTTTTCCTAATTGACTGTTGAATTGAAACCCGTTTGTTTAAGAAAGTTGAGTTGCCTTAGTGGTTTATATTAAAGAAAATTTTGATTGAGTTCTGATCAAAGAGCCTATAAGAGCGAGTTGAGAGGATCATTTATTTATTGAACGAAACACGAGTGAATCCACATCTGTGAGTGTAAACAGGTGAGGGAGTGAATTGTGAGGTTTATATTTTCTTTGTGTGTTATTTCTAACCTTTTTGTGCAGCACAATGTCTGGTCAAAGTCCTACTAGTGGAGAGAAGGGAGGCGTAGATAGTAAATTGATGTTGGAGGCATTATTCGGTGAGATGAGGAAAATGCCGAGTGCTGAAATGGAGCAAGTCCATGAGAGGTTGGATAAGATGGAGCAGAGTAGGGAACCGTCAGGTAGTAATGTTGTAGGGAGAAGAACCCATAGGCATTCAAGGGGAGGAGTGAGTATAGAAGAGAAGGAGGATACTGATTCAGGGGAATATGGTTTCATGAGGGAGAGAAGAGATACCCAACGGCGGGATGGAAATTTAGGTAGTATTAAGATGAGGATACCTTCTTTTCAAGGGAAGAACGATCCAGAGCTGTATTTGGAGTGGGAGAGAAAAGTGGACCATGTATTTAATTGCCATAATTACAGTGAGGAGAAGAAAATAAAGTTAGCTGCAGTTGAATTTTCTGATTATGCCAGTGTATGGTGGGATCAGCTGGTGCGTAATAGGAGGAGGTATGGTGAGAGGCCTGTTAGCACTTGGAATGAGATGAAAACAATTATGCAGAAGAGATTTATCCCTAGTCACTATTATAGGGACTTGCATAGGAAATTACAGGGGTTGACACAAGGGTCCAAGAGTGTGGAGGATTATTATAAGGAGATGGAGATAGCTATGATTAGAGCTAACGTGGATGAGGAAGATGAGGCTACAATGGCTAGATTCATCAATGGGTTGAATCGGGAGATCACTGATGTGGTAGATTTACAACAATATGTGGATATTGAGGAATTGTTGCATAAGGCGATCAAGATAGAGAAGCAGTTGAAGTATAAAGGGAATTCTAAATCTTGGGCGACTTCTAACTCTTCATGGAAGTCAAACTGGAAGAAGAATACTGCAGAATCAAAACCAAAAGAGGATGTGAAGGCCAAGAGTCCAGTTATTGCCTCTAAAGGTAAATCTGACACTAAACCATTCACTAGAACCCGTGATGTTAAATGTTTCAGGTGTCAGGGGTTTGGACATATTGCATCTCAATGTCCAAATCATAGGGCCATGATCTTTCGGGATAATGGAGATGTAGAGAGTATTAGTTCCATGATGATGACATGCCACCATTGGAGGATGGTAGTGATGTGGACGTTGAGGGACCCGTGAGTGGGGAATTACTAGTTACTAGGCGAGTCCTTAGTACTCAGCCTAAGGATGATGGCGAAGGGGTTCAACGTGAGCATATTTTTCACACCCGGTGTCATGTGCAGAAGAAGGTATGCAGCTTGATCATTGATAGTGGTGGCTGTACTAATGTTGCTAGTACCTTATTGGTTGATAAATTGAGATTGAAGACTGTAAAGCATCAGAAACCATACCGATTACAGTGGTTGAATGAGTGTGGGGAAGTGAAGGTGACAAGGCAGGTTCTTATTTCATTTTCTATTGGGAGCTATCATGATGAGGTGATGTGTGATGTAGTTCCCATGCAGGCTAGTCACATATTGTTGGGGCGACCATGGCAGTTCGATAGGAGGGTAATGTATGATGGGTACAAGAACCATTACTCATTTGTCTTAAACAAGAGGAATGTGGTTCTAACTCCCCAGAAACCATGGGAGGCTTGTGAGGATCAGGTGAGGCTAGCAAAAGAGTTCAGAGAGAAACACTTGAGTGGACAAGAAAAGAGTGAAAAAGAAAGAAAGAGTGAGAGGCATACACTTGTGAGCCAAGAGAGTGAAGAGCTTAACACACTGAGTGGAGAGGGAATGGTAGGAGAGAGTGTAGTTGCCAGAAAAAGTGAGGTTAAGAGTGCGATAGTGACCAGGAAACAATTACTTGTACTCATGTACAAGGATTTGTATATTACTACTACTAACCTTAACTCTTCGTTGCCAAGTGCGGTTGTTTCTCTTTTGCAGGAATACGAGGACTTGTTTCCTGAGGAGGTACCAAGGGGATTGCCTCCACTAAGAGGCATTGAGCACCAGATTGACTTTATCCCAAGTGTTTCCATTCCTAATCGGCCAGCTTATCGGGCCAATCCCGAGGAAACTAAGGAGATTCAAAGGCAGGTTGATGATCTTGTCGAGAAGGGGTTTGTGAGAGAAAGCCTCAGTCTATGCTCAGTTCCTGTCATACTGGTTCCCAAGAAGGATGGAACATGGCGGATGTGCGTTGACTGTCGAGCAATCAACAAGATCACAGTTAAGTATAGACATCCTATCCCTAGACTTGATGATATGCTTGATGAGTTGCATGGTGCCTGTTTGTTTTCCAAAATTGATTTAAAGAATGGCTATTACCAAATTCGCATGAAAGAGGGAGATGAGTGGAAAACGGCTTTTAAAACTAAACATGGTTTATATGAGTGGATGGTAATGCCTTTTGGATTAACAAATGCACCTAGCACATTTATGAGGTTGATGAATCATGTTCTTCGCGCTTTCATTGGAAAGTTTGTTGTTGTCTACTTTGACGATATCTTAGTTTATAGCACGACTTTAAATGAACATGTTCAGCATTTACAAAGTGTGTTTACTGCTTTGCGAGAAAACAAGTTGTACGCAAACTTGAAGAAGTGCACCTTTTGTATGGAATCTGTGGTTTTTCTGGGATTTGTTGTAGGTGCAGATGGGATTGCTATAGATGAAGAAAAGGTGAAGGCGATCAGGGAGTGGCCAACACCTAGGAACGCAAGTGAGGTCAGAAGTTTTCATGGATTAGCAAGTTTTTATAGGAGGTTTGTTAGGAATTTTAGTTCTATTGCTGCTCCTTTAAATGATCTTGTTAAGAAGAATGCTGAGTTTAGGTGGACTAAAGTGCATGAGGATGCTTTCAATGCTTTGAAAGGTAAGTTGACTAATGCACCATTACTTATTCTACCTAATTGAGAAGGTCTTTGAGATTGAATGCGATACTTCTAGGAAGGGTATTGGTGGTGTTTTGATGCAGGAATCCAAACCGATCGCTTATTTTAGCGAAAAACTCAATGACGCTGCATTAAATTACCCAGTCTATGACAAGGAGTTATATGCTTTGGTGAGGACCTTGCAGACTTGGCAACATTACCTATGGCCTAAGGAGTTCATCATCCATTCCGATCATGAGAGCTTGAAGTTTCTAAAAACTCAAGGTAAGTTGAACAAGAGGCATGCAAAGTGGCTGGAATTTATTGAGACATTCCCGTATGTGATTAAATACAAGCAAGGAAAAGAGAATGTGGTAGCTGATGCACCTTCTCGACGGTACTCACTTTTGACTTCTTTGCATACTAGATTACTTGGATTTGAACTCATTAAGGAATTGTATGAGACTGATGCTGATTTTGGTCAAATTTGGGCTGCTTGTGCTGAGTCTGGGTATGCTGACTTTTATAGGCATGATGGGTACTTGTTTAAGAAAGATAGGTTGTGTGTGCCTAAAAGTTCTGTGCGTGAATTGCTTGTGAGGGAAACACATGGGGGTGGTTTAATGGGACACTTCGGTGTTAAAAGGACTTTGGACATTCTGCATGAACACTTTTATTGGCCAAAAATGAAGCATGATGTGCAAACTATGTGTGACAAGTGCATTACATGTAGACAGGCTAAATCCAAAGTAATGCCCCATGGAGAATACACTCCATTACCCGTGCCTAATCAACCCTGGACTGACATTTCGATGGATTTTGTGTTAGGGTTACCACGGTCTTAAAATGGAAAGGATAGCATATTTGTTGTTGTTGATAGGTTTAGTAAGATGGCCCACTTCATTGCCTGTTCTAAAACTAATGATGCACAACATATTGTTGATTTGTTCTTTAGAGAGATTGTGCGATTGCATGGCTTGCCTAATTCTATTGTGAGTGATAGGGATGTAAAATTTTTGAGTCATTTTTGGCGTACCTTGTGGAATAGGCTAGGCACTAAGTTGTTGTTCTCTACTGTTGCACATCCTCAAACAGATGGTCAGACCGAAGTAGTCAATAGGACTCTTTCAACCCTGTTGCGTGCTGTGATTCATAAAAATTTGAAACAATGGGAGAACTGTCTACCACATGTAGAATTTGCATATAATAGGACTGTGCATTCCACTACATCCTATTCTCCATTTGAGATTGTGTATGGTTTTAATCCTTTGACTCCACTGGATATTTTGCCTTTGCCTGTTAATGAATTTGTTGATCTTGATGGAAAGAAAAAGGCAGAATTTGTGCGGGAATTGCATGCTCAGGTTCGGGCTAACATTGAGAAGAAAAATAAGCATTACGCTCGCCAGGCCAATAAGGGTCGTGTGAAGGTTGTTTTTCATCCAGGAGATTGGGTGTGGGTGCATCTGAGAAAGGAGCGATTTGCCGAACAGCGAAAGTCTAAGCTGCACCCTAGGGGAGATGGACCATTCCAAGTGTTGGAGCGCATCAATGATAACGCCTACAAGATTGACTTACCAAGTCACTATGGTAACGTAAGCGCAACTTTTAATGTTTCTGATCTTACTCTATATGATGCAGGTGATTCGAGGACGAATCTTCTCGAGGAAGGAGGGAATGATGGGGATCAGCTAGCATCAAGAGTTCAAGAGTCAAAGTCCACCGACTCGTTACATGGTATGGGAGGTCCAATGACAAGAGCTAGAGCTAAGTGGATGAGAGAAGCCTTGCAAGGATTAGTGATGGAGCTGCAAGAGAGGGAACCGAGTTTTACTAAGGAATCCAAGGGATCATACACGGCCTCCACACACGGGCGTGTATCACGACCGTGTATCCTTACACGGCCCAACAGCATGGCCAGCGGCACAACCGTGTGTCTCAGCAAAATTCTCACAGAAGAGTACACGGCCAAAAGGCACAGTCGTGTATGAAACCGTGTATCGTGCTTGTCACATACACAGTGTTATACCCGGCTCGGAGACACGGGTCAAGTATGCGACCGTGTAACTTGTTCGTCGCCTGCCCAGTGTCATACACGGCTTGGAGACACGGGTCGTGTATACGACCGTGTATCTTGTTTGTCGCCTGCCCAGTGTCATACACGGCTCGAAGACACGGCCGTGTATTACACCGTGTACTACGCGTATCTTTTTATTTTCGTTCCGCGTATTTTCCTTTCAAGACTTTGTACGAGGAAGTATAAATACCCTTTTGTGAAAAACGCTAGGGTACGAATTTTACAGATTGGAATACATATTTTGAGGGTTTTCTCTCTCTTTGTTCTTTGCACAAGAACTCTTTCGATTTCTTTAATCTAAACGCTTGGGGAAGTCATCTTGATAACTTAGGTTTCAATCAACAGGTGTGGTTGGGGTCTAGTTCCGTTCATCACTTGTTCAAGACGATTCTTGGGGATCCGATTTCAAATCACGATCGTCGGGTTCTAGGTTTAATATACCTAGGGTTCGCATCATCATGCTTCTTCTCATGAAAGTGAGTCTTCTAAGAAAAATCCTGGCCATTGTTGACGATTCCACTAATTGCATTAAAGTTGGTATAGGCATGGAAAATGCCTGATCCGCTTCACCAATAGAGTCTACTCTCAGCCGTCTATCAAAAGTGAGGCAAGGCTTATTCGTATACAACTCTGTTCTTGGCCATTTGATTTTTCATATTTTCTTTTGGACCACAAAACGAATAACCAGCCAATAATTCCATCTACTAGTATATAAGGTGAAGAAACTGATTTTTTGCATCATTACTGATACTTTAATTTATAAAGGTCCAGATGTGGATCCCTTAAGCTCAGAAAAAATTAACTATGATTTTTTTTAAGTATTATATATATATAATATGTATATTTTAAAAGTAATTATTAACAAAATATATGATATGTACAACTCTGTTAAATAGATCAACCTATCTTAATACCTAGGTTATATGGATCAGTCCACTTTAACTCACTTAATAAGTATATTGAAATTTTTTGGTCCAATCCATCAGGACTGAAACTAAGAGTTAATGATGGGTTGATGATATTTGGCCAAACCATGATCAAATTATATAATTCAATCATTTTTTTTTTCATATTATGTTTCATTTTGTATTGTCCACATATTTATTTTATTTAGATATATATTTTATTGAATCATATTTCTTATTTTTATTAGTGTAGGTTTGATCGAACTTTCCATTATTTGAGTATAGGATTTAGTTTAATTTAATATTTTATATACATATAACTAAAATGTAAATGATATTATGTGCTCTTCATGAGAAAATTGAAATGCATCTTATTTTCAAAAAGCTCCTTTTGTATGCAATCATTTTTTTTATTAGGCCATATTAAATTGCCATTCCGATTTGTGTCCACATAAAAAGAAAAAAGAAAAAACTTGGTTTTTCTTATGCTAATGAAAAACATTTTGTGAAAAAAAAAAAAAAAACCTTGATTTTTCTTATACTAATAAAAAAAATTTCATGATATAGATACATCATCACTCTTTTACATAAGACTTATATTTTCTATATCTATATTATTAAATCAAAACATAACATTTGACTCCATATTATATACCTATAAATTTTTAAATGCTAAGATATAGAAGAATAAGTAAGATGGAAATATAGTGGGAGGATAGCAATAGTTTTTTGTTAAATAGATATAAAATTATTATTTTATTTCTTTTCATAGTGATATTATGAATAACCAGGTTGTATAGTTATTTTACTTTTAAGTGACTAATATTAATATACTTTACTTTATGACATATATATCATATTGTGCATTTCGAATCTCCTTTGAAATAAAGAATGTGGCGTAGTCCATCATGAAGTTGGAGGTGCAAATTTTACATGGGACAACTTCTCATCCCTAATTGTGTTTTCATTATTTCTCGACATTTTTACTTTTCATATATAGATACAAAATATACTAGATAAAAAATTATTAAAATAATTTATTGAGAATTTAAAATAAATCAATAATATTTTTTATATTTTATCATGAGAATAATATAAAAATAAATAATTTAATTTTTATCAAATACATAATGAATTTTTTCAAAACTTTTCTTATGCATTTTTAAAGTGTCCTATCAAGAGAACGTCGCCAAGAAAAAGCCCGGCATTAGCTTTGGAAAATTCGGCTGACGTGCCTGACGAGTAAAGTCTGGCCTTGGTCGTCGGTCGAAAAAGAAGCCAATTCATTTACAACTTTGCCCTTGTCTTTTTGAGTTTTCATATATATTGATCCCCTAGTTCTAAAGCTGAAGTTATGTCATTTTCACTCTTTCATTGATGTACGTGGTTTAAATTATGCGGGATCATACATATGTACATGTGGTTGTGAATTATACTTATTAAATATTAACTCATTATTTGGAGATTTGTTTTTAGCTATCGGTATAGATGGTTATACATTTTACAGCAACGACCTAATAAATATTTTTCTAAAGTCACAAAAATCCCATTATTTTTATTCTTTAATCCCCTTGTCACACTTTTTTACTCACATAAGCGCCGTTGACACGGCACTATTACAACTCTTCATTAAGCGTTCAGAAATTTTCGATGGGAAGAAAACAAAAAGTAATAAAATTAGTAACAAAAAGAAATTTATTTATGCATATAAATTATTATTATTATTATTTTGTGTAATGGATATTTTAATTTTTATTTATACATTATAACTTATTATTTTAGCGGACATAAATAGTGACTCTATTTGACAATCTAATAATAGATTACTTTTTACTCATTTTAATTTCTTTGTTAAATAGGACCTTCTCGTTAGACTTCGTCTTTCTTTTAATATCAACATTTCATAAGGAAGGATGAAGTTTTCTCTATTGGACAAAGAAGTGTAGAATTATGACCATAATGGTGTTGTCTCATCTTGAACTATCTTAAAGTGAACCTGTTAACATGTAGTTGACCTCATGGACTAAAACAAGCATCACATAATAAGAGATATGGTATTATTCAAGTCTTTAAGTTAAGTCCTCATTTTCACATTTAAATTCAATGCTATTTATTAATAAAATAAAACCACATCAAATATAACTATTAGAGCAAGAGATTCATAATTCATTTTCTATGATTATAATGGTGTTCTCTCATTTGTGGAAAAACATCTCAACCACGAATAGAAAGTTCAACTATGTTGAAGTGAACCTATTAGTATTTAGTTGACCTCGTGGACTAAAACAAACACCACACATTAAGAGATACAATACTACTTAAGTCCTTAATTCGAATCCTCACTTTTAGATTTAAATTCAATGTTATTGATTAATAAAATAAAACCACATCAAATATAACTACTAGAGTAAGAAGTTCTAAATTCGTTTTTTGGTATTATTATTTGACTATTCATTTCATTATTTACATATGATAGACATCAATTATTGTCCAACCAATCTATATGCGAGGTAATTTGATATAATATGTATAAACTTTCTATTATTATATTTATGGAACCAAAATATGAAAATTCTTTACGAGTACATTAGCAGGATAACTATTGAATAAGAGTTATATTAGTTAGAAATTACACAAAGTAACTAATGGATTAGAAATTCTTAGCTTATACTCGATAATAATCATTCCTAAGACATTAGTTTTTATTTTTAGTCTACTTTTCTATCCTTGGTCTATTTCATTCTAGAAAGTAAACGGATTGTTAGTGTTTCCTAATTGCCAAGTGGTGAAGTTAACAATAATAGTGCTTATGTATCTCATAATTAAGCACTAGTTTCATAACAATAATAGTGCTTGTATATCCCAATCATGGTTTGATTTATCATTTAGTTTTGCACTATCATTATCCATTGGTGCATATAAACCTTTACAATATAAAAGATCTTTTATAGTCAACTTCATAATAAAATAATTTGATGAATTTTTTTTAATGGTACTTGAAGATCCTCATTCTTGTAACATGAAAAATCATTTTTTTTTTTCCAAATTCAACTCCAATCCACTTGTTATGAATAATAATTCCCCTTAATGATAAAATATTTTTTCTCTTACTTTAAAGCAATAAATAATTATAACAAACTAAAAATAATAAATAATAATCAACACCAAAATTTACGTGTAAAACCCCAATAGTGGTACAAAACCATGGGAAAGCAGCACAAAACTTCCATTGTCAACTGATAATGTGTTCAAAATGTGTTTATTCAATAGTTAGTTATTCAAACTTTACCTAGCATCGTGGATATCTCAATAAAATCACAAAACAAGCTAATTTGCAAGATTGTAAAAACACAAACTCAATATGAATAATTAAGAAGGATTAACAAACACAAAAGTAATAATTCTATAGCACACTACACCAGGGATCCAATATTTAAAATTTCATCACAATTAAGATTCAATAGGTTATATCATCATGGACCCAAAAACACTCCATTGAATCAATATCATGAAAAGTAAACAGTCTTTCCAGTTTCATCTAATTCTCTGTTTTCCTTTCTTCGTGGCTGCAAGTCTTTCACTCTCATTGTTTGATTTAATTTTTTCGGTCAAAATATCTATATGCATATTAATAACACGGTCCTTTAGGGGTTTTATTATAATTTTTTTTTATTTGCTATGGATCCATATGGTTTAAACCCAAACCCAACGATAGAAAAATCTACAATAATTAAAACACACAAACTATAGTTTAAGCAAAAATAAAACAAATAATGTGGAGTCTACGCTGTTAATTTTTATCTTTCTTTAATCTCTTACATCCATGATAAATGCCTATAGCCTTTAAACTATCCCTAAGAAAACAGTTAATATTGAATGAGGCATGTTTCTAATTATTCTATCTTGACTTTAATAGCAATGGGTCCATATGGTTTGCTTGGCATGTGCTCATTTGCCAAGAAATTGTTGACAATGCCACAAATTGCATTAAAGTCGGAATGGGCATGGAAAATGCCTGACCCGCTTCACTAATAGAATCTAGTCTCAATCATTTATCAAGTGCGAGGCAAAGTTAAGTCTATTCTTGTCCATTTGATTTTTCGTTTTTTCTTTTGGACTACAAAACGAATAATTAGCCAATGATTCCATCTGCTAGTTTATAAGTTGAAGAAACTGATTTTTTGCATCGTTATTGATATTTTAATTTATAAAGGTCCATATGTGGATCCCCGAAGCTCAGAAAAAATTAACTATAAATTTTTTTTGAAAAATAAAAAATTATATATATATATGATACATAGATTTTAAAAGTAATTATTAACAAAATATATGATATATGCAAGTAAATTAAACAAATTAACCTATATTGATCCATGTATTAAGCAGGCCAATCCACTTTAACTCACTTAATAAGTAGATTGAAATTTTTTTCCCCAATCCATCCCACTAAGATACAATGAATAATTCATAAGGACTAAAACTAACAGTTACTAATGGGTTGATGACATTTGGCCAAACCATGATCAATTATATAATTCAATCATTTGTTTTTCATATTATGTTTCATTTTGTATTGTCTACATATTTATTTTATTTAGATATATATTTTATTGAATCATATTTCATATTTTTATTAGTATAGGTTTGATCAAACTTTCCTTTATTTGAGTATATGATTTAGTTTAATTTAATATTTTACATACATATAACTAAATTGTAAATGATATTATGTGCTCTTCATGAGAAAATTAACATGCATCTTATTTTCAAAAAGCTCCTTTTGTACACAATCATTTTTTTTATTAGGCCATATTAAATTGCTATTCCAATTTCTTATACTAATGAAAAAAATTTGTGAAAAAAAAACTTAGTTTTTCTTATACTAATAAAAAAAAATCATGATATAGATACATCATTGCTCTTTTACATAAGACAAGACTTATATTTTCTATATCTACACTACTAAGTTGAAATATAACATTTGACTCCACATTATATACCTATAAAATTTTTAAATGCTAAGATATAAAAAAAACAAGTAAGATGGAAATATAGTGGGAAGACAGCAATAGTTTTTTATTAAATAGATATAAAATTATTATTTTACTTCTTTTTATAGTAATACTATGAATAACCAAGTAATATAGTTATTTTTGTCTTGCTTTGAAAGGGGGCCTAAAAGCCTCTACTAAAATTATCATGGCACGTGTGCACCCATTACATGATAATCATTTTACGAGTCAGAGATCGTAAGACTCTAAGTAAATAATTACATCTACAATAAGTTATAGTACATATAATTAGATAATAAAATAACGCTATGGAACTCGAATCCCACGGTCAACCATGATCACAGAGAATCGGTATCCCCCTACCAATTAGCAAAATAGGATAAACTCTAGGTTTCTCAATTTAATCATTTCTATTTACATTGGGGTCCTAACATTTCATCTAAACAATCTATCATCCATAATTCTTACTTTATCATTCTAGTCTTCTAGAATCTCTCGACATTTCACATCTTATCCTATCTTGAGCTTTCGTACTCGCTACCTACAGAAAGTCTGTAAAGGGGTGAGCACACCATGGCTTAGTGAATGAGATGGTAACACTTTCAATGCTACATACAAACCCAAGAAAACTCAAATCAAAATATCAAACGTATGCTATATACATGCACAAGAAAATTAAAATTAAAATATTAAACACATGCTATGCAAGAACAACCATATGAATGCAACATCTCATGTGATCTTCCGGTAACTGACTTAAATTCTAGGGTTTACGTCCCCTTTGACCTTGGGTTAGGGATTCCGAAGCCACCATTAGTGCCTAGGTCTTACTCATATCTTTATCATTCTTATCACTTAATTAAGCTATGTTTTAGTTTTAATGTTTTAGACTTAGGTGCCTCAATACACTAAGTGCTCTAAGTGCCTCAATACACTAAGCATTATACCATCATGAGAAAAACCGAACTCGAAACCATCAAGGCATGACAATCCCCTAATCACTTAGTTCATACTTAGTGGAACAACGATCCTCTAATCACTTCTGGCGTGTCCTATAGCAACGATGGTCTTCAATCTCATGCAATGTCTCGTAGAAATGCATGTCCAGTTTTAATTAAGTCCACTTCATTAATTAATTGATTTAAGGTGATCAAACAAAATATATAGTCACAAGCAATTCTCAAGCACACCATAGAGGTAAACAACAAACATTTCATTTCACCCATCGCAATAAGCAAGAATTATGCGTTTCTCATCTCACAAAACAGACTATGAACCTATACTCTACAGATGTAGACTATCCTATCTTTTTGACAAGTTAAATTAATTCTGCACCTCTCTGTGCCATTTCTTTTAAATGTCAAACCGCTCAGGTCTACTTAAATTCATCATATTTGGCACCTCTGTACCATTTCCCTTAAATGTTAAACCGCTTGAGTTGGCTTACAATCATTTCTGACACCTTTGTGTCATTGCACTTCTCAAGTGCTTTGTTATTAACATTTTAGAGAGCCAGTAAGGTCGTCTTGCATTTTCCTTTTAATGTCCTCAAGACACTTGTGTATAATATACATATATACATACCTATGCATATATATGTTTGTGACCTCTCTTTAATTAAGGACGCTAGGAAGGTAAGAAAATAGGATTGTTGAATTATAAAAAAACCAAGGTTGCACTCATGATTTGTATGATTGGATTCATGAGTGTATTTTGTAGATATAATAGAAAAATAAGTTTGCCTAAATATATGTACACATTCAGAAGCCAACTCTAACATGTATACATAATAACATCTATATACCCTATTTCAACTAAGTACGCCTATTTGGTAACTATAGAAGGAAAATCTAGGTTTTTGTATTTTGGTTTGATTGGAAGAAAACAATTTAGAATCATGGGTTAAGTTTATAGGAATAGCACTAGCAATATGGTGCTAGGTGTTGTTGTTAAGGCAATGACCTCTACACTCTCAAACCATTCTATCCTCTACACTTTTATGACTTCTCTCCTTAACTCATCGATTTCCACTATAACTCAACTCAGTAATAATCACAATCCACTGCATTCAATTTCAAACACCACAAGCAGCAATAGAATTTACATACATAACAGTCAACATACAACACAACTTAGTAGCATATCATTAAGTTTCTCACTCACTCGTTTAGGGTTGTCGTAGCCCTAACGAGAGTCGAGCGATTCCAGCGAGTAACCCCTTTGCTTTCCTCAACCAACCATAGAAGGCTACATCTCCACCTAACTTTAATAGTCTTCTAGCACCTAATATGTGTACTCTGCTTATCTTGCATCTGATGGTAAGGCATGAAGTTTCTTCTTTAAGGGACTTTGGGCAAACAAGATTCGAATGTTAACCTTCCTACAAATCTTTGCTTCTAACACCCCTGTCGAGTCTAATTTTTGAATTTTCCCATTCCTAATCCGATCTAGACTAAACCCTATGCTCATCTAATATAGATCCTCAACTTGAGTTAGGAAGTTTGTTTAATTTTGGAGTCGCCACCCAACTGTTGTTGGGAAAGATTTAATTAAGACTAAAGGAGAGGATTAGTCTTAATTTGGACACTAGTCGTCGTGATTTCCTCTTCTCGTTTTTGTGAAAAGAGGAAAAGGGAAAACCAGAGTTTCCAAGTCCGGAGGCTAACCTATTAAAACATTACGGTTACCACCTAATCTCCTAAAATTGTTCCTCTCTAGAAATGTCTTTTAATTTCTGTTACTTTTTATTATGTTTTTGGATTTCTTCAAGGAAATGATTTTTCATTTATTTTATGGGTTGACCCAAATGGGTGCCTACGTACCTGCTAATCAGGATCAAACAAGCCGTAGTTCGCTTTTTCCTAAAAACCTTAAGTGTGTTTGTGAATTTTAATTTTGAAATCTCTTTTGATTTATGTTTGTTACTATTTTAGGATTTTTCTAAAAAATCTAAGCCTGAGCTTTAATTTGATTTTTGAAAATGATTTTTAGGGAAAACATCATTTTTGAGTTTAAAAATAATTTTTCAAAGTGATAAAACTCATTTTTATAATTTTTCCATTTTTTATAATTTTTGAAAATTTTCCTAATTTTTATGATTTCTTATTATAATTTTATGATTTTTTATCCTTTTTATGATTTTTATTAATTTTCCACAGTTTTTTATAATTTTTCTAAGTTTTTCATGATTTTTATTGATTTTTTATAATTTTTGTGAATTTTTGTTAAAATTTTATCCTAATTTATTATCTATCCTATTTTAAAATCTAAAGTTTGATTAAGATTTTTCTAATATTTTCGTTATTTTTCTAAATTTTTATTTCTTTATTTTCGGTATTTTTTATTATTTCATTTTATTTTTCTACATTATTAAATCCTAAAAATCTAATTTCTACATTTTCCTATTTAGGAAAATAAAACATAAAACATAAATAAATAAATAAATAAGTAAATAGCCAAAAAATTAACAAATAATAATAAACCAATTCGGAAAAAAAAAATACATTAGAAAAAAAATAAAAATCCAGAAAATCTGGCTTACCTGGATCCGGGTCGGTCGAATTGGGTTGGGTTGGATCGGTCGGGTCGAATTGGTGGAACACGGCGACGGAGAAGACTCGTTCACGGCATTCCGGTAATCTTTTGCGACGGGTGAAGTGTCGAATCCTAGCTTCTTGAGGATGCTGAATCCAATGGTGGCGACAGTTCACTCCCAGAACATCTCCTTGCGGTGGTTCAACTCCAGTCGATGCTCACGGTCTCGAGCTTCCTCCGATGTTCTCCGATTTGCACTCTTTTCTCCCTTTCTCTCAATTGTGATCTGTCCTTTGGCTTCCTCGTCTCCTCCTCTATTTATAGGCACTTCGAATCGAGCTAAATAAGCTCAGATTTCCTCTTATCGAAGCTAATCGGATTGATGGTTGAAAAACCAACTCCGATTCATGTAAATCCATCGGTTTGTTGCGATTTGATTCCAATTAGATAATGTTTATCTCATTTTCGTTGAAGATCTGTTGGATTTGTGCAAAAAATCGAATCAAAACGGTCGAAATTCGAATTTTTCTTCCACTGGCGATCTCGGGCCCGAGGTAGGAGACGATCACGCGCCCGACACGTGCGCTTCCTCCAGCTAATCGGATGCTGCCACGTGCCCTGGATAAGTGAAAAAATTGCAAAACGCGGAAACTGCTTCCCCCGTGATTCGAACCTGTGACCGAGCCCCCCCCAACCACCCCCCCCCCCCCCCCCCCCCCCCTGCGCGCGCCTTAGCTTGTGGTCTAGACCAGCTAGGCTAGCCCACTTTCCTGATTTTTCTAATTTCGCAAATTGCATATATGCAATGTGATTTTTCTATTTTTTTTGTATTTTTTGAAATTTCAAAAATTTGTAAAAATTATTTATTATTTATTATTGCCATTTCTAAAATCTTTTTTCAAAATTGATGTTTTTTTTCCATTTATTTTTATTTTTTTGAATATTTTTATTATTTATGCTAAATTAGAGAAAAATTGGAAAAAATTGGAAAAAATTAAAAATTGATTATTATCGATTATTATTTATTCCTAGGGCAAAAATGGGGTGTTTACAACTGACCTTCTTTGTGGTAAATTTTGAAAAACTTGACTACAAAGATAAGAAAGACGCCATTTTTGGCCTCTTGAATTAGGTTTTTGGTAGGAAAATGCCTTAAGAGCTGATAATCCTACGATTGAAGATGATCCTAACAATTTAAGGTAATGTTCCCTCTCCAAAAAGTGCTTTATGGGCTGACTAGTTGGCGACAGGAAACATCTCAAGCATTGTGTAGAAGAAATGATGATAGGAAGCATCTTATCAGACTAGCAACCTTAAAAAGAAAATTATCTAAGGAAGCGCCCTTATGAGCTGGCTGCCTGTCAATAGAGGCGTCTGGTTAGACTAGCAACTGTTTGAAAGAATATTTCCGAAAAGTGCCCCAAGAGCTGACTAATTAAGAGAATCTAGGAAAGTGCCCCTCATGGGCTGACTAACCTTAAAATAAATTTTTAGGAAAGTGCCCATCTTGGGCTGACTAACCTGTGGTAGTGTCTCAAAAGGTGCCCTTATGCGCTGACCCTGAGAACGGATTTTTAGGAAAGTGCCCATATTGGGTTGACTAACCTTTGATAAAATTTTTAGGAAAGTGCCCATCTTGGGCTGACTAACCTTTGGATAGATTTTTAGGAAAGTGCCCATATTGGGCTGACTAACCTTAGATAGAACTGTCTCAAAATGTGCTTGATAAGAGTAAATTAACCCTTGTAAATCATAGGCATTAAGAATGAATTTGTATAATCTTTCGAATAAAATCAATGCGGATTCGGTACTTAATAGATAAAAATAAATGTTTCAGGGTATAATACCAAAGAGAAGGAGAAAGATCACAAAAGGAGCATAATTGAAGCTTAAAAGATTAAGTTAAAGTTATTCATGGACAACACGTGGAAAGCCACGGTAGTGTCCTGAACCGTGGGCACACCTGAAGATGAAATCGTCACTTGGAAAGGAAGCACGGCTCGTGATAGGGGTATGTTTGAAGCCGTGGTAGACACTGCGAAGAAGAGGAAAGCTCCAGAATGTAGCACGGGTTATACTCTAGCCGTGCCTCTAGTCGTGCTAAACACTGAGCAAGATTTATGAGTTACATATTTGCGACCAGAGGGAGACACGGTTTGAAATTTGGCCGTGCTGTTGGGCGTGCTAGGTGACTATTATTCACTTGACGAGATTCACTTGGAAAAGGAAAGATACAACCGTATCTTTCCAGCTGGAGATGCTCGGCCATGCCTTAAGAAGTATAAATAGAACAACCCTAAGGAGAGAAGGGGGAGGAGGCAGCACAAGAGAAACCCTAGAGAAGAGAAGCTGTTGTAAGAGGCTGCCGCCAGAATAGTCCTCGGATTGGAAGCCAAGATATTTCGTGTTTGAATTTTCTTTATGGACTCAATTATTTTATGTTTTGCTCTTCGTATTAGATTCATGAGTGGCTAATTATTTCATACCCGTTCCCTTGAGAAACCCCTGATTATCATGTGACAGAATTGTTGATGTTCAATAATTTAATTCTATTCTTTGAGTTTGTTCATGTTGTAATTATAGTTGATTCATCTTGATATGTGCGCAATATTTGGATGAAATTATATCTCTGTTATTAAGATTGAGAAATCGGTAATAGAGTAGATCTTGCATGAATAAAAAGATCCCTTGTAATCCTAGAGATAGGTTATAGGAGGTCTTCTGTATTGAACAAGATCATTGCGGTCTGGTTCAATTGAGAGTCCTAGAATTCTATTGCAATCTTGATTACGTTAATTGAAGAGAGATCTTAATTGGCTTAATTAGGATTAGGGATTAGTGATCTTGAGAAAGACTCTTATCTAGTGTAAGAAACTCCGCGGATCAAAGATTAGGTATTAATCATTGGATAGTTTGGAATTGAATAAAAGCTGCATGAGAATTAGGGGTGGATCTTGGGCAGGGTATGTTTAAATCATTGAATTAATTAAGGGAGTGTTGAATACATTTACTTTGTTCATTTTATTTGTCTCTTTTAGGTTTAGGCAATAATTA
This sequence comes from Laguncularia racemosa, assembly GCA_037954665.1. Classification (NCBI taxonomy): domain Eukaryota; kingdom Viridiplantae; phylum Streptophyta; class Magnoliopsida; order Myrtales; family Combretaceae; genus Laguncularia; species Laguncularia racemosa. The sequence continues at coordinate 939,133 of JBBMOL010000211.1, forward strand.
GGATAGTTGAGATCATCAATAGTGAGAGGTTAGATAGTAGGAGAATCGTTAGTACTAGTACTTGTAAGTCTTCGTGGGATCGATACCTGTACTCCTATGCTATACTGCTAGTCGATAGGTACACTTGCCTGAGAACTGATCGTAAGCTAGGATTGAGTAGAGGTTTAAACTTGTTTAGAACGGTCAGATCGTCCATCAAGTTTTTGGCGCCGTTGCCGGGGACTTATAATATTAGGAAAACTTGACACCTACTACTTTAACTATTTTTTTTTATTTTTTTTATTTTTTTTATTTTTTATTTTTTTATTTTTATTTACTTTAAGTTCATTCGTGCTTCCATTCAAATTTGTTGAGGAAACTAAGTTCATAGTTTGTCTGTCGCGGTTTATGACAAGGAGCTCTTCATCTAAGCTGCTTGATTTTGATCCTGAAATTGACCAAAACCTTTAGAAGGCGATTGAGAGAAACTGAGCCAATGGCAGATGAACGAAGAACGATGGTTGAATACGCTCGAACTACTCTAAGCAGCACTGGGTCGTGTATTGTGCAACTAGCAATAGAGGCCAACAACTTCGAAATCAAGGCCTCTACAATGCATATGATTCACAACCAATGCCAGTTTGACGGTTTGTCTGACGAGGATCCTCATGCGCACATTCAGATGTTCTTAGATATTTGTGCAACTGTCAAGCAAAACGGAGTATCTGAGGAAGCACTGAAATTGCGACTTTTCCCTTTTACTCTCCGGGGGAAAGCAAGGCAGTGGTTTAGTTCACTAAATCGGGATTCCATCACCACTTGGACCTAGATGGCGGAGACTTTCCTGGACTATTATTTCCCACCATCGAAAACTGCTAAGTTGAGAAATGATATCACATCATTCACCCAACTAGATCATGAGCCTCTACATGAAGCATGGATTAGATTTAAGGATCTTCTTAGGAGGTGTCCACATCACCAAATGCCTAATTGGCTGCAAGTTTCCACCTTCTATAACGGGCTCGACTATGCAACTCGGCAAACAATTGATGCTGCAGCTGGGGGTACTTTGAATGTGAAAACGCCGGAGGAGTCATTGAGTTTATTTGAGAACATGGCCAAAAATAATCACCAATGGAGCCATGGTAGATAAAGGCACAGGGCAGCGGGCATTTATGAAGTCGATTTGATGACAGCAATTGCAGCAAAGGTAAATGCACTCGCTTCAAAAGTTGAAGGGATGGCTTTATCTCAGCCATACCAATACTGCTCAACTGAACCTCATTCCAACAATGTGGTATCTGAAGTGACAGAGCGTGTTGAGTATGTGGGGAATCCCACAAAACCACAGAACAACCCCTACAGTAACACATATAATCCAGGATGGCGTAATCATCCCAATTTCTCCTGGAGTAATCAGCAATCTCAAAGGGGTAATGCACCTGCTCCAGGATTCCAAAGACCAGCTCCACCTCCTTTCCAAGAAAAGAAATCTAACCTTGAGGATATGATTGCGAAGTTCATTCAAGTGTCGGAGCAACACCATCAATCCACTGAGGCCGCTCTAAGGAATCATGAAGCCTCAATCCATAACTTGGAAAACCAGATGGGGCAGATTTCTAAAGCGCTTGCTGAGCGACCGCAAGGGTCTCTGCCTGGAAATACAGAGACCAACCCAAGGGAACACGTGAAGGCAGTAACTCTTAGGAGTGGAAAGGAAGTGCAATCAGACAAGTGTGGGGAAACCTCTGTTAATAGGAAGGGGAATGAGACTGTTGATAAACGCAAAACTACTGATAAAGCAGAGAAGGGCAGAGTTATAGAGGGAAGAACAAAAGACTTGGATAGCTTAGAAGACACCTATCGTCCAGCCTTATAAACCCCCATTGCCATATCCTGCTAGGCTGCGGAACGACAAGGATCGGGAACATTTCGGTAAGTTTTTGGATGTGTTCAAACAGTTACATATCAACTTACCATTTGTGGAAGCCCTTTCTCAGATGCCCCGGTATGCCAAGTTCTTGAAAGATTTACTATCTAATAAGAAGAAGATGGAAGAGATCTCCATTGCAACAGTTGGTGCGAGTTGTTCTGCAAATTTACTAAACAAGCTTCCAAAGAAATTGAAAGACCCAGGAAGTTTCACTATACCATGTTCCATTGGTAATTTACCCGTAGAAAAAGCATTAGCAGATCTAGGGGCTAGCATAAACTTGATGCCATACTCCCTCTTTCAAAAGCTGGGATTAGGTGAGCCAAAGCCTACACGGATGAGCCTTCAATTGGCAGATCGATTAGTGAAGTTTCCTAGAGGGGTTATTGAAGATGTGTTAGTAAAAGTAGAAACTTTCATCTTCCCGGTTGATTTTGTGATCTTGGACATGGATGTCGACACTGAAGTTCCTTTGATCTTGGGACGCCCCTTTTTAGCCACAGCCCGAGCAAACATTGATGTGGCTGAGGGTCAATTAGCGCTGCGCATTGGGGGAGACGAGTTAGTGATACAAACCCCACTGTGACGAAGAAATCGGTAGATTCTGATGATACTTGTTATGCGATTGATGTAACTGATACCGTTGTGGACGATATCTTATGCAAGGATCCATTAGAGTTGAGTTTGAGAGTATGCGATATTGAAGAGACAGAAGATTGTACAATACAAGAAATGTTGACTCATCTTGATGGCAAAGATGAACTTGGAATAACAATAGAGAGGGAGAATATTGATGCAGGAGATTTCACCAGATTGAAGCCCTCTATTGAAGATCCTGGTTAAGTTCATCATTTATTCCTTAGGTCGAGCCAACGACGTTAAAAAAAAGCGCTGGCTGGGAGGCAACCCATGCATCTACTAGGTTAGTTTTTCTTTTCTTTTTACTGTCATCATCATTACATTTGTTAGTGGTAGTTTTGCAAGTAAGATTTTAACAAATAGGGTATGATATGGTCTATTTTTTTTTACCAACCACTAATGTTTGAAATAGAAAATGCTGATGATAGTTAGCTTATTATCCAGTCAATTATGAGTTTGTTTTGTTTTGTTTTGTCTTTCTGTTGTTGCTGTTGTTGTGAGATATAGGCGTTCCAAGTACATCGACCCGTTATGTTTGGCCGAGGTTCTCATGACTCTACTTGTGCACCCCTTGACCTTCTATTACAGATCCGCGTTGTAAAAGATTCAGGGAAGTTTTCGTTTTCCTTTTGTTTTCTTTTTGCTTTTATCCTTTGTTTCCCTTTTTGCATTTCATGAGGACATTGGGGACAATGTCTATTATAAGTGTGGGGAAGCGGGTTTGGGAAAACGAAACTAGGATACAAGGGTTGTGCAATCAAAAATGAAATTCCCTCTTAATTAAAGTATAATCCATGATGACTATTGACAATCAAGAACTGCTGAGATTTATCTATACCCCCGTGGAAAATCTTTAACCATCTTTATTCTCTTATTATGTATTAGAGATACATTGCTAAAATTACAAGATGAAATCCAAGTGAAGTAAACTTACTTGTCATTTAACCTTTACTTTCGGGAAGTGAGATTGAACTAAGGTCATTAGTAAGTTTAGTATGCTCTTCTTTTTGCTCAGTAGGTAAGCTATATGACTTAGAGTGAAGGAGTAAATGATAGTTGTAACTTGGTGATTCCTTTTTGAAAAAGTTTCTGCAAAAAAAAAAAAAAAAAAAAAGAGCTTATATAAATGATGGTTGATTGATTTAGATGGTAGAGGTTCGAAGGGGTATTTTCAAAACCTAATAGCCTAAGATCGCCTGGTCTGGGACTTACTGACCTAGAAAACCGTCTTAATTAATTAATTAAGTAAATGAGTTAATTAGACTCAAACAAGTAAATCCGAGGGACGCCTTCTACGCTGAGGGAATAACGTCTGTTAACTCGAGTGATGAACTCGGGATTATCGATCGAAAGTTTGTTACATGGGTCGGTTAACTTAGTTAAGTGCTTCAATGGTAAAGGAATTGGATGAAATAGAAAAGGAAGAGCTAAGAGACAAGTGGATACAACATGCCTTTAGTCCCTGTTGTGTGCTTACCACAGTGGTTAAAAGGATGGTATACTTTATTTTACTAGTATCGATCTTGTGACAATTCTGACTCCAGGAATTTTAGTTTAAATGATAAGGGTAAAAGTTTGATTCACTTGGATTAGCTTTGGGAATTTTAGTATTTGTATTTTGTATACAACTAATGGCAAGATTGAGTAAAGATTATCAATGATTAAGGTGTAGCATGAAATCGATGACGCTGAAATATTTTCTTGATTGCAGGAACTTATTGAGAACTGGTCCTTTGGGTTTTCTTAATCTATGTTTGCTTGAGGACAAGCAAAACCTTAAGTGTGGGGAAATTTGATAAGAGTAAATTAACCCTTGTAAATCATAGGCATTAAGAATGAATTTGTATAATCTTTTGAATAAAATCAATGCGGATTCGGTACTTAATAGATAAAAATACATGTTTCAGGGTATAATACCAAAGAGAAGGAGAAAGATCACAAAAGGAGCATAATTGAAGCTTAAAAATTAAGTTAAAGTTATTCATGGACAACACGTGGAAAGCCACGGCCGTGTCCTGAACCGTGGGCACACCTGAAGATGAAATCGTCACTTGGAAAGGAAGCACGGCTCGTGATAGGGGTATGTTTGAAGCCGTGGCAGACACTGCGAAGAAGAGGAAAGCTCCAAAATGTGGCACGGGTTATACTCTAGCCATGCCTCTAGCCGTGCTAAACACTGAGCAAGATTTACGAGTTACATATTTGCGACCAGAGGGAGACACGGTTTGAAATCTGGCCGTGCTATTGGGCGTGCTAGGCGACTATTATTCACTTGATGAGATTCACTTGGAAAAGGAAAGATACAACCGTATCTTTCCAGCTGGAGATGCTCGGCCATGCCTTAAGAAGTATAAATAGAACAACCCTAAGGAGAGAAGGGGGAGGAGGCAGCACAAGAGAAACCCTAGAGAAGAGAAGCTGTTGCAAGAGGCTGCCGCCAGAATAGTCCTCGAATTGGAAGCCAAGATATTTCGTGTTTGAATTTTCTTTATGGACTCAATTATTTTATGTTTTGCTCTTCGTATTAGATTCATGAGTGGCTAATTATTTCATACCCGTTCCCTTGAGAAACCCCTGATTATCATGTGACAGAATTGTTGATGTTCAATAATTTAATTCTATTCTTTGAGTTTGTTCATGTTGTAATTATAGTTGATTCATCTTGATATGTGCGCAATATTAGGATGAAATTATATCTCTGTTATTAAGATTGAGAAATCGGTAATAGAGTAGATCTTGCATGAATAAAAAGATCCCTTGTAATCCTAGAGATAGGTTATAGGAGGTCTTCTGTATTGAACAAGATCATTGCGGTCTGGTTCAATTGTGAGTCCTAGAATTCTATTGCAATCTTGATTATGTTAATTGAAGAGAGATCTTAATTGGCTTAATTAGGATTAGGGATTAGTGATCTTGAGAAAGACTCTTATCTAGTGTAAGAAACTCCGCGGATCAAAGATTAGGTATTAATCATTGGATAGTTTGGAATTGAATAAAAGCTGCATGAGAATTAGGGGTGGATCTTGGGTAGGGTATGTTTAAATCATTGAATTAATTAAGGGAGTGTTGAATACATTTACTTTGTTCATTTTATTTGTCTCTTTCAGGTTTAGGAAATAATTAGGATAGTTGAGATCATCAATAGTGAGAGGTTAGATAGTAGGAGAATCGTTAGTACTAGTACTTATAAGTCTTTGTGGGATCGATACCTGTACTCCTATGCTATACTGCTAGTCGATAGGTACACTTGCCTGAGAACTGATCGTAAGCTAGGATTGAGTAGAGGTTTAAACTTGTTTAGAACGGTCAGATCGTCCATCAGTGCCCTTATGAGCTGACCTTGAGAATAGGTTTTTCAGGAAAGTGCCCATATTGGGCTGACTAACCTATTATAGAACTGTCTCAAAAGGTGCCCTTATGAGCTGACCTTGAGAACAGGTTTTTCAGGAAAGTGCCCAAATTGGGCTGACTAACCTTTCGATAGAATTTTTAAGAAAGTGCCCATATTGGGCTGACTAACCTATGATAGAACTGTCTCAAAAGGTGCCCTTATGAGCTGACCCTGAGAACAGGTTTTTTAGGAAAGTGCCCATATTGGACTGACTAACCTTTGGATAGAATTTTTAGGAAAGTGCCCATCTTGGGCTGACTAACCTGTGGTAGTGTCTCAAAAGGTGCCCTTATGAGCTGGCCCTAAGAACGGATTTTTAGGAAAGTGCCCATATTTGGCTGACTAACCTTTGATGAAATTTTTAGGAAAGTGTCCATCTTGGGCTGACTAACCTTTGGATAGATTTTTAGGAAAGTGCCCATATTGGGCTGACTAACCTTAGATAGAACTGTCTCAAAAGGTGCCCTTATGAGCTAACCCTGAGAATAGGTTTTTCAGGAAAGTGCCCATATTGGGCTGACTAACCTATGATAGAACTGTCTCAAAAGGTGCCCTTATGAGCTAACCCTGAGAATAGGTTTTTTAGGAAAGTGCCTATATTGGGCTGACTAACCTTTAGATAGAATTTTTAGGAAAGTACTCATGTTGGGCTGACTAACCTATAATAAAATTTTTAGGAAAGTGCCCATCTTGGGCTGACTAACCTATGATAAAATTTTAGGAAAGTGCCCACCTTGGGCTGACTAACCTATGATAAAATTTTAGGAAAGTGCCCATCTTGGGCTGACTAACCTTGATAAAATTTTAGGAAAGTGCCCATATTAGGCTGACTAACCTAAGATAGAACTGGCGTCTCAAAATGGTGCCCCCCATGAGCTAACCTTAAGAGAGGATGTTTAGGGAAGTGCCCATATTGGGCTGACTACCCTATTAAAAGGGAATGACTAGACGAGTGCCCCACTATGGGCTGACCCATCTTATGCTTTTGAATATGCTTTCTACTGAGCTAAATGATGTGATGCCTTTCTTGATATGATGATAGTTATTTATTTTAATATACTTGCCAGTTTATCGTGGATAGCAACCAAACAATCGAACCTTCGTATTGGTTTGCTTCTGCTTCTTTTCTTCTTATCCTGATACGGGGTTGAAAATCTTGATGTGCTTCCTTTTCTTTATGCACATGGCTCTTTTGACGGTAATGTTATCTTACCAATGCACTAAGTTCTAATGCTTAGGAGTAGATAGAATCATATCACAAACTTCATTAAGATTCATTATCATTTTAGTGTTTGTCTTTCGTTGACGAAGTGATGGGTAATGTGTTTAGGTGTATTTATTATGATGAGAATTGATTGGGATTATTGACCATTTAAGGATATTAGCTTTTCTTGTAAAAAAATAAAAACTCGGCTCAACGAAATTTGTATCGAATATTGGCTTTCATAAACATTGGCAAAATTTTAATTCCTTTGCCTAAGGATAGTACATCTTTGCAGCATCTGTGTTAATGGGGTCTCTCAATTCTGGACCATCCATCTGAGTTAATATTAACGCACCTCCTGACAAAACCTTTTTCACCACGTAGGGGCCTTCATAGTTTGGGGTGAATTTTCCTCTAGAGTCTTGGGCATTTAGGAAAACCTTCCTTAGCACCAGATCCCCCTCTTTGAAGTACCGAGGTCTCATCTTCTTGTTAAATGCTCGGGCTATCCTCTGTTGGTAACACTGGCCATGACATAGCGCGATAAGTCTTCTTTCATCAATCAGATTCAGCTAGTCAAGCCTTTTCTTTACCCGGTCTGATTCGGTTAGCTGAGTTGTTGACAGGATTCTGAATGATGGTATTTCAACTTCAACTGGCAGCACTGCTTTTGTACCATACACCAATGAAAATGGGGTAACTCACGTAGATGTTCTTATTAAAGTCCTATAAGCCATGAGAGCAAATGGTAACATTTCGTGCCAATCTTTGTAAGTTGTTGTCATTTTCTTGATGATATTTTTGTTAGCTACTTCTACTGCCCCGTTCATTTGAGGTCGGTAGGGAGTTGAATTTTTGTGGTTTATGTGGAATTGTTGACATAAACCTGTCATCGATTTATTGTTGAGATTGGTACCATTGTCTATGATGATCGACTCAGGAACTCCATATCGGGCTATTATGTCCCTTTTTAAGAAGCGGACTATTACCCCTTTTGTGACATTGGTATATGATGAAGCTTCTACCCATTTGGTGAAGTAATCAATTGCTACCAGTATGAATCTATGGCCATTGGACGCTATTGGAGTGATAGGGCCTATTATGACAATTCCCCACATGGAGAAAGGCTATGGTGCTGATAACAAATGTAGCTCGTTGGGTGGGGCATTTATCCGGTTTGCGTATACTTAGCACATATGACAGTGCTTGACATATTTTATGCAATCCGATTCCATGGTTAACCAGTAATACCCTAACCTCATGATTTTTCAGGCTAACATGTAGCCATTCATATGAGGTCCACATACTCCTTCATGTACCTCTTTCATTAGTTTGCATGCTTCGTTTTTTTCCACACATCTCAACAAGGTGGTATCAAATGATCTTTTGTAGAGTATAGACCCACTTAATAAGAAATGGCTTGCTAACCTTCTGTTGTTCTTTGGTCATTCTTGCTAGCCATTTCAGGGTATTTACCTTCTTGGAGGAAGGTTTTAATGTCATGATACCAAGGCTTGTCATCTTGTATCTTTTCAATTGTTAAACAATAGGCGGGCCGACTTTCGATGTCTATTTTCATCAGTTGAACTTCAGCTCCTCCTGTTATCTGGATCATAGATGCTAGTGTGGCTAGTGCATCTGCGAACTGATTCTGAGTTCTCGGGATGTATGTGAAGGTGATTGCCTTGAACTCTTCAATTAGCTCTATCAAGTGTTGATGATATGGTACTAGCTTGGGGTCTTTAGTCTTGTATTCCCCTCTTGTCTGTAATATGATGAGCGACGAATCCCATATACTTCTAATTCGCGAATTTCCATTTGGCAGGCCCTTTTGAGGCCGAGAATACATGCTTCATACTCCGCGATATTATTCGTATAGGGAAATGTAAGTCTTGTCGCTGTAGGGAATTGAGTGCCGTCTGGGGATATCAATACTGCCCCAACCCTACAACCGAATACATTGGCGGCTCCATCGAAAAATAGTTTCCATTTCGCATTCTGCTCCATCCCAAAGTCTTCTACTGGTATATCTTCTATGGTTAATATATTCTCGTCTGGGAATTAGGCTTGTAGTTCTTGGGAATCTGTCTCGACAGGGTGTTCCGCCAATTGATCGGCTAAGACTTGCCCTTTCATCGAGTTCTGATTTATGTACGTGATGTCGAACTCGGATAGGAGCATTTTCCATTTAGAGATTCTCCCCATCAAAGCTGGCTTCTCTGCCAAGTATTTCAAGGGATCATGTCTTGTCAGCAGCTCAATATGGTAGTAAAGGGTGTATTGCCTTAGTCGATGCATGACCCAAATTAGAGCACAACACGTCTTCTCCACCTCTGAGTACCTCTGTTCCCCATCTGTGAACTTCTTGCTCAGATAATATATGGGACGCTCTCTTCCCTCTTCATCTTTCTGCCCCAGCACACATCCCATGGATTCAGGGAGTATAGTGAGGTATAAGAATAAGGGCTTTCCTTGTTTCGGGACTATCAAGACTGGAGGTTTTATAAGATAGTCTTTGATTGTCCTAAATGCTTCTTCACATTCGTGGTCCCATTCTATTGCGGCGTTCTTCTTCAACAGACGGAATAGTGGTCGGCACTTATCGGTGAGTTGTGAGATAAAACGAGCTATATAATTTAATCTTCCCAGCAAGCTTCTTACTTCTTTAATGGAGTGTGGGGAAGGTAACTCTAATATAGACTTTACCTTGTCATGGTCAATTTTAATGCCTTCCTAGCTTATGACGAACCCTAAAAATTTCCCCATTGTGACCCCTAAAGTGCATTTTTCTAGGTTTAACTTAAGCTGGAATTTCCTCAGTCATTTAAACAATTTCCTCAAGATATCTATATGGCCTTCTCCTTTTTTAGATTTGGCTATCATGTCGTCGACATATACTTCAACCTCTCGATGCATCATGTTGTGAAGTATTGCGACCATGGCTCTCTGATACGTTGCCCCGGCATTTTTCAAACCGAAGGGCATGACTTTGTAACAGAAAGTTCCCCATGTTGTGATGAAGGTCGTTTTGGTCTTATCTTCTTCAGCCATTTTTATTTGATTGTATCCTGAGAAACTATCCATGAATGAGAAGAGATGGTTTCCCGCGGTGTTATCCACTAGAACATCAATGTGAGGTAGGGGGACGTTATCCTTTGGTGTAGCTTGGTTTAAGTCCCGAAAATCTACGCATACACGTACCTTTCCGTTCTTTTTCATAACAGGGACTATATTTGCCACCCATTCTGAGTAATCGGACACTTCAATGAACCCTACTTCTAGTCGTTTCTTGACTTCTTCTTTGATCTTTAGTAAGATGTCAGGCCTAAATCTTCTCAGTTTTTGTTTTTTTGGTTTGACATCTTCCCTTATGGGAAGCCTATAAACCACTATTGATTGGTCTAGCCCTGGCATGTCACCATATGACTAGGCAAACACATCTGCATATTCTGTTAATAGCTCGGTTATCTCACTTTTTTGCTCGGCACTCATACTGGTCCCGATTTTGAGGTTTTTAGGGTTTTCCATGCTTCCTAGATTTACTATCTCCATAGGCTCATCGATCAAAATTCCGCTTTGTTCATGTTTTTGCCAATTTTCTTGTATTATTTCATGGTCTAAGACATCGCCGTCAACAACTGACCCAGCAGCGTTGGAAACGATATCAGCATTTTTATTTTCTACCTGCGCGAAATATCCTTGATGTTCGATGGTAGGAGATCTGAGTAACATAAAAATGAAAGCATATATATAAGAAGAAAAAAAACTGCAATTGAATTTTGATAAAGAGTCTCAATAAAATTTGTTTAATAAATTTTCTCTACTTTTGAGCTAACCTAGCGCTACTGATAGGAAAACAAAACCAGTTGTTCAGAGTCGGATGCTGGTTGGACGTGCTGGGGGTTGATTTCCCTTTGCTGTCGTCCTCTTCATTTATCCAAAGCTCTTGAATGATGTTTGCCTTTCGGAAAGGTTGTTGTAGAGGTGGGATACACATCTGGGTGTCGATCAGCTTCCCCTTCATTCTGCTTTTGACACCTCTTGCTTGTGCTTCTTTTCGGGCTATAAGACCGTAGTCAATGCTTAGTCTTATTGTGATTGTCACTGTTTGCCATTCTAATTCTTGAATGAGTGCAGATTGGATTTCTGGGAGGGTTCGGTTGTTTAGGAGCTATCTTTGATACCTGCCGTGCATTTTTTTTTTCTTTTTAGTATAATGTATGCAAATGCTATGCATGTGTCACGCGGATGCTTAAAATAAAAGGGACGACAATTGATTGACGATGTAATATTGAAACTTTACTTTTATTAATATTGGAAATTTTGGAGTTCGATATTCAAAGAAAAATAAAAGATTACAACTGATAATTTATTTCCTAGCTCTCTTAGTCTTTTGTTGTGAGGCTCAGACTTTCCGTTGATGACGGCTTCCAGTTCTTCGACTTTGGCTTTGGTCTTCTCTAACTGGGCTTTCAAGGCTTTGTTCCTTTGGTCGAATTCTTTAAAACGTCCCTTCCAGACGTCTTTCTTATAATCTGCAGCTTCGAAGTATACCTCCATCCGGGCCTAGACCTGTTCTAGGTATACTTCTGTCTCTAGGTCGATCTTATCTGGTCTTGGTTGGGTGACGTTTAGAACCTGGTATGCTCTTTCCCCTGTCTGGTATAACTGGTAGATTACAAACTCTCTGGTGGCTCAGTGTTTTCCCACTTCGCCATCTAACTCCCTGAGGTCCACATTCGGGCTTTCAATTCTAGCCTCCCAAAGTGCTTTGACCTCTGCCAGTTTAGCAAACTTCTCGGCTACCAACAGGTTCAGATCTTGATACTCAAAGGTGACTGCTTCCAGCGGGGGCCGATAAACTATGTCTTGGATGGTACCAAACTGGCGAACTACTAAGTTGGGGTGATATCCGATACATCCGTTGATTCCGATCAATGGCACTGCTTGGAAATTACTGCAAGTCAAAATGATTTTGTCGCAGCAGCTCCACCTGGCTGTCCACAAAATATCTTCAATGCTAAAGCTTCTAAGCAGATCTACCCATCTGTAGCTAGTAATGTCGTCGGGTAGCTTTACCTTTTCTATGCATGACTCCACAAGGTCCACTTGCTGGGCTAAGGTTTTTCGGACCATGTTCAGCCCTAAGCACTTAAGGTGGCTTACGAACCATATCAACAAGAGGTTGAGGCTTGAGCGGAGAATCCCATGACCTTTCTTCTTGAGGAAATTCAAATTCCGAATCTGTTCAGCTAATAGAGCCGGGAAGTAAGATCTTCCCTCCAAGAATTGGGTCACCAGCTCTGCGACCTGGTAGTGAACATAGAAAGTTCCGGTGGGGAACAATATGGTGGCGAAAGCTGTCAAGATGAAAGCGTTCACCCTTCTCTGTCTGTAAGTTTTGGGGTCCCCACATAGTATGTCCTTTCTATCCCCATTGTCCTCTCGGGCGATAAACCGGGCTTCTAGATCATCCATCTGTATACAATACCCATTACAGTCCTCTAGGGCTTTGTTGACTGCTGTTTTACGGATACCCAGTAATCTGCTGAAGGTACCGACTGGCCCGACCTCAAGGTCTGGTATGTAGATTTGATCAGTCAGTACTGGAGCCTGCAGCAGTTGGGTGTACTCTTCCAGGGTGGGAGTAATTTCATGCGGCCCAATAAAGAAAGTTGTGGGCTCAATTTCCCATAACTGGAGCATTGCCCGGACCATAGGTAAATTCACCTCTATCTTTGTCGGTGAGAGGATGGGGCATATCTTTTGTTGGATGAAGGCCTGCTCCTCGGGGTTATACAAAGTAAACAATGGTCTAGTACCAAATTTAGGTCCAAAGGTTTGTACACCCGAATCTCTTTGCGGAGGAGGTGATCGACTGCGGTGCTAGCCATCTATTACAATGAGAAATAGCTTAATTACAAACGAAAACAATTACAGGGAAATAGTCTTAAACTCCATGAAAATAACAAACCATTACATTGTCATCAATTGTCAACCTGTTATGACGTCATGTATGCAAGTAGGTTAGCTCTAACTGGTTCCCGAGCTCTATGGCCTCCCACATTCTCGGAGAAATGGATCTCAGGCCATATCGAAGCATTGGGTGGGGTAGCCTAATTAGTCCCGAATGGTGAATCAACTCACTTCGCCCGAAACCTACACAATGGATCCCCGCCTTAGGTTTCTAAGACGGTCCGGGTTTGACCGCATCTATTCATACAGACATATGTATGCATGCAGACCCCACAATAAATAAAGCTAAACCTAACTAATCGCTGAAAAGTTAGCAACAGAATAATTGAAACACATTTCTTAGAGAGAACAACTCAAAGAGATTCAGGTGGCTAGCCTACTAGCATGGGTCCCTAGTGGAGTCGCCATCTTGTCGAGTCTATTTTTTGAATTTTCCCAAGTCCGGAGGCTAACCTATTAAAACCTTACGGTTACCACCTAATCTCCTAAAATTGCTCCTCTCTAGAAATGTCTTTTAATTTCTGTTACTTTTTATTATGTTTTTGGATTTCTTCAAGGAAATGATTTTTCATTTATTTTATGAGTTGACCCGAATGGGTGCCTACGTACCTGCTAATTAGGATCAAACAAGCCGTAGTTTGCTTTTTCCTGAAAACCTTAAGTGTGTTTGTGAATTTTAATTTTGAAATCTCTTTTGATTTATGCTTGTTACTATTTTAGGATTTTTCTAAAAAATCTAAGCCTAAGATTTAATTTGATTTTTGAAAATGATTTTTAGGGAAAACATCAATTTTGAATTTAAAAATAATTTTTCTAAGTGATAAAACTCATTTTTATATTTTTTATAATTTTTGAAATTTTTCCTAATTTTTATGATTTCTTATTATAATTTTATGATTTTTTATCCTTTTTATGATTTTTATTAATTTTCCACATTTTTTTATAATTTTTCTAAGTTTTTCATGATTTTTTATGATTTTTATTATTTTTATGATTTTTATTGATTTTTTATAATTTTTGTGAATTTTTGTTAAAATTTTATCCTAAGTTATTATCTATCCTATTTTAAAATCTAAAGTTTTATTATGATTTTTCTAATATTTTCGTTATTCTACATTTTTATTTCTTTATTTTCGGTATTTTTTATTATTTCATTTTATTTTATTTTTTTTTATTTTTCTACATTATTAAATCCTAAAAATCTAATTTCTACATTTTCCTATTTATGAAAATAAAACATAAAACATAAATAAATAAATAACTAAGTAAATAGCCAAAAAATTAACAAATAATAATAAACCAATTTGGAAAAATAAATAAACAAAATAAATAAATAAATTAGAAAAAAAATAAAAATCCGGAAAATCCGGCTTACCTGGATCCGGGTCGGTCGAATCGAGTCAGGTCGGATCGGGTCGGACACGACGGCGAAGAAGACTCGTTCACGGCGTTCTAGCGGTCTTTTGCGATGGGTGAGGTGTCGAATCCTAGCTTCTTGAGGGTGCTAAATCCAATGGTGGCAGCGGTTCACTCCCAGAACGTCTCCTTACAGTGGTTCAACTCCGGTCGGTGCTCGCGGTCTTGAGATTCCTCCGATGTTCTCCAATTTGCACTCTTTTCTCCCTTTCTCTCAATTGTGATCTGTCCTTTGGCTTCATCGTCTCCTCCTCTATTTATAGGCACTTCGAATCGAGCTGGATAAGCTCGGATTTCCTCTTATCAAAGCTATAATCAGATCGACAGTTAAAAAACCAACTCCGATTCGTGTAAATCCATCGGTTTTGTTGCGATTTGATTCCAATTAGATAATGTTTATCTCATTTCTGTTGAAGATCTGTTGGATTTGTTCAAAAAATCGAATCAAAACGGCCGAAATTCAAATTTTTCTTCCATCGGCAATCTCGGGCCCGAGGAAGGAGACGATCACGCGCCCGGCGCGTGCACATCCTCCAGCCAATCGGATGCTGCCATGTGTCCTGGATAAGTGAAAAAATTGCAAAATGCGGAAATTGCTTCCCCCGCGACCGAGCCCCCCCTGCGCGCACTTTAGCCTGTGGTCCAGACTAGCTGGGCTAGCCCACTTTCCTGATTTTTCTAATTTCGCAAATTGCATATATGCAATGCGATTTTTCTATTTTTTTGTATTTTTTGAAATTTCAAAAATTTGTAAAAATTATTTATTATTTATTATTGCCATTTCTAAAATCTTTTTTCAAAATTGATGTTTTTTTACATTTATTTTTATTTATTTTGAATATTTTTATTATTTATGCTAAATTAGAGAAAAATTGGAAAAAATTGGGAAAAATTAAAAATTGATTATTATCAATTATTATTTATTCCTAGGGCAAAAATGGGGTGTTTACAACCCCAAATTGCTGTGATCGACTGTTTGCTTTCGTTGTGTAGAAGTCGAGCAATCAAATGTCTTCGACTTGTGAAATTTGGAATTCCTTCTTCCGTATATGCAAGATACCCTTAGAAAGACAACTAAAGATCTTGCATTAGGGTATTTGGCCAAAGATGATCTTCCTCAACATCCTTTGAACATTCCATTGTAAAATCAATTCATTCCAATTATCCCCTAAGCCATCATCTTAGATGTCGCTCCAATAATTTCCTTCACCATCTACGCCATCATAGATGCCTCTCCTTTCCATGAAGCATCTTGAACCTTCAGTTTACCAATTTGTCTCTAGTATCTTCCAACGAACCACTTGCAAGATAACTCGTAGGATTTTGTAGTCCTTAAAGGTTTTGTATCACCTTCTTTCTTCTCTCCTTTGTTGATATTTTCGCCTACGAGGTTCCTTATACTTTATACTGGTTTTCATCCTCACTCATGCTTCCATTACCATACATACACTAACCATTCCCCACACACCACGTGCACACCGACATCCTCCTATCCATATACATGCACACTCCACACACCACGCACACACCTACACATACATATAGGTATACTCCACATCACATACCATCATTCACACATGCACCCATCCTTACACACCATACACTCTCACCTACACATACATATTCACCCTTCACATATCATCTCATACTCATACATACATATCCCGCATACATCATCCTCAACTTCCATACTTACACACACACATGTCCATACACCATACCCTTATACACACACATGCCGTACGCCCACATACACATACTACAACCTTACAGAACTTCATGCACATACACAAATACTCCACATTCTCCTCACACCACCAATACATACATACTCACATACTCCACATACATCACCTTCACTTTTCATATACATGCACACATGTTCGTACATCACATTCCTTCCACACATCTATATATATATCCCACGCATCATACTTCCCATACACGTACATACATATTCGCACACACCACACATCATCCATATGCATACACCCCATATCATCCTATACATACACACATACACTCTCACGCATCCCACACCATCATCCACACATATACTAATGTGCCTAAATCCACTTGGAAGCACAATCAAAAGACTCAAGAAAACAATCTCAAATCTAATACAAAACCGGTCCACCTAGTAAGCAATTCTCATGATACCTTTGAAGATGTTGATGGGAAATGTTGTTCAAATGATTTAATTGTAATCCCTATTGGTAACATTAACCAAATAACCACAATAAGGATTGAAATATCATGTGGAAATTAGATCAAAGAAAGCAACAAACCAATGAAATCCACTTTCCCTTTCAATCACTAGTTCACGCCAACAATAACAATAAAGTACGTAATTCAAGTGCTCAAGGAAACAATCAATCTTACAAGATTGTTGTTCACGAAAAAAAGAACCACAAATATGTCCAAGAAAGGTCCAAACCTACCCTAGATATGACTCACTAGAGAATAAATGAACATACAACAAAATTGAATTGATATGACTCACAATTCGCCTTCATCGCACTCGCCATAATTCCAATTCTTGGGTTGAAATTGATAAGAGTTTGGAACTAAGGAAAGAACCCTAATTCACACATGAAATGTGTCTCTTAAATATGTAAAAATTGGCCTCCACAAACCCTCTCTTAAGCAAGTATTCATACTTGCTACTCCTAGGGTTAAAAAGTTGTCAAAATTATAAATTTGCCACTTTTAAGGTGACTAGCCCTGAATGAAAATTACAAGAAAATAAAAGTGTCCTAAAATCAAAATACAACCAAAATAATTCATAAAAAAATTACAAGACACAAAATAACATAAGTCTTCATGATCCATTGCCTCAGAATAGAAAACAATCGCAACGGGTCTTTGATTGTCATCCTGAAAAACGTTCTGTGTCCAACAGGGGTTGTAGGACATATTGGCATCCTATGGAGAATTATCATTATACTTGTAAGATTATTCTCAAATTTTTATTAGAAATAAAGAAATAAGGTAAAATTTGACCAATTTGGATCATCATCCAAATTGGGTTTTGAAAAGGTCGATAGTGTCAGAAATTTTCCCATCATCTCCTTGGGCTTCTAAAAGATTTGCCCTCAAATCTAGAGGATTAGTTGTGGAATTGAACCCTAATATCTCTGTTGTCTTGCTCTTCTGGCTAAAAATGGTAGTGGATGGATTTCTGATCTGTTCCTAAAACCCCTGGACCTTAGATGGAGTCATCAGTAATAGAATTATGTGTGACTCGC
Organism: Laguncularia racemosa; assembly: GCA_037954665.1. Classification (NCBI taxonomy): domain Eukaryota; kingdom Viridiplantae; phylum Streptophyta; class Magnoliopsida; order Myrtales; family Combretaceae; genus Laguncularia; species Laguncularia racemosa. The sequence goes on from JBBMOL010000211.1 coordinate 956,919, forward strand.
CCATGCTGAACATGTAGGTATTTTTAAACCCATCATGTATCACTCGTCGATCATATAACCAAGGCCGATCCAATAGTAAATGGAATGCATGCATAGGGACTACATCACATAGGATCTCATCATGATAATTCTACCTGACATTCACAGGAACCTTTGCCCTAAGGGTAACATGCATACTACCTCTATTATCCAGCCAATGCAAATGATAAGGACTAGGATGTGGGATCGTAGATAGTTGTAATTTGTCTACTAACGCAACGGATATAACATTCGTGCAACTACCACTATCGATAATGAGTACACAACGGTTACCTCTGATTCTGCAAGAGGTGTGAAATATGTTCTCCCTTTGAATATCACTATTATCAGGAGATATAGATAAGGCCTGCGTAACACATTAAGGGATAGATATTTTCCTCCCGTATGCTCCTCAGGCACGTTTGCAGTCTGATCATCATAATATTCCTATAGTGCTGTTGGTAGATCTATAGGTTCAATCTAATCATGATCATCTTCAATATCCTCCCCAGTGTCTTCCATAACAGTCATCATCCTCTTATTTGGACACTGTGCAGCCATATGCCCAAATCCCATGCATTTAAAGCATTTTATCTAGTGCGCTTTCCTACTAGTAGATCCGGGAACAGTCTGCCTCGTATCTAGGGCCATTACCTCTTTACCCTTCCTAGTGGGTAAAGTTTCTCTCATAATAGTTGGGGTAGTAGTGTCCACTGCCTTTATTCCCTCACCTACCGCCTTTGTTCCCCCTAATCGACTATTAGTTGATATGGGTCTATTAACAATACTGGGTCTATTGCTCGGAGCCCTAAAGAAGTTCGACCCCCTTTATCTCTCTAATTTTAAGGCCAACTGAATAACATCATCAAGTGTATTATAACGCTACAGTTCAACAATACACGCTATTTCATATTTTAGACTTGAGACAAAAAGTGCTACAGTTTTTTCTGGAGGCTCAACGGACCCACACCTAATCATAAGGGTCTCAAACTCCTACACATAATCATTCACTGTTTTGCCTCCCTGCCTCAATGTTTGCAGTCGCATAAACAACTCCTATTTGTAGTGCTCAGGAATGAACAGTACTGGGTCTATTGCTTGGAGCCCTAAAGAAGTTGGACCTCCTTTGTCTCTCTAATTTTAAGGCCAACTGAATAACATCATTAAGTGTATTATAGCATTGCAGTTTAACAATACACGTTATTTCATATTTTAGACTTGAGACAAAACGTGCTACAGTTTTTTCTGGAGGCTTAGTAGACCCACACCTAATCATAAGGGTCTCAAACTCCTACACATAATCATTCACTGTTTTACCTCCCTACCTCAATGTTTGCAGTCGCATAAACAGCTCCTGTTTGTAGTGCTCAAGAATGAACCTTTTCCTCAGTAATCTTTTCATGTCCCTCCAAGTCTGAACCCCAGCCTCTCTATCCCGATGCCTGCTGATAATCAGATTCTTCCACTAGAGTGCAACGTACCCTATAAACTTAATAGCAGTTAATTAGAGCCTAGTACTGTCATCGATCTCATAACATTTAAAGAGACCTTCGATCTTGTCCTCCTAGTCTAAGTATTCATCTGCTGATCCCTTGCCATCATAGGATGGAATCTGTAGTTTCACATATTCCAAACCCCAAGGTGACCTGAAATCCCTATTCTGATTTGGGTTTGCCCTAAAATTATCATCCCTTTCTTCCCTGTATGGAAGATGCTCCTCACCCATCCTTCTATTCAAATTCCCATCTCCCATTACTCTATCTCAATGAGGATTTTGTGGAGTTACTCGAGGTGGTGCCGGTTGGTTTACCACTGGTGGTTGTGGTAATGTCATTCTGTCAACTCTAGTTGCCAGTGTAGCAACTACGGTAGGAAGATCCTGGAGTTGTTCTTCCAAAGTTCTCCTACCTACCACATTACAACCCTAACCTCCACCAACCTGACTATTGGCTTCATCACCAATTCCCCCATTCACACTGTCATTTGACATAGTTGTAGACTCTCGTATACTGATCCTCAAAACAATTTGAATCAAGGGCACACACTCCACTACTACACTCCCCTTAACTCCACACAATAGCAACTACAAAAAAGACAAACAAACAAACCCACTTAACTTTACAATTATGTTATCGCAACTCAAGTGTAGTACTTTTCTCCACAACACGTCACAACAACACAGTGCAATAAATTTAACTTCCACAAGCCACTCCCACGGCAACACACAAGTGACAACAACAATAAATTTGATTCACTTCCACGGCAACAACACAAGTGGCAATAATAACAAATATGCTTCCACTTTCCACGGCAAGGATGACAATAAAACCAAATATGTTACTTTCCACAATCGAATTCCACAATAGGCAGCAACTTCAATTTGAAATTCAAACCACTTCACTAATTGCAAGCCTTCTTCAATTGGTAAGAAATGAATTCAAATTCAAATAGCATTCATTAACTCCCACAACTTAATAGCATGTGTTTGAATTCAAATAGATTCCTTATTAATCAAAACTCAATTGATAGAGCCATTTTATACTCAATTTTTATAGTATAAATTGTGTTAAATTATTATTGATTTTATAAAAATCATAAGGAAATGGTACTTAATTCTATCATCGTGATAAATCAGGTTAAATGGAGTCAAGGATACTAATTCAAGTATATTAGAGAAGTCATCTACATCTTGGATCAAGACAAAGAATTACACCACCGGAGGAAAGCACATGAGCATGTATCTACCTGGGAATTAGCACGGCTTGAGGCACGGCCAAGGTTCAAACTGTGTTACACACTGTACAAGAAGGCGACAATATGGACTTTCAACAGAGAGAGACACGGCTTAGGGCACGGCCGTGGTGGAAGCCGTGGGAGAAACCGTGCTTGGAGCCGTGGTGGAAGCTAGGTGTGCCAAGCAGAAGAAATTGTGGAACATTCGACCAGAGGATGGCACGACTTGAAATCTAGCCGTGGGTGTAACCGTGGTACACACTGGACACGGATGAAGACTTGTAGATTATGCACAGATTAAGGCACGGCTTGAAATCTGGCCGTGTTTGTGACCGTGGTACACACTGGGCGTGGATGAAGACTTGAAGAATATGCACAGAGGATGGCACGGCTTGACCCACGGCCGTGTGGTGGGGCGTGCCGGGCAGACGAATCTTCACTTCTCGAAATCTACTTGGAAAAGGAAAGATATTTTCGTATCTTGCTAGCAAAAGATCACATGCTATCCTTCTAATAATATAAATAGAGCCAACCTTAGAGGGTTAGGGAGAACTCTTTAATCTGGAACTGGGAATCATCTTGGAAACAAGAAGGAAGGAAGGAGGCAGAGCAAGCATCCGGGTTTCATCATGTTTTTACTTTTTATTTTCGTTTTTCTTATGAACATGAGTGGCTAAGTTACTTTTCTAGCCAAAGGGTCATAGATGTTTAATTCTCCACGAATTGTGAGGTCTAATTGACTTGTATTTGTTCTATTCTTTGTTCTCGGGTATTCATATATCTTCTGATCGTTTTGTCATTATTATCTTTGTTGATTGGTATGAATAGAGTTCTTCTACTCAATTAACAAGTTAATATATTGTCAACTGGCACGTCAAATCCGTAATTGTTGGATTGTTCTAGTCTTAGTGACACAATAACATGTTTTGTTATAAAAGAGATGATCGAATTCATGTTATGGAGGTGTATGATCATGTTTAAATAGGTTATCTTATAATCTACTGGCATGAATTGGTGGTCTCTCTAGATTTTAATGCTATTGATAGATTAAATCCTAAGCGCTTGTCTGGGGTTGTTTAATCAATAAGGGAAATAATTCAAAGCGCTTGTCTGAGGTTATCGAGGAAGTAAGGAGAGATAGGTTGTTAGAGCTTGTTAATAACCATAACCAGTTTATCTAGGAATAAGAATAGAAAACATTTGCATCGATGATCAATTCCTAGAATTAAACTATCTTGATTCCTTTGGCTAGGCTTTTTATCAATATACAACTTTCTTATCTTATTTTAATTTTATTTGATTCACAAACAAAACCCCCCCATTTTCCTTTTCCCTTTTATTCTCCTTGAATAGAAATAGGTTTAACCAATCTCTATGGATTCGACCTTACTCACCACTATATGCAAATCATATAATTGTCTAGGAGAAGGTTTTATTTTTGTTGGATTCGACACCCATCAAATTTTGGCGTCGTTGCCGGGGATTGGTGTCAAATTTATTTCTATTCTTGTATGACTCGTTCTTCTCAGACAGGTGCATTCACTTATAATCCAAAGATTGAGAAGACTCTTAAGAGGCTGCGACGAGAAGCTAGATCATCCACTAGATTGAACTTAGCGTCGGATTTATCTTATTCATCCCTTGATTCAGCAGAAGAAGACAAAATGGCTAATCCCGAGAGAACATTGCGAGAATTGGCTGCACCAGATGTGAATCAACAACCACTTTGTATTCACTATCCTGAACTAGCTATGGAATTCGAGTTGAAGTCTGGGTTGATACATCTGCTACCCACCTTTCATGGTCTTGAGAATGAAGATCCTCATAAGCATTTGAAAGAGTTTCATATAGTGTGTTCTAGTATGAGGCCGTAAGGAATAACTGATGATCAAATCAAGCTACGTGCTTTTCCGTTTTCTTTAAGTACTAAAGCTAAAGATTGGTTGTTTTATTTGCCTCCAGGTTCTATAACCACGTGGACGGACATGGTCAGAATCTTCTTGGACAAATTCTTCCCCGCATCCAGAGCCGCTGGTATAAGAAGAGAAATTTGTAGTATCAAACAGAGGGACACCGAGACTCTTCATGAGTATTGGGAGAGATTCAAGCAATTGTGTACAAGCTGCCCACAACATGGAATATCTGAGCAACTTCTCATCCAATACTTCTACAAAGGCCTGATTCCGATGGAAAGAAAGATGATGGATGCTGCAAGTGGAGGCGCCATAGTAAACAAAACCCCTGGTCAAGCTAGGGAATTGATCTCCATCATGGCTGCCAATTCACAACAATTTGGGTATAGGCATGATACATCTTCAAGGAAGGTAAATGAGGTAAGTGTGTCTAACCTTGAACATCAAATTTCTAATCTTACCTCTCTTGCGCAGCAACTAGCTCTTGGAAATACCCAGCAGGTGAAAGCTTGTGGAATTTGTGCTGCTCCTAATCATCCGACCGACATGTGCCCCACATTGCAAGATGATAACCATGAACACGCCAATGCTGTAGGCAGATTCCCAGGACAACCACAAAGGAAATATGATCCCTATTCAAATACTTACAATCCTAGATGGAGGGATCATCCTAACTTCCGATATGGCAATAACCCTCAACATTTCCAACAATTCCTAGCTAAGGCCATCACACAACGTACCCCAAGCTCCTTCCACTTCAGGTATGTCCCTTGAGGATATTGTTAAGTCTCTAGTTGTTAATACCAAACAATTTCAGGAGGAAACAAAGCAAAGCATTCAAAGTTTGGAGAATCAGGTAAGCCAACTTGCTTCAGCTGTAAACAGATTAGAAACTCAAGGTAAGTTACCTTCTCAAACTATCACAAATCCAAAGCAAAGCGTTAATGCAATTACCTTGAGAAGTGGAACAGAATTGCAGGGATCAAATAAGAAAGGACATCTATCTAATACTGAGGAAGAGATTGAGAAAGAGACTCCAACTCCAAGCTAGCAGAACAATCAGATCAAAGGACCCCTCATTGAACCACCAAAGGTCATGACAACAGCACCTCCTTTCCCCTCCAGATTGGCGAAATCCAAGAACGAAGCAGAAGAAAAAGAGATTCTGGAATCGTTTCGCAAAGTCAAGGTAAATATTCCTTTACTTGATGCAATTAAGCAAATACCACACTATGCTAGATTCCTCAAGGACTTGTGCACTAACAAAAGGAAGCTGAAAGGCAATGAAAAGATTAGTGTGAGTGAAAATGTTTCAGCTATTATTCAGAAGAAACTTCCTCCTAAATGTAAAGATCCAGATATGTTCACCATTCCTTGCAAAATAGGCAATCTTGGAATCGCTAAAGCCATGTGTGATCTAGGAGCTTCTATCAATGTCATGCCTTTGTCTATTTATCAACGTTTAAATGTTGGTCCTTTAAAGGACACGGGTGTTATTGTTCAACTTGCTGACAGGTCCAATGTTTACCCTGAGGGAGTTCTAAGGATGTTTTAGTTCAAGTCGATGGGATGGTTTTTCCTACTGATTTTTATGTGCTTGACATGGACGATAGTGATTCAAATCCTTCATCACTGATATTATTAGGGCGACCATTCCTTAAGACTTCTAAAACGAAAATTGATGTAAATGATGGCACCCTCACTATGGAATTTGATGGTGAAGTGATTAAATTTAACATTTATGATGCCATGAAACATCCTAGCAATATCTCTCCTGTTTTTGTTGCGGATGTTATTAACCCATTACCACAGGCACCCAAGCTGGAATCAAGATCCTCATTCGAACATCTAGCCAGGAACGTCTAGCCAAAGACGTTAAAGAAAGGCGCTTCATGGGAGGCAACCCATGTCAAAAAAAAAAAAAAAAGTCTTTTAGTTTTGTTTTGCTTTAGTTTTGGTTTGTTTTAGTTTTGTTTTGATTTTAGTGTAGTTTTGAACTCTTTGGAATCGGCTGCAGCAAGTATACATATCATTAGATGACACTTTCCAGAGCGTAAGGGGAGAACTCCAATACCAGGGAAGTACCAATATTTCCTTTCTCTTATTCTCTAATGTTCCTTGAGTTGTTAATTCCTTTTCAATTGTGCTAAATTAGGAACAGTGAGGACACTGTTCAAGCTAAGTGTGGGGGAGAGGATAATAAATTATAGAGAATAGAGAATTGATCCATACTTTGAATGTTTGTTTGTCCTTAAGCAACTTTAAGCCAATTTTTTTCAAAATTATCATGAAATCTAGAGATTGTACTAAATGTTATAATAAGCATCTACACAATGTGAAATTGACTTGTTCAAATGCTTTACTCACCCACTGCTGTGATTAGAATACTTGGTTAAAATTAAATAGTGAAATCTTTAAGAAACAAATTTACCTTGTATTTAGCTTTAGAATTGGAAGTCTAAGAGTAGGTCGAGTCCTTAAGTGAAAAATAAACAAGTCTACTTCTAGGTTATATTAGCTACTATATACTCTTTGAAAAAAAATAAAATCAAGCATAGCCATTACTCCAATGATTCAAGTAATTGAGTTAAGAGTATTCAAACTTGAATGTTAGAGTGAGGAAGAGTCCGTAAAGGTATCTCAAAACCCGGTCACTTGAGTGATGAGCTCGGGATGTGCCGACTCAATGAACTCACTATAACGATAAAGGCGAAAAAGGCGAAAGTTCATGAAAAGAAGCGAACAAAAACCCGTCAAAACAAATGCTTGAATAAATCAAAAGAACATGAATGTAAAAATTCATTAAATGAAACACGACTTATAATAGAAAAGGGAGAAAATCTATGGAAAGAATTGATATTATATGCTTTTACTTTATGTTGCAAGGATTATATGTTTGCTAATGTCCAATGAAGTTTAATTGGGTGTTTTTCCTTAGTGGATTAAGTATTTACTTTTGGAATAAAAATTCTTTTGCTAAACATGAGGATTAAAGTTTGTTTTGTTTAGATTAGCTATTGAATTTTGTCCATAGTAATTTGATCACAGGAAACCAATTTGGTTGAAGTAGTAGACATTAAAGTACAAGTCATGAATTACAAATGAATAGATGCTTGGAATGATGAAAAGAAAGTTTGTATAATCTATGACAGATCTCTCAATTGATTTGATGCAATTGCTTGAGGAAAGCAAGAGTTTAAGTGTGGGGGAATTTGATAGAGTCATTTTATACTCAATCTTTATAGTATAAATTGTGTTAAATTATTATTGATTTTATAGAAATCATAAGGAAATGGTACTTAATTCTATCATCGTGATAAATCAAGTTAAATGGAGTCAAGGATGCTAATTTAAGTATATTAGAGAAGTCATTTACATCTTGGATCAAGACAAAGAATTACACCACCGGAGGAAAGCACATGAGCATGTATCTACCTGGGAACTAGCACGGCTTGAGGCACGACCAAGGTTCAAACTGTGTTACACACTGTACAAGAAGGCGACAATATGGACTTTCAAAAGAGAGAGACACGGCTTAGGGCACGGCCGTGGTGGAAGCCGTGGGAGAAACCGTGCTTGGAGCCGTGGTGGAAGCTAGGTGTGCCAAGGAGAAGAAATTGTGGAACATTCGACCAGAGGATGGCACGGCTTGAAATCTAGCCGTGGGTGTAACCGTGGTACACACTGGACACGGATGAAGACTTTTAGATTATGCACATATTAAGGCACGGCTTGAAATCTGGCCGTGTTTGTGACCGTGGTACACATTGGACGTGGATGAAGACTTGAAGAATATGCATAGAGGATGGCACGGCTTGACCCACGGCCATGTGGTGGGGCATGCCAGGCAGACGAATCTTCACTTCTCGAAATCTACTTGGAAAAGGAAAGATATTTTCGTATCTTGCTAGCAAAAGATCACATGTTATCCTTCTAATAATATAAATAGAGCCAACCTTAGAGGGTTAGGGAGAACTCTTTAATTTGGAACTGGGAATCATCTTGGAAACAAGAAGAAAGGAAGGCGGCAGAGCAGGCATCCGGGTTTCATCATGTTTTTACTTTTTATTTTCGTTTTTCTTATGAACATGAATGGCTAAGTTACTTTTCTAGCTAAAGGGTCATAGATGTTTAATTCTCCACGAATTGTGAGGTCTAATTGACTTGTATTTGTTTTATTCTTTGTTCTCGGGTATTCATATATCTTTTGATCATTTTGTCATTATTATCTTTGTTGATTAGTATGAATAGAGCTCTTCTACTCAATTAGCAAGTTAATATATTGTCAACTAGCACGTCAAATCCGTAATTGTTTGATTGTTCTAGTCTTAGTGACACAATAACATGTTTGGTTATAAAAGAGATGATCGAATTCATGTTATGGAGGTGCATGATCATGTTTAAATAGGTTATCTTATAATCTACTGGCATGAATTGGTGGTCTCTCTAGATTTTAATGCTATTGATAGATTAAATCCTAAGCGCTTGTCTAGGGTTGTTTAATCAATAAGGGAAATAATTCAAAGCGCTTGTCTGAGGTTATCGAGGAAGTAAGGAGAGATAGGTTGTTAGAGCTTGTTAATAACCATAACCAGTTTATCTAGGAATAAGAATAGAAAACATTTGCATCGATGATCAATTCCTAGAATTAAACTATCTTGATTCCTTTGGCTAGGCTTTTTATCAATATACAACTTTCTTATCTTATTTTAATTTTATTTGATTCACAAACAAAACCCCCCCATTTTCCTTTTCCCTTTTATTCTCCTTGAATAGAAATAAGTTTAACCAATCTCTGTGGATTCGACCTTACTCACCACTATATGCAAATCATATAATTATCTAGGAGTAGGTTTTATTTTTGTTGGATTCGACACCATTTAATGGCACGTCAAATCTGTAATGCAAATCTGTAAATTGCACTTCTCTAATTCACAATTACACAATGGAAGTCACAACAACAACCTACACATCCTCCTTCACGCCACAATAAGTCATGGCAAGGATTGGTGAGTTTTCAAGTTCAAAAGTTGTTGAATTAAACAACACTTCTATGCTTCTGCCCTTCCACAAAAATTATTGATCATAAGATGATACAACAACCTTCCTAATCCAACTCCAACAAGCAGCAAATCAAAATTCAAACCAAGGTAATTTCGCAAGCTCAAAAACCACAAAACAACACAATTTGCGATTCCAATTGATCAACCCTAATTGAAGATGAATTTCACGAAATCAAATACAATCAATCCCTTCTCTCAACATGTGCTCTGATACCAAAAAAATGATGTGCCTAAATCCACTTGGAAGCACAATCAAAAGACTCAAGAAAACAATCTCAAATCTAATACAAAACCGGTCCACCTAGTAAGCAATTCTCGTGACACCTTTGAAGATGTTGATGGGAAATGTTGTTCAAATGATTTAATTGTAATCCCTATTGGTAACATTAACCAAATAACCACAATAAGGATTGAAATATCACGTGGAAATCAAATAAAAAAAAGTAGCAAACCAATGAAATCCACTTTCTCTTTCAATCACTAGTTCACGCCAACAATAACAATAAAGTATGTAATTCAAGTGCTCAAGGAAACAATCAATCTTACAAGATTGTTGTTCACGAAAAAAAGAACCACAAATATGTCCAAGAAAGGCCCAAACCTACTCTAGATATAACTCATTAGAGAAGAAATGAACATACAACAAAATTGAATTGTTATGACTTACAATTGTCTTCGTCACACTAGTCACAATTCCAATTCTTGGGTTGAAATTGATAAGAGTTTGAAAATAAGGAAAGAACCCTAATTCACACGTGAAATGTGTCTCTCAAATATGTAAAAATTGGCCTCTACAAACCTTCTCTTAAGCAAGTATTTATACTTGCTACTCCTAGGGTTAAAAAGTGGTCAAAATTACAAGTTTGTCACTTTTAAGGTGACTAGCCCTAAATGAAAATTACAAGGAAATAAAAGTGTCCCTAAACCAAAATATAACTAAAATAGTTTATAAAACAATTACAAGATACAAAATAACATAAGTCTTCATGATCTATTGCCTCGAAATAGAAAACAATTGCAGCGGGTCTTTGATTGTCATCTTGAAAAACGTTCTGTGTCCAACAGGAGTTGTAGGACATATTAGGTATCCCATGGAGAATTATCACTGTACCTGTAAAATTATTTTCAAATTTTTATTAGAAATAAAAACATAAGGTAAAATTTAAGCAATTTGGATGGGTTCTAAAACGGTCGGCAGTGTAAAAACTTTTCCCATCATGTACACACATACATCCTCCTACATTCCGTGCACCACCACATAAACTTACATACGCACCCTACACACTTTCACCCACACATAGATGCATATCTTCAATTAAATCCCGCCAACCTTCCCTATCCACAAGCATATATCCGCACTACACACCCCCTTCAATATGCATACATACATACACACTCGTCTCCCTCTTTCCCACACATACATACACATCTTCCTCATCCATGCACACAGCCACACACACTCACACACACCCACCGACCCATTCACGCTCTCGCACACCCACACACTCTCATATACACCCACTTCCTTCACCTGCATACACACTTCCTCACGCACATACAAACACACCCTCACACACCTTCCATCACCGCTTACGCCTTCTCACACACATTATCCCTTTCTCCTTCTCCTCTCTCACTTGTCTTCGTGGTTGCTATCGTCCTCGCAGTTTATGTTGCTGTCTATACCGTCGTTGCTGTGCTGTTTGTTGTTGTTGCTATTGTCGTTACAACTGGAGTTATCGTCATTACTGGACCGTCACTACTGTGGTGGTTGTCGTGGCTGCTGACGTGGCAACTATTGCTACTGTCATGGCGATCGTTGTGGCTACCGGTGTGGCGACTACTACCATTATCGTGGCAGTCGTCACTGTTATATTACCGTCACCGTTGCTATTGTTGCCAAAGTTGCCGTTGAACGTTGCGGCTACTACTACCATCGGAGTAGTTGTCGGACGTTGCAGCCGCTACTGCCATCAAATGTTGCCTTCTCCAAGTCATCGTTGCTGTCACTGTTGTTGTAGCTGTCGGATCGTCGACGCTACCGCCTTTGCCATTGCTGTGGTTGCTGTTGCTTCTACCGTCGTTGTTGTTGGAGTTGCTACCATCATTCCAGTCATTGTTGCCACGGTTGTTGTCATGGTCATTGTAGTCGCCGTTGTTGTTTGTCGTCATGTCGTTGTTGCCACCATGGTTGTCATAGAGACCACCATTGCTGTCGAGGTCGTCACGGTTGCTATTGTGGCCGTGATCGGAAGAAGAAGAAGAAGAAAAGAAAAAGAAAAGGAAGAAGAACAAGGAAGATCCGGGAGGAGAAGAAGAAGCATGATGGCTTGCCGGAAAGAAAAACGGGGCGGGAAGAGAAGATGACGATTCGACGGAAGAGAAGATGACGATCCAGCGAAAGAAAAAAACGAAGGAAGAGAGAAGAAGAAAGAAGAAGAAGAAAGAAAAAGGCAAACGGGGAGAGAGAGGGAGTAGGGGGAACCGGATGGGATATGATGTGACGGTGACATAATAATCGGTCACGTCCTGCTTGGCTGCCGGCTGCCGGCTGCCTCTATTTTTGTGTTATATTTTTCTTTTAATAATTAGTTTGCATATGAGAAGAATTTTAAATTTTATATTTTTTGTGTTTTATTATAAAATTTTATATTTATGTTAATTAGTTTATTTTGATAATATTAAATTTTTATTTAAAATAATTAAATTTATAATTTTAATTAATTTCGTTATTTAACTTAATATTATTTAAAAATTAGGTTTGAGAGGATTTAGTCTTTTATTTATTTTTTTAATTAGTTTATATAATTTTTTTAAATTTTTAGGATTTTATGATTTTACTTTTAAGTGAGTAATATTAATATATTTTACTTTATAACATTCATATCCTATTGTTCATTCAAAGTTCTCTTTGAAAGAAAGAATGTGGCATAGTCCATCAAGAAGTCGGAGGTGCAAAATTCACGTGAGACAACTTCATATCTCTAATCGTGTTTTCACTATTTTTCGATATTTTTACTTTTTCGTACATCAATATAAATGTGCTTAATAAAAAAATATTAAAAATTTAAAATAAATTAATAAGACAACTTCCATGCATATGTACTAAAGTTTAAAATTTTCCATAGCCTCAGCCTCATAGTATAAAAATCTGGTCTCGACCGTCCGTCGAAAAAGAAGCTAGGTCATTTACAGCTTTGCCCTTGTCTTTTTGAGTTTTCATATTTTATTTTGAAAATGACATTTTCTTTAGAAAATTCGGTTAACGTGCTTGACAAGTAAAAATCCAGGTCATTTACAACTCTGCCCTTGTCTCTTTGAGTTTTCATGTTTTATTTTGAACCACAAGGTGAATAAAATGCCTTTGTTTCCTTCCGCTAGTTCTAAAGCTGAGGTTATGTCATTTTCATTTTTTTCTTCTTTTTTTTTTCTGTACATTTTAAATTGCTTTTATTAATAATCAATAAAAATAAATAAATAAAAACACTAAAGTTTAATGCATATGTACTAAACTTTAAAATTTTCCATAGCTTCAGCCTCACACTATAAAAACAACGTGAAGTACTCTGATTTTAGAACACCAAACATATTAAACCCTTTGTAGCCTAGTTTACTTCAGAACACGAATCATAGTTTACTTCGTAGCATATATAATAAACATGGCTAAAAGAATTTTTCTTTTAGATATCCTGGGTTTGCTTCTCCTATGTCTATGTTTCTTAATGGTAGACGTAGGAGCTGCATCTCCTAGGTGGTCGAAGTCCAATTGTAGTGACCGCTGCGGAGATATTAAAATTCCCTTTCCGTTTGGAATGGGTAGACCCGACTGTTTCTTCGGTGAGTGGTTCGAGATAGATTGCCCGCAAAATGAAACCATCCCTTTCCTAAAGAAGCTCAAGTTGCGGGTGCTTAATATTTCACTTTATACAAGCAATGATGATTATCAATATGTTACAGTCAGCTTTCCGATAATCTATTCAAATCCAAATTGCTCTCCTTATCCTAATGTGACCACTCAACCTCCGAGCCTACAAGGGAGCCCATTCTATTTCTCATCCTCAAGGAATATCTTCGCTGCAATTGGCTGCAATGTAAGTGCTCAGATGAATAGTAACTATTCTTTCGTGGGTTGCGAGCTCGGATGTAGCGGAGGCAACTTCATTAAAAATACTACTTGCTCTGGTTTTGACGGTTGCTGCCAAACCACGGTACCCGCCTATGTACAGATGTTCACTGTGGATTTCACGAGTTCCAATGATCCGCAGTGCAACAACTATGCTTTAGTGGCCAATGAATCGTGGTTGCAGCGCTCATTCACAGATCTGGATTCGCTGAAGGTGGAAGGCTATGTCCCTTGTGTACTAGTATGGGGAATATCAAATGTTAGTGATCTTGCGAAAGTGTTGTTGGAGAATGAACCAACGGATTATTCAATCGCTAACTACTTCTGCCGCTCCTCTCAAGTTACATATGACACCAGTGTGTTGATTTGCCGTTGCGAATATGGTTATGATGGCAACCCTTTCATCATAGATGGATGTCAAGGTAAGATCTCCTTACTTTCTATCAAACCTTCTTTCTTTGCATTATATCAATATATGGAAATGTAACTATCGATATATTGTTTCACGGAATGATGGTGGAAGTGCGGTCATAATGGATATAATGGATGATTGATAATAATGGTTAACTATTGACACTAGTAATCAGCCATTGTTGAAACCTTCCACAATCTTTTATTGGTAAGTATTGTAAATTTAATAAATTAGTCATATAAAAAAATTTACATAAAAATGGCGTGCAATATTGATGGGTATTTAGACTAATGAAAATTAAAATTTCCTTCTTTTTCTTTTCAATACCCATCGAACATTAAAAAAGAAAAATTTCGTTCACTTCCTACCGCTTATGCCCTCCAAATCTAGCTAAGAAATAAAATTTCTATTTACTTCATTTTCCACTCACTTCCTTTCAATTTCACTCTTCCTTTTTTCTACATAATAGTTATTAAACAAAGCATAAAAAATGCCAAGTTTTAAAGTTCTAAGAGGCGCTTTTAATATATTCCTATGCCAACAAGAGTTATGCAAATATAATAAATTAATTACTCATTTCCAAACTTTTTTATTTTTACCTAGTGAATAATATACATGCTACTTCAATGACTAATTTTCTTAAATAAATCCCCTGTTTTCTTTTTTTTTATTTATTTATTTATCATATATTTCTTCATAAAATAGGTATTACTTTTGGGTAGCACTCATGCAATTTTAAGTTACCATGTTAATTTCTAAAAATAGACAAATCAATGGTTATATCCGATTTTTTTTCTTTTTTTTCTTTTTAATTATTAGAAAGGATATTGTGTTAATTCAAGATAAAGGGAAGTTGGATTGATTTCATATATCATTATTTAAATCAAATATCGATGAATGTAAAGATCCAAACAATCGTTGTTCGGAAAGATGCGTGAATACTGCAGGATGGTTTCGCTGTGTGGATCCAAGGAAAAAATTGAAGCTCGCCTTTATAGGTATGTGACTCTGCACCATTTAAAGACGAAATCAAAAGATAAAAAGCAAAAGAAAAAACAAAACAAACCTAAGCAGTGATAGGCTCCGCTTCTTATGCCTTTCCTATCTTCTCTTCTTGGAAAAATAGCCCACAATCTTGCATTATCTAAGTTCCACTCATTTCAATTTCAATTTTCCATTTTATCGAAGGTTGGATGGTTAGTTGGTTATCATTAAAACCATTACATTACCATTATTCCTCCCCCTCTAGTAGCTAAGAAGAGTACTCTCCAACTTTAAGTCTTTTTCATTTCACTTACAATTGCAACATTTTTAATAGGAAAAAAAAAAAGGAATTGTGTGTCTAACTCTCAAGTAAATAATTATATATAACCTCCAATCATTCCAATTTTAAGAAATTGGAAAGAGTTCATATTCAAGATTGAGGAATTTTATTTCTCCAACTCTACCAATTAAGTGCATGTTACATTTTTTTTTCATTTTTTTTAATTTTAGAAGTATATAGTTAATTATCAATATTTATCTACTTTTTTATTTAAATTCTCAACTTTTTTCTCTTTTTGTTTGAGTCATTCATGCTTACTAAACTTACAAAAATATGGCTTACATTATATGCATTAAATTTTCTATCTATCTTGAATATATTAGCTTTTTTATTGGCCTTAAACTAGTTGGTCAAGATAGTTACGATACACATAAATTTTTCTAGTCTATTTTTAATTATTATTTTTAATCATATTATATCATTACATATATTTAATATTATTTTTTTATTACATTATGTAAATAAATATATTTATTATTTTTATTTCGTTAATTTAATTATTGTGGATGAATTTGAAGTTAATATGTATTACAAATGAATATCAAACTTAATAGATTTAGCCAAAGTTCTTTTTTATTTCATAATATTTTTAAAAACAACAAAGACTCAAATTAAAAAAAAAAAAGTTAAAGACTTAAATAGAAAAGTAAATAAACATTAAGAACTAAAAATGTATTTTCCCCTTTTTTATTATCTCAAAAATATCAAAGACATTCCAAAATTGCTTTTTAAATGCAAATAGTTGGCTTGAAACACCAAAGTTCATTTTTTACATCTCCATAACTTTTGAAAGTATGTAAACACCTTTAAATTATCACTAAAGCCCACAAACTGTTGTTATTTATGATGTCTTTAAAGATACTTTTGGGGATTTAGTGATAGTTTGGAAGATATATATATTCTTAAAAGCTATGGCAGATGCAAATTTGTATTTTAGGAATTTAAAGTATTCATACTGACCTAAGTTATAGTTTTAGCAATGTTTTTGTAATTATCTCTTAATTATTCTTGATGAGTTTAAGTGGTTTTCTCCCCTTACTTTTGCATTTTTTTTTTTAATTATATGACCTTAGTGGGAAAGAGTATAAATTAATGAAACAATTTTTCGTTCTGCTTCTTTTTTTATCTATCACAAGTAAGTAATGTAATTATATCCATATGATAAAGATCATAGAATTCCCTAATGAAATTGCATATTTAGTTGCAATATTGTTGCTACTATTGAAGTTATATGTTTTGGTGTTCTTAGTGCTCTTATTGGAAATAATTAACCATTTCAACAAGGTTCACAAATTGTTAGTGATTTCTAAGAAAAATTATAATTTAGACCAAGCAAAACATATTATGCGTTGGTGAAGGATGAAAAAGAACAAATTTGGTTTATATGGTCCTTATGGTTCTTAAGAGCTTAATGTGCTTATAGAATGCAAATTAATCACCTAAATGTAGGTCCTTTGCTCTATAGATGGGTGTATTAAAACTTGAAAGGCATTAGTAAATTATTAATGAATTAATTAAATTCACTCGTTTACGCTACCATCAACATCTTGCAATTTTGTTAGTTTTAAAGCATGACAACTACAATTTTCAGTTAATGTTGTAGTTTAAATTTGCTTAGTTTTCAATTTAATATCACTTGATTTTTGTTGTTCCAATGAGTTAAGTTTAAGCATGGCTTCATAAAGATTAAAAAAATAAACTATATATTTCTTTTACCTATACAGAACCCAATACATTCCTTTGCTTTTGATATTATTTTAGACTCTATATTAGAAAAACATGCACACTAGTGTGAGATTATGCTCCTATTTGGCTTTTTTTTTTTAAACTCTATTTTATCTGACTTAGTTTTATTGAAATTCGAGAGATTTTCCTATAACTAGAAAATAACAACATGGTATCATTACTTTTAAGTGGCAACACCCTAGAATTGCCTAATTTAATCAATTTAAAGTACTTTTTGCTATTTTATAGCCTTCATTACAATTATAGAACATAAAATATAAGAACAATACATAGCAATGCCTTACAACTATTACACCCATAATATAGGAACATGAAGAAATCTAGAGTCAAATAACAGAAATTGCTTAACGAGATGGGATTATCATATATAAACAACATGGAATCCCTCAAATGCAAGACCTAAAAGCCTTTAACCTAAGCTCTAAGTACCTTTATTTGCCTAAGAAAAAGGAATTCTAGGTATACTTTAGTTCATGTAGGTTTGAATTGGAGTATGAAAATAACTCTTGTAAATAAGTCTAGTGAAAAAAGGAATAAGGATTTTGGCTTATGAGGAGTCTAGTCATATGAAGTCTTGTAAAGAGAAACATTGTGAGTAGACTACACTTTATTAAGCCAAAATGTACTTTAATCCTTCAATGTGTTTGCAATATATTCTCTTCATTCTCTAGTAAACTTCAATTGACAAAATCATAGAATGGCCAATTGAAGTCATCCAATTTAAATCTACACTATTGTTGTTCCTCTTCTCAACTCTTCCAATCTTATTCAACTTATCTTCACATTTTAGCAAATTCGCTTTATTTCTCTATTTTTCAGCATAAAAAACCATCAACTTTAGTTTTTTCATACAAGAGAATTGAAGGTCTAAGAGAGGCAACCAAGAGGAGTGAATTAGTTGACTAACTATTTTAAACTCAAATTCTATTAACCTCTTAATTAAATTATATTACAGAAGCACTTTATAATAATATGAAGTTATGCATGTCGACCTGCTTATACCTTAATATAAATACTTGTATTTCGCAAGTTGAAGCATAGAATTGAACAAGCAACAAAATAAATTTCATATAGATAAAAAGAGTTAAGAAAGAGAATTGCGTCCAAATATATAAAGGCTTGGCCTTTTGTTTAGGTCCCTACTACTAGCTTAACCATTGGAAAACCATTATAAAATTCCAAAAAAGAGCACAAAAGGATTTTGCAACTGTGACAACTTCACCAAAGCTTAGTATAAGCTATCACTATTGTGATTACATGGCTTCTCTTAGCTCTCACTAACTTGACACTTAATAGCCATCACCCTCACCTATGACAACCTCACTTCTCTATACTAAGCTCATGAAAACACTTACAAGTACAATGCATTGCAAACTCAACACTCCTTTGGAAAACACAATACAAGCTCAAATACCTAATCACTATCTAGTAAAAATTGTACCCCAAAGGCTCAATTCTCATAATGATACTTTTGCTAGCAATACTTAGTTGCATACGTAACATGTATATGTTCAAAACTTCATGACCTTCAATATATAAGGTTGAGCTCTATGTCCTCATTATAGATTGAATCTTTGCAATCCAATGGTAATGTAAGAATTTCGTAAACTAGATTCTTGTTTTTAATTTATTGTTAATAGCTAAATAAAATAAGTAAATATGGGTTATCGTAAAAACTTTTCTAGCTTTAATTTCGAAAAGAAATGTTAACCCTATTTAATTGTAAATGCTAGCAAATACACTTTCCATATTAAACTTATTCACTGCTTTATAAAATATATTGTTAAGAGATCGCCCCTTTTGTCACAAGAACACCTCAAATATATTCCATATATACCGGCTTTCATAAGAATAATATTTTAGCAAAAATCTTTTTCAAAACTTTTATATATGAAAATCATTCTAAACTTAATCATATATTAAAAAGACAACTTTCAAAATGGTGAAATTTCTTCTATATTAAAAAGGTAACTTTATAAAGTTCTACCATTGTAATAACAAGGAATCTATTCAAGATAGTTAGGATACGCATATATTTTTCTAGTCTATTTTCTTAATTTTAATTATTATTTATGTATTTATTATTATTTTAAATTATATTATATCATTAAATATATTTAATATTTTTTATTATATTAGGTAAATAAATATATTTAACATTTTATTTGTTAATTTAATTATTGTGGATAAATTTGAAGTTGATATGTTTTATGAACTGATAGAAAACTCAATAGATTTAGCTAAAGTTCTTTTTTATTTTATAATGTTTTAAAAACATTAAAGACTCAAATTAAAAAAAGTTAAAAATTTAAATAGAAAAGTAGATAAACATTAAGTACTAAAAATGTATTTTCCCTTTTTTTATTATCTCAAAAATATCAAAGACATCCCAAATTAAAACTCATCCTGATAGGTATGTGACTCTGCACCATTTAAAGACAAAATCAAATGATAAAAAGCAAAAGAAAACAAACCTAAGCAGTGGTTGGCCCCAATATATATATATATATTTACCTTTCCTATCTTCTCTTCTCGGAAAAGTAGCCCATAATCTTGCAATATCTAAGTTCCACTCATTTAAATTTCAATTTTCAATTTATCATAGAAAGTTTAGATTGGTTGGATAGTTAGTTGGTTATCATCAAAATCATTGCGTCTCCATTTGATCCCACTTGTAACTAAGTAAGAGTACTCTCCAACTTTATGTTTTATTATTGCTTTACGAATAGGATAAAAAAAAAAAAGATCTATAGTCAAACCTCTAAAATTTTCCATAAAAATATTAATATCAAATTAGAAAATCTTAATTTTAAATTAAATTAGGTAGAAATCATGCACTACAACAAACAAGCTTAAAATTCATCAGTTTTATAAAATATAATCTTCAAGAATGACAAATACTTGAGATGACAATAATAAAAAAGTAGAGGAATGATAGAAGATATTTTATAGACTATAGAACAGGTAATAGTCTTAAATATTGTACTTTTCTAAAAATAATTATGCAAATATTGTATATAAAATAATTATTCTTAAAATAAGTTTCAAAGACACGGACACGGTTTGTGACTTTAAGGTTAAAAAAAAAATAAAACTGAAGGCATAGACATAACATGCATGTAATATATATTTTTTTTAAACATTTGGGCAATCACATTGTATTAAAGGTATAGATGCTATCTCCGTCCTCAAGCATATTGCTTGAAGGCATAAACATTGTTTGTGCCCTTTTTTTTTTTTTTTTACACTTCAATAGGAAAAAATATAGTAATTTGACACTTCAATTATTTTTTTTTTTAACCCTAAAGTCATAAACAACATCCACTTCTTTGAAACCTATTTTAGAAATAATTATTTTGGGTATAATATTTACATAATTTCTTTAAAAAACTACAATATTTAATAGCGTAACCCCATATAGAACTATCTATCTGTAAGGAGTACTAATATTAAATCGGCACATTTTTTGTTTTCCTTGAACACGAAACAACTCAAGCTCATATCAACATTGAAAATGCATATAATTATATACATTTTAAAAATGTAGAACATTTAACGCATGTTCTAAAAAGATTACTCTCAAGTAAATAATTATGTACAATCTCTAAACTTCCAAATAACAAAATTGAAAGATTTCATATTCAAGATTGAAGAATTTTATAGCTCCAGCTCTGGCGATTAAGTGTATGTTATTGGAACAAATTATAACAAATTTAGTGCTTTTATGATAGATAGAGCATATGCAAGCACCATGAAAGGCACTTAAACTCAAGTTCAAGAACAAATGAATAAATGCTCTCATCCTTCTTTCATAAATATCCTTTGAAAGACAAAAGACATGCATTTAGACATATGTCTTTCCTATTAAGCAAACTTATAAATAGAGACAAAAAAAAGTGCTTTTCCTAGTATCTTTTTCTTTCTTTTCATTAATTTATTTATTTTAATGTAGGTATTGGCTCTAGTTTAGGAGCCCTTCTCTTATTTCTTTTAGGATGGGGGCTGGGAAAAGAAAAGTGGCTTAAGAAAAAGTACTTTAAGCGAAATGGAGG
The DNA here is from genome assembly GCA_037954665.1 of Laguncularia racemosa. Lineage (NCBI taxonomy): Eukaryota > Viridiplantae > Streptophyta > Magnoliopsida > Myrtales > Combretaceae > Laguncularia > Laguncularia racemosa. The sequence goes on from JBBMOL010000211.1 coordinate 978,303, forward strand.
ACACATACTACAACAACGACTATCATCATCTGAAGAAAATGTTAAAAAATGTAAATTATTCAGTAAAAGAGATATGCAAAAGGCTACTAAAAATTTTACTGAAAGTAGAATTTTAGGTAAAGGCGGCCAAGGAACCGTTTACAAAGGAACATTATCAGATGGAAGAATAGTAGCAATAAAGAAAGCTTTGGTTAGAGATGAAGAAAAAGTTGACCAATTTATTAATGAGATTATGATTTTGACACAAATCAATCATAGAAATATCGTACAACTATTAGGATGTTGTTTGGAAACAGAAGTTCCTCTTCTCGTGTATGAGTTCATACCAAATGGAAATCTATATGAATACCTTCATGGATTAAATAAAGAAGACCTCGTGTCTTGGGAAGTATGTTTGCAGCTTGCAATAGAAATTGCAGGAGCGCTTTTCTATTTGCACTCAACAGCATCAACACCCATATATCATAGAGATATCAAGTCTACAAATATACTCTTGGATGAAAAGTATCGAGCAAGGATAGCAGACTTTGGCACATCACGATTAGTATCTCTTGATCAAACTCATGTGACCACATTGGTACAAGGAACCATTGGATACCTTGATCCAGAGTTCTTCTACACAAACCAATTTACAGACAAGAGTGATGTCTATAGTTTTGGGGTAGTACTTGTTGAGCTTCTAACAAGGCGAAAGCCTATTTCTATAATGAAAATGGGGGAGGGTATAAATTTAGCTGCATACTTTATTCTTGCAATGGAAGATGGCCATTTATTTGATATCCTAGATGTTGAAGTTTTAAATCAAGGCACGAAGGAAGAAATTGTTAATGCTGCTAAACTTGTAAAAAGATCTTTGCACTCACATGGAAGGAACCGGCCTACTATGAGAGAAGTGGCTATAGAGTTGGAGGGGATAAAAGAAGCTATGGCACCTGCCTAATATTCAATCAAGTGAAGAAAACCACATGCAAATTCAATGTCAAGATATCATCAAATCAGCATTAGCTAGGCTTAAAATTGATACAAATGTTGTTATGTAGTCAAATGTTCAACCTCTTTTACTTTTTAGGATTTGGGATAACAATCTTCCTTCTTGATCAATAATTTATGTTTACCCATATAGATAACTCCTATAAAAAGAGTGTGAGTTTCCTTCATTTATGTTTGACCTCTTTTGCAAAATAAATCACTGTTGGGACATTTTCTATTTTCAATATGATATCCTCTCAATTCAATTGGAATTCATAGATTGAAAGTGGATTATTTGGTAGATCAAAAATTCAAAAACTAGCAATCATGACTACATCATTTTTAGGGGTTTGCAAAATCTATTGCATGTGTGACATATCATTATGCATATACAATATGCTATTTACGTATCATTTTATGAGCATTGATGTGTTATAAGATGCAAGAATAAGGTAGTGTTTGGTTACTGATACTAGATAGGACAAGGAGTATTAGATAGTATAAGGAGTACTGAATAGTACAAAACAAAAAAAGATTAGACAAAAAAAAATTTGTACCACGTTTTGTTTGTTCAGTATTGGACAAGGATTTTTGTGCTATCCAATGTTTGGAATTGTAAAGTACTAGACTGAACATAGTAAATTTGACAATTTTACCCTTTTTAAGCAAACTTATTAGGAAAAAAGATTTTGAAAAAAGTAAACCTGGAAATAGAGTGATAAAATTACATATTAAAATTGTGATTTTTAAATGGAAAAAAATATTTGTTAAATATATGATTTTTAATTTTAAATTACATGTTGACCAAACTCCGGCTGTCCTTTGTCCGTTGAGGATCCTATAGAAAACAAAATAAGTTAAAAAGTCTACATCTCAACATCTTCATCTCCTACCCACGGCTCATCTAATAGCCTCATTACAAAAGCTTGTATAATTTCTACTACTAGTCACCTTGTCAAACCACCCAACGGACTAAGCCCTTAATGATCAAGAAAACGATGAAGAGCAACTAGGGAAGCTTGTCATCTGGTTAGCCAACGAGGTTATGTTTCTGATGGTCCTGAAATTAGCCCTAGAACTTAATGTCATAGAAATGGTCTTAGCCGCAAGTGACGATGCGTTCCTTTCACCTTTCGAGATTGCTAGTCAGATTCCTACTAGGAATCCAAATGCTCCAGTGATGCTCGATCAAATGTTGTGTCTTCTGGCTAGTTATGGTATACTGAAGTTTTCAGGTAGGACTAAAGAGAAAAGTATGAAGGGCAAGTTAGGGATTTCGAAAAAAATGAATTTTTGTCCAATACCACATTTTTTGTATCAAATTACATGCGGTATAAAAATTTACAATTTTATCCAATACTACATTGATTTTTTGTCCAGTACTTTCTTCATAGATGGCAACCAAATGTAGGACAAAAAAATTTGTCTTGTCCAATACCGAATTTTTCTGCTAACCAAACACTCCCTAAAGAGTATAACAAAATCATTTTAGATTATTAGTTTGCTTCAAGGATGTGTATGTTTTTCCTATTGAGAAAATTGTTCATTGTTTAATTTTCTTTTCTTTTCTTTTTATAGGAGATTATAACTTATGATGGAATGAAAATGTTTATTTTATTGATGC